>JAWWEW010000131.1:52936937-53013309 GCA_035583185.1 Anabacerthia variegaticeps
TAATGAACAGAAATAATCATTTCAGCTTCACATCTCAGATTCAAACTGTGGATCAAAAATGAATATTCTGAGTCAAGTAAGGACTCCCAAAACCTTTACAATGTGCTCCTGTACTTCACAAGCAACAAACTGATGAGCAAAGAGCATAAACTGCTTAAGAGGGGGTATGAGGAGGTGTGTGTATACATTAGAAAAACAGGGCAAAACAAGATAGGATAGTCTATTTCATAAAGTCAGACAAGATGGGTACATTGCTACAGAAAACATGATTCATCACTAAGTGCTAATAATAAAATCAAAACCAAACCACTATGTTCTAGAACATCCACTGATTGTACTCAGATATGAAACCCCACTGGAAGCCTGGAATCATATAAAAAGCATGTGAACAGAATCAAAAAGTACATTATGACAAAACAGGAAAAGGGCTTCTGAAGTCAAAAATAGATGACTGGTGCACAGACCTGAGATGATAAATAACCAAGATTATAATAAAACTGAGTCACAGAATTAACATGGACCTTTTTCTTAGACAATAAAAGAGAGAGAACCAAAATTAACAACTCTTCCCTTTACCCAAAATCTACAACATTTTAGGCACACGAGACAGAGTGGGGAGCTTGCAAAAAAAATACTATAAGGAAAAGATTCCATCTAGTCTGAAATCCAAAATAGCACAAAAGATTAAATACAAAAGGGAAAAAAAATATTACTCCAATCTACTACATGGTTCTATTGTAAGTGAATCCTAAATTTAATATTAGACTAAGACGAATTCAATGTCATTATATTATTTCCATTCAATAATAAAGAAAAAGAGTATTCTTTACCAGCTCCTGAGGCCAAAGTAAAACTGGAAGTACTTTAATCAGACTTTATGTAATTCAAATCACACTGTAAAGAAAACATTGGTAGGCTATGTCTTCCACAAAGATTGATACAAACAGGTAGTGGAGTTAAGAGACAAGCTGGGGATTTATAGCTAGCTTTCTAGAGATGTTCCTATATGAGAATCATTTGCTGAAAACATGCTCATCCACCTCCTGTTGAGGCTTTTTTACTCCAGTATTTTCTTCTGATCTTCATGATTTGCATATGCTAACACTGCTCATGGCAAAGCCAATATACACGCACTTATGCCCAGGGTATTAGGATCCCTATTCAGACAGCTTTGGAATTATTAAAACTCTATAATCTTCTCTCTCATCTATCAATTGCTAAAATATGCTTTCATTATAAAGAATTTTAGGAGTATAGTGAAGCACCAATATAGGTGGTATTACTGATAGGATTGTAAGTAAAATAACATCTGAAAGGAAAAACACTAACAACATAATTTATACTTTATATAAGGTATCTTTATAGTATACTATATAGTATAGTATATTACTATTTATATAGTAAAAATAATATTTTAATTATTTTTACTATATCTGCTATTATACTACCACCTAATGGTAAAAGATAATTAATATAGCATACAATTACATAAAGATGCCCCGACAATCCCTGCAATTCAAACATTTGCAAATACCAACATCCTTTTCTTTGTTTTTTACAGGTCTCTTACTTTTCCTGCTCTTAGACATGTTTTGTACTCCTTTGTTCATATTCTATTTTTTCCTGAATTTTTTACTAACTCAGTTACATTTCCCAATTACAACATGGATTATTAGTCAAGCATACATTACTACAGATAAGGTCATTAGTCCTGTGTTTAACAGTATAGAAATTTCCTGTCCTCATACAGCTATGCAAGAAGTTGCTTTCAGCTATAAAATTCCATGTCTAGTTAAGGTAGACTGTTTACCTTCCCTTTTATTTTTAAGATGTATTCACTTAATTCTGTAGCAAAGGCTTGAGAGGGTTGGGTCTTGCTGGACAAGTTGAACCAGATCATCACCATATCCTTGCAGCAAAGAAGGCCAACTATGTATGTGTCTCTACCACTGAAAGCATCAACAGCAGGATGAAAAAAGTAATCATTCTCTATTACTCAGCATGTTATAGGAGGGTGTATATATCTAATTTCTGGTTCCTTAGTATAAGACAGACACTCATTTACTGTTTTGTCTCAGAAGATGCAGCAAGATGATTAAGGGACTGAAGAATGTGATACAAGAGGATAGACTTAAAGACTTTGGTTTATCTAGCCTTAAAAAGCAAAGATCAGGAGCAGATCTTGTTGCACCTTTCAAATACCATGGAATCCTAAAAGATAAGGGGTGCAGGCTTTTGCAGACCCTCTGACTTTGTCACTCTTCTTGACCATGAGCATCTATGAAACTTGAATGCTTCCTTCCCCTTAAAGGTGGGATGCCACAACTACACAACAGGGAATATGGAGAAGATAGAGACAGACTCCTCTAGAAGATGCACATTTAAAAAAAAAAAAAAAAGACAAGATACAAAGGACAGAAGATGTACCAAGGGAAATTTCAAATGGATATTAGAAAAAAACAAGTCACATTGAGGGGAGTCAAATATTGAAGGATGTTTATGTACAGGTTGTGAAAACTCCATCATTGGATATGCTTGAAGCTTGACTGGACAACATGTACAAATTGCTATAAGTTGGTCATACTTCCAGGAAGGCTTTTAGTTACCACATGAAATGGGTTGCCTGCCATCTTACTGGACTGTTTTAAACCATCCATCAAGGATTTCACATGGAAAAACCTTCTGAACTACTTGCTATATTCTCACAAGTTATACCTAGCATAACATCTGAAATAAACATAAAATCCTTGGCTTTTCTGTTAGTATGGCTCAGCACCTCTTGCTTCAGAATGAAGATTTCTATTTGTTTGGTTTTTTTCCCTCCATGCACCTCACATATTTAGACTAGATAGAAGGATGTTGTGGTTTAAGCTCAGCTGGCAACTAAGTACCACTCAGCCACTTTCTCACTCCCCCTTTCCCCATTCTCTCCCAGGTGGGATAGGTAGGACAATCAGAAAAAAAAAAAAGTAGAACTCGTGGGCCAAGATAAGAACAGTTTAATTATTGAAACACTACTACTAATAATAACAAAAATGAGAGACAAAGAGGAATGAAGACCAAGAAAAACAAGTGACCGACAATACAGTTGTTCACCACGCACTAACCAATATCCTGCCCATCCCTGAGCAGCAATCAGCCCCTCCTGAACAACTTCACCAGTTTATGTACTGAGCATGATACATGGAATATCTCTTTGGCCAGTTTGGGTCAACTGTCCTGGCCATGTCCCTCTCATCTTCTTGTGCACCTGCTCATTGGTGGAGCATGGGAAACTGCAAAGTCCTTATCTTAGAGTAAGCACTGATCAGCAACAGCTAAACCATCCATGTGTTATCAATATTATTCTCACACTAAATCCAAAAACAGAGCACTGTACCAGCTACTAAGAATAAAGTTAACTCTATCCCAGCTGAAACCAGGACAAAGGAAGACATTTTTCATGATGAGTGTGGTGAAACACTGGGAAAGGTTGATGACTCATCCCCAGAAACATTCCATGTCAGGTTGGATGGGACTCTGAGCAACCTGATCTAGTTGAGATGTCTCTGGTCATTGAAGAGGAGTTGGCCTTGATGACCTTTAATTGTCCCTTCCAAACCAAACTATTCTGTACTTCTATGATCATATGATGACAACTTTAAAGAAAACAATATAAAATCAGTGCAGAAATAGAGCAGTTTTTATTTTGCCTAAACAAATAAACAAAAATAAACCCTCAAAACTTAAACAAGGATGAAACAATTTGTTTACTGAAATGTGTTCCTTCATAACACAAACTGCAGATAGGTTTAACCTCAGCTACACAGAACACAGATGAATTAATTCTGCTGCAAATTAGATTTCTATAAAAAAATTTGTGTTCATGACTATATACATATTTTTGAAGGCTGTAATAACAATAAAAATAAAAATATGGCACATTACCAATGTTTTAGTCTAATTTTAAGTTCCATTTTTTTTCAGTCATTAACCAGTATTAAAATTAAACTTTCAAAATAAAAGCTTCCGTGATTTATGCGATAAAGCTTAAAAATGTGATTAATTTGTCAATTCAAGTGATCACCATTGCAATTATAAAACATGAATCTCTTTTTATCCATTTCAGCACAGGGGGAAATATACCACTCATGGTAACCACTTTCAAAAGTTAAGCACTAAACTGAATACACCTGTCCCTGTTTGTCCCACTCCCTGTCTCAGTGTTTGAAGCAAGCAACTGACCACTGAAATTCTAAATCAAGTACAAAATAAATATTCCAAATGACACAAATAATATATTAATTATATAAAATACATTTCACTAACATCTGCATAGTATTATGATAGCTATAAATTCACTTTAAACATAAAAAGCAGGGGGGGTTAAAAATATTAATTATAAAATATAGGAAAGTGCTAATCAGATGATACAGAATATCAGTATTGCACAGTATGATAATTTTAAAAACAAGGGCTACTTAGACAAATAATTGCAGTCAACTTAAAAAGAGCTGACAACTCAAAAAATCATTCATGTGCATTTCAGCCTGAATTTCTCCTGTGTCACATGTAATTCTAAACATGGCAGGAACTAAGATCTGTACTCTTAAATGTTTTCTCTGTTTCATGACCTCTGTTTTAAGACTGAAACATACATCATGTAGTTGATTGTTCTTCCTGGGTACCACTGGCTGCAAAATTCTAAGGGAACATTGTCTTACTGTGTTGATGTCTGTAAAAGATGCTTCGTTAAGACAACCTTCTGATTTAATGTTTCTGCTGTATCTCTTGGCTGAAAAAGCCAGTGTGCACTTGGCTACAAGCATTTTCTTTGCTGTAGAGCAATAATACCTTTGTTTGATGAATTAAGCATCTTGACATTTTTAAAGCACAGTTTGATGTTTTATCCTATGAGTACAGTATGTAGAACTAACATCAGCTGTTACTAGTAAAAGCTCAAGGCTTATGACCACTTTTGATGAATTTACCTTTCAATCCACATAAGGTAAATGAGTCGGAATTAACAGGTCTGTCCTTGTAAAAGTGAACAGGAATGCTGACAAAGTAATTCCCTGATAATCACAGCAAATTAGTCCTGAATTCCACTGACATGGAAATATTCTTACTGGCATCAAGCTTGAGGAGTAGGCATAATCCCTTAATGTAAAATAGTAATATTAATTGGGAAATCTTAACCAAGGAGAAGTTCTCTTTTTGTTTTTGTTTGCTTTTTTTTTCCCTTTCTATTTTTATTCTGGTTTAGGAACACTGCCAAAAATTGTGTACATGCACACAGCATACATGAACATTAGTCAAATTTTGAATACATATCCTCAAGTAGAAAGTTTACCCACATCTTTCTTTGGAGCTGTGTGCGGAAAAGAGCAAATTCACACCTACCAATACAATCTAAAAACATTTTATTTTTAAAGATATAGCTTCTCACAATTACATGAAATCAAAATGTTGCCCTCTAGACAGCTGCTGAGAGAAGCCTAAAAGTCTGATGTGGGGGAAACAGGCCAAAAGCACCAAACCCTTTTAGTAGAAGCAAACATTTCAGTTTTACACATGGATCCTGAAGCTGTCAATCTCACACCAGGGAGTCATGCAGATTAAGTGATTTAGCTGCTGAAGAAGGACAATCAGATAATTACAAGACAAGCACACCAAATTACTCTTGTAACTGTGTGCCTGTTCCAGAGTGTTTAGCAGTTGTGCTAGTATTGCTGGCTTGAATTTCAGTGTATTTGTCTCCATATGTGTGAGACCTTAGACATGGCATAGCAGTAAAAAAACCCCACCATGGTGAATCATACATTATTACAGAAGCACAACATTCCTTTCTACATTCTGTAAATCCAGGATTTTGAGTACTCAATATTGGTACTAGTAGCTGCAGTAAACCAAACTTCATTATGACATAGGTTATTGAGGTTTTCTTGATTGGTCAAATTGGTGTGTGATGTTGGGGAGGTTCCTGGTTTTCTGGGGGGGCTGTTAGTGGTTTTTTTTTTTGGGGGGGGCGGTTTAAGAGAAAAAAACTGGCAGCTAGTCTTACAGCTACCTCTAAGTGTTACATTGGCAGGTGTCATTTGGAAACCAAAGCTAGTATTTTAAATTCTTATATACCCAAAGCACATCCAAATTGATGGACATACATAAGAATTTACACACCTGCTACATAAGTAGCCTCATAATTATATAGAAAAGTAGAAGCCTGAACATACTGATGATCAGCATCAGATGAGAAAACAGACAAAACTAAAAGACTAAGGTCTGAAAATACAAAGCATTATACAAGAAGAAACACTTTTTGCCCTGAAAAACTTACAGTTAAGATAGAACAGTCAACAAAAAGTAGAAAAACACAGAATGGAAGTTAATGCCATCCAGGATTAAACACTAAGACAGTATGCACTCAATTGATGCCATAGAAATACCCACACCCATATAGGTTGTACCTCAATCCTCTCATGGTCTAAAGTTAACTGCTACTCTTTAGTTCTCAGTTTGAAACTCTGAGTCAGAGGGACCTGGAAAACAGGCTTGAGCTTAGTTAAGTTCTCTCTCAGCCAACAAGCAAATTTTTAAAGACGCAAATTCTAAAGAACAGTAGGTTCAGGCAGCACTTGCATTACTTGTTATTTACAGAACTACAGAACTGCGTAAGTAGGAAGACATCCCTGCAGGTCACATAGTCCAACCCACCTACTCAGAGCACAGTCACCTACTGCCTGTTATTCAGAGCCAGGTCCAGTCAGGTTTTGAATATCTCCAAGGATGAAGGCTCCACAATCTTTGATTAAACGGTTCCAATGTTTGATCACTTTCACAATAAAACTCTCTTGTGTTTCAGTTGGATTTCCTGCTTTTCAGTTAATGCTCATTCTCTCTGTCCTTTCACAGGATACCACTGAGAAGCCTATGTCTGTCATCTTCACTCCATCTAATCAGGTATTCACAGTTTGCCAAGGTACTCCTGATCCCTTTTTCTCCAGGCTAAACCATTCAAGCTGCTCTCTCAACCTCTCTTCATATGACAGATGCTCCCAACCTGCTCATCATCTCTGCTGTCCTTTTCTGCTCTCACTTCAGTATGGGCATATCTCCCTGCACTGAAGAGCACAGACATGGGCACAGCACTCCAGATGTGCTTCACCAGTGATGAGCAGGAGGAAGGATGGCCTCCCTCAACCTACGCACAGTGTTTTGCTTAAAGGTAAGTGGGCTTATGGCTGCCTTTGTCACAAGGGCATGTTGCTGGTTCATGTTCAGCATGTCTCTCAAGGCTCCCAAGTTCTTACCTGCAGAGCTACTTTCCAGCTGGTCAGTATGCAGCCTGTCCTGGTTCATGGGGTTCTTCTTCCCCAGTTGCAGGACTTGGTATTAAACATCATTGGACTTCGTAAGATTCTTGTTGGCTCATTTCTCTAGCCTGTTTATGTACATGTGAATGGCTACACAGGTATCTGGCATATCTGTTGTATATCACGCAGTTGAAGTTTTGGAACAAAATGATCAGTTTTTTGGAGAATGCACCTCAGTGAGTTCAAGTACATGAAAACTGGATGGTTTCCTACTCCTTAAGTTGTCAATTACATACGGTAAACTTCAACACTAACTTAGGGCTTCCATCCATTCCAAAACAACAAAAACCTAACATGTCCCTGATCAATATGGAATATAACCATGTCTTGAGTTACCATGATTCTTCTGTCATATATTTGACAATGATAATAATTGATGATGGTATTACTTTGACTTAAGACTTTTATTATGCTGTACATAAATTGTACAATTCAGTGAATTACCTCAGAATGAAAGATTTCCCGTCTATATTTAATATACAGAAGGATAGCAACAGATTTGTAGAAGAAATTCTCATCTCTATGACCAAGATATATTCTGAAATAAAATTAAAAACCCCTTGCCAAACTACATATACATATATGCTTTCCAAAACAGGTTTCATATATCACCATCATAAAAATGTAGAATATCAGGAACTTCAAAAGATAACAAAATAAGAGATCCTGCCATGTTTTATGAGGCTCTAAATTCTGAAAAGTATTTAATCACTTATCTATGTAGTTATGTATTCAACTCAGTTTTTGCAGTGGCCCAAGACCTAGTTCAGCTTACCTAATCTACAATTCTGTGATTTAAAGCAGTCACTGAAATTCTCACCTCCCTTCTCCAAATAAGTACTATAAGTACTCCAATCACCTACATATGGACAACAGAGCTTGACAGAGAGAGGAAACTGGAACTCCCCAAAAATAATTCACATGCTCTGACAATTTGACTACTGAAAAAAAAAGGAGAAGAACGCATCTTCTTCTCCTCTATCCATGTATTGAAAGATGGGGCTAAAGTGCTTAATTCAAGCTGGTGAATCCTCTAGTAGATGAACAAGTCTGTGACACTTCAGTTAATGCCTACCTACAAACCCAAGGTAGTTTCACTCAGAATGCTGCCTTTTGTGAGTCTTTCTCTTCACAAGGTAACTGCAGGGAAAGAGGCATAAATAACTCAGAGAGGATAAAAGGTATGCTCCACAGACATCAGACTCTCAAACAAGCTTTTAGGTGGTATGATACACTTTTGTATATCTATTCCTGGATGCTCACTCATATTGATAGCCAAATATCTCTGAAAATTATAGCTTGATAAAGCCAAATCAAGACGAGGTCATTCATAAGGCATCTTCAATGTCAAACTGATAAGAGCAAAAGATAAAAGCACTGAACACTCAATTTTTTTCATCAGCTGGATTTCATCACTGAAACTACTTTGAAAACTAAAGGCCAGCATGTAAATGTGTGAAAGACTTCCTGAAGGAATACAAGATTTAGGAGAAGAGTGGAGAACATAGTAAGAAAGATAAAAAGTGTCATCAACAGTATAGGAAGACACATGAAATACAATAGTTAAATAGGATGGAAAAAGTAAAACACAGATGGCTTTTTGTTAAATTATGAACACAAGAAAAAACAGAGAAGAGTGTGCAAAAAGGTGACTAATATAGACAGTTTTAGAATCAACGGGTGAAAATGGCTAGTCTTTGAGGAGTGGAACCATCTAATGCAGTCTGTAGAACAAAAAACTGCAGTGTTACAGGTATTGGTTCATTTATGTTCTCATCCATAATGCAACCCATTAATTACCTTCTATAAAGTATAGTGGGAATTGGCTTTACAGGGAATTTTTGATTGGTATTACTATTGTGAAAAAGATGACAAAGTTCTTATGTTTTAAAGAAGAAACTCAAGGTTAGTAACTAGTACTCTGCATCTGGAGCCAATTCATGAAGTCTGTAAATGATAATATGAACAAAAATAGCCCCATCTCATTATCCCACTCCAACACAACTGCACTTAACACACAGACCCTTTAGATATATAAGCAGCACATATTTGGAAAGAAAATCTTCTAAGCTGTACGGGTATACTTTTATCATGTCTATTTTCTCTTGTCACAATCACAGGGGAGAAAAAAAAAAAGCAAGCCACATCAAACTCATGCTTTCCATAGCTTCCACTTTGAAAAGAGAGGAGAAGTCTTACTAAACTCCCAAACACAAAATGATACTGATTAACCTTCCATGAAATGTGCTTATTGTTTCCTCTTACTATCCATTGAACCTTCTTTACTATGGAAGGACTTGTTCTTTGCCAGACAACTTCTTTATTAAAACTAGCAGTGCTGTTATCATGCTTACAGCAGAACAGGAGAGATACAATCCTTCTTTGTCATGCCAAAAGCAGACAAATAATCAATTGTGTTGCAATTAACAGAGAAATGGCATTATCATTATCAAGCTTTCTGGTCTTGCATTTCATAAATTAGATGGAAACCACACAGGAGAAAATGTTAATAGGACAACAACTCTACAAGCCAAGGCTCAGATATTTACCCCAGTATCCCAAAACACAAAAATTTATAAAGCTGACAGATCCAATATCCCACATGGGAGGAGTTCGGATAGTCAAAAAAAAATGGTGGCTTTGCAAGGGTAACACATGATCACTTTGTCATAGATTCATTAATCATTCTCAAAGAACACCTCTCAAACAAAACAGAAAGACCATTTTGTATATAGTATATATCACAACTACTGCTGGAGGAGATAAATTGGCAGCTTCATTAGGCAAAAATTTTCATGTACTTTTGACATGCCTGAGTAGGACAGAGTAACCCTGTGCAAAAAATAGGGCATTTGCTCATAGAACCTATACATTTTGGTGAAATCTATTGCATATGAATCCTCTTAGAGGCACTGTTGCTCAATATTTTTTGTGCTACTTCTTTCCTGCCTAATAAAATTGCTTCAGTATCTTTGAACGCACTGGCCTACAGGTACCTTGGAATATCTTCTATATAAGTGTGTCAATATATAGGAACTCTCTGGAAAGAAATGTTACTCTCAGTGGTCATTTGTAGAGGTGTGTTTGTTTGGGGCACTTTGTTTGTTTTCTTTTGTTCTTTTTGCTGTGTAGGAAGGAAAGCTACCCTTGCACCATTAAACACAGAGAGCAAACCAGTATCAAAGTTTTCTCCAAAGAGATATCTGTATTACGATTCACAAGGGAAAGCAATTTCCAAAGAGAAAATATTTAGTACCCTCTAAAGAAACTAGGTTTACCAGCAACATCCCAAACTGGCTATCTCAAAAGAACTTCCCAAGACATTAGTCATTTCTAAAAAAATTTGTCTGTGATCTTCTGTTAGTAGGTAAAAATCTTGTAGTTAAACTTTGACATTTACAAGCTGCATTTCTGAAAACAGTTCAACATAAATCTAATTCTGTTTCCAACCTGAAAATTTATTTTCTGTGACTATAGATAGTTTTGAATTCAAAGCTGTATTTCTGTTAATAGGCCTCTGGAAAAGAATAAATTCTGGGAAACAAACAAACAAACAAACAAAAACCAGTGCTTACTCAGCACTTCCTATTTCCACAGCTTGTAAGTTCCATTGTAAAGCAATATGGGAAGGGGAACAAAGACTCACAAGTCCTTTGCCACTCCCTATTCTATATCACAACTGCTAAAGGTACAATTCTCCAAATCACACTTTGTGGCACACCCAAAATGTTCGTCATAAAGCTAAGTTACTTAGTTAAGGAAAGGGAAAAGCTTGCTGAAAGAGTTGCTGATTTTATCACATATGGAGTACCAACATCTGTTTACACGTTAAGGAATAAAGTATTGAAGATTGTTTGATTTTTATTAATTGCAGCATAGGCTTCCAATTTAAAAGGAATTTAAGAGGAAGAAGCGTAATAGATAACCCTTCATATTTCTATTTTCCTATATGCATGAAAATAGATAGCATACCATATACAATCATATATACCATAACAATTGCTAATATAATTGATTGTAATATCTGAGGTGCACTGGAAACTTCTATTTGCACTGATATTTTCAGAAATATTATCTTCACTATCCTGAAAATGTTTCTGTTTGTGTAGATCTCAGTACATGAAAGTGTATCATGGAAATATGAGACATGGAAATATGAGCTACCTTGCACATAAAAGTCTACATAGGCAATACCTAGAAACTCACAAAGCTCTAGTGCAACACTTAAACTAGTTGAAAAAATTTAATATTCTTTCATCTGTGTTTGAGTGGGAGGGAATCATAATACTGACAGAGCCTAACCCTTGCAAAGGGTTAAAACCCATTACTTTTTAACAGCAGCATTTACTTCTTGCAGCTCAGGCATTCAGGCTCTTAAAGGAGTCTGAGATCTTTTTAATTTCTTATCAGCTAATTCAGTAGCTGACTGACTGTTGTTGTCTGCTAATTGTTCAAGAATTCATTCTTATTCATCTTTGTTATGCATTGCATAGGTCTGAGATGCTTAATGTGGAACTGTGAATTCAGTGACGAATTCTCTAAAGGTTTACACAACACAGTCGTTTACTAGTTTCGGTCCAAATTGTTCAAAATCTTCCCAAGTACATAATATCTCTTCTTTCCTCTCTGCCTTTATTATTCCTAAAGCATAATGTTTGTTTTCAGGACAGGGATTAACGTTGCAGTGATTTAAATCTACAAAAATTTTTACTTTTGCTTCTTTCTGATAACTGCACTTTTACCAATGAAAACATAGATGAGTTTAAACCACATGGTGATCCCAGGACTGGCAGCTGCAAGGAATATTTAAATATATGCAGCACATGTTAACAAAAGTTACAGAGGTCACATAAACCAAAAAAAAAAAACATGGACCAAAGTACTGTAGTTCAAATATTATCAATACCTTGTGACTTACTCACAAACATTATAAGAAAAAATATATATATTAAAAATATATCACGTTATAAAAAGTGTCTATGTATGCCATCAAAATAGACCTAAAACATGCTAGTCAGTAGAAATGACTAGATGTAAGCAAGCAAATTTGCAGGTTTGCAGGTTTTACTAGCTCAGTTCTCATGCTGTGGTAAAGCAGTAAGTCTGTTCTAGACTTAATTTGATTCTGAAGGCATCATGGCCACATTTCCACAATGCTGAATCTGACCGAATCATCCTGGCAACATGAGATCAGCTTGAAGTCATTGCATCTGCAGCAAGGCTCTCTACAAACCAGTTAATCCACCCAAAAGTAACAAAGGACTGACTGTTTAAGAAATAGATTAAAAACCTGCATGTTGATCCTTTATGACTGGAACTGAAGTATGGTTCTTTTTGTAAACTGCATACACACATGTTGCATTTATTAAAAAGATACAGTAGAAACTAAGTTAAAGTGTGAAATTACAGCAGCTTTAAGTTTACTACAGGGATTTTGACAATGGCAAGAGCACAGATGATTTTCTTTTCCAAGAGAAAAGCCTATTTAACAATAAAGAAAAAAATAGATTTTATCATTTTAGACAATATTTAATTAAGGACTTGAATGGGTCTGTCTGCAATCTTTTGTGCTTCTGCATTGCTACATAGAGGACAGAAAAAAGGGTGTTTCCTAGGCTTCTTCTTTGTGTGCTATTCTAATACTGCTCACACAAGCAATTTGTTTTAAGAGACATACTATTTGTAGCTTGACTACCACATTACAGTTGTGTGAAGAAAATTGCAACACACAAACCCCCTTAACCTCTATTAGTCTTCAGCTGTATGGAATGCATTTTAACCTGTCAGATCTTGTGTTTCACTGCTCTAAGATCAAGCCACATGTAATATTCATCAGTTTAAATAATGTTGGAGACAAACACTATTCACAGCAACTTCCTCAAAGACTGAAACAAGTAGTTGCTGTTGAATATTATAATACCATTTGTTATCTACCTCAGCAATAGAGAGAGTTCATTATTGGACAAATTAGTTTCTAAGTTATTGATGCTGAACCATAAATAACTGAAAGCAGCAGAAGTGTTCCTAATCATTTTTCTGCAGTGCTTTTGCATATGGCAACTGCCTGGAATGGGTAAAAATTATGTATTTCAGGAAACTTTTTTCTTACATATATATGTGTTTCTATTCCATTTAGTGCAAGCTATATAATATCAGGTTGATCTTGTAAATGAAACTGAGAAGACATATCTTTCTTTAACATCTCAAAAGTTTCTAATGACAACTCACATTTTATGAAGCTAGTAGATCTGCTAAAACCATTACTTTGAACAAACAGCATAAAGACATTGTAGGCAGGTCCGGTACATGCTGCAATATGTTATCAGGCTGTTAAATTAAAAATAGTAAAACACCAGAAAAAGGTGCATAGTTTTAATACATAAAAAACCCCACAAAGAAAGAAACAAAAAACCCCCACCACTACAGCAAAACAAAAAAATGCCCCAAAACCCAAAAAAAACCAAAACAAACAAAAACACCTCAAAAGTATCCTTAAATGAACAAATAATGGTACCTTGTCTAGAACTACAAACAGAAAACAAATAGCATCTTGCCTTTGTTCATTGCATGAACTTCTGCTACAACAGTGCAAAGCAGGGACTTCTCCATTGACACAGCAGCTTTGTTTCCTTTGATTATGTAAGAACTCCTGTCTCCTAATAAATTCATATTTGCTCTTCTCATCTAGAAGTTTTATACACAAGGTGAGTGCAAATTCCTCAGGAGCTACTGTCCCAGCTAATGAATGTTGTTATACCCCAGTGGAGCAGGTCCTCAGTTTAGCAGGAATTAGGGTGAGGTGTAGGAAAGGAGCCAGTAAGCCATGGGGGGTAGAATAAGCTTGTGACACAAAAAGAAAAAAAAAAAAATGTAAAAAGTTAAAACATTTTTTAAAGCACTGTAAGGAGAAAAACGTATGACTACCTGTCTAATCTCCCATGTCAAAATCAAATATCCTCATGATAAAACCTGCAAAAGCTGCTAAAAACTATATTCCATATCAGTTCTATTTTTTTATAACTGCTGTCTGCCTACTGAATGATTTTTAACCTCTATTATGCTTTCTCGACAAAATACCTAAGAAATTGAATTTTCACAATTAATTAAATTCAAACTTAGTAACATTGATCCTACTTTTCTTACTTCATTCTTATTAAATATTTACCATCTGCTTCCGGAATTTTACACTGCAATGACTGCCATTTCTCTGAACCTCCCACTGTTTTGTACTGTGCATGAAGTTTGAAGGAAGAAGTAAAGGCTAGTATTTCTTTTGCTAGCTATATAAATTTTCTCAGTTCTTTCAGAGGTACCATACTCCCTCCACTCTGGAAACAGAATACAGGCTTTATGATCCATACAGGTTATGTCTCTCACATCATTCTGCTTGTAAAGTGCAGGACTACACTGATGATCGAAGGCTCTCCACAACTTGAAATCAGTTTGTGTAAAATACAAAATATGTTCTCATCACTCCAAAAGAGTGCTTTTATTATAAATAATTGCTAATTTCTTGCAGTTATATTGAAATACCATATGATTGAGAATTGCTACATCTCACTTCAGTCACAGCAGTGAAAAAGAAAGGTACTTAAATGGGCTATAACCACACTGTAGAAGTCAGGTGACGATTAAATAGACCTCTTTCAATTCTTGTTCTGGTAAAATGTGACCCAAAACAAATTAAGTCCACACACAGTTCTTCAGCTTTGAATCTAGCCAGTTAGGCAATAAGGCATGAACCATTCCTTTGCATTAAGACTATTAGCATATATAACTTTCAAGACAGGCTTCTATTTTTATTCTTTTACTTAAATTTATTGAAGGTGGATTTATTTTACTGAGTATTTTTCTCAAGATAGCAAACTTAATACTAGTTGACTGTATTCAATATCATTTTTGCAACTCCATTGGCATTAAATATTTACCTTGCTCTTCTGAAAATTCAACATCTTAATGAACACCTTCATGTCTTCCCTGACAACTCTCAATGTCTTACATCATACAGTTTAAAGTAGTAGCAAAGGTTAGTGTTTCCCCCATCACAAGGAAAATTCTACTCATATCAGATAAGCTGACGCAGTTTCATATAATTAGGTCTCAACTGACTTTAAAACACACCCAAAATTCCTAAAGAAAAATAAAATAACAGAACGACAGATTTTAAAAAAAAAATAAAATATTTCTTCCCAATTTTAAAATGCATACCATAATTCTTACTTCAAAGCAGTTTCAAATTTAATCACTTCAACATTGTCAATATGAAGGAATAGCTAGGTGTAAGAATCGCCTTTACTTTCTGGAGTTGATATCCTGTGGTAGAGTCAGTTTCAGAGAAAGAGGTTTCTACATTCCCCAGGTAGGTGAGAGGGGAGCAGATGTGAAGCATACTGACTGAGCAAATGCCATCCCTCATGCCATGTACAGCTTTCCTACTCAAAAAATGTTCATTCAGACTACACCTAGATTTTTTGAATTGTCTTCCTGAATCAGAGAGTAGAGGTGATTTGCACAGATGCAGACCAAGAAATAGAATACAGCGAAAGATGCGACCTTAAACAAAGCTGGTTGAAGATTTCAAAACCCAGCGAACAAAACAAAACAAGCATAACTGGAATTTCAGAATAAATATCACAGACAAATAATAGAACTCATCGGTATATAAAAATTTTGTGTGTAGAAAGAGGCAAAAGGTAGCCTACAATGCAGAGGGTTCTGCTTTAATTTTTGTTTTGTTGCACTAAAGCAGTAAAACATGTACAAACAAATACACATTCCAGATGGCTAAGGCAAGCATTCCTAATAGATCCAAGACATTGTTTAGTACCAACTTCACTCTTGTAGAAACAGAATTATCAATGCAATACTGCCAAGGTCAATGAAAGCATAAGTTGCCTGTTGTGCAAGTATCATTGAATGATCAGAATGGCCCGGGAGATGCATGCTAGGTAAGTGTCCCTGTCCACATTAAGTCACCTCTGTTGGTAAATTGTACTTCTGTAGACATTAGAAGGACCTTAACTAAAGCACAATTACATGGAAATTGAGCAATAATCAAACATAACTAATTCATAAACAGATGACATATACATCATGGTTTTATTTGTCAAATCTTGCCATCTGTTGCATACATTGTAAGTAGAAAAATTAAAAAAAAAAACAACCAACAAACCAAAACAAAAACAACCCACCTGATTTTTCCCCTACAGTGATCAAACTCTGTGCTGAATTCTTTTATCTCCTTTCAGATTGCAATGCACAGAAGTTCATTGACTTAAGGCCATTTTGCAAGTTTCTGACAGCCGAGAAACAATGAAAAAAAAAAAATATATCATCTGAAAGGATGCCAAGCATTTGAAAAGAATTTAAAAAAAGAAAATTCCTCTTTTCTTAATTTTTTTTTTTTCCAAATCTGTTTCAAACCACACTATATTACAAATAAGTACATTATAAAACTCTTAGTAGCATTTTTTTTATTTGCTGGCAGGAAAAAGAACTCTTCAGTGAGCAGTCAAATACAAAAAAGAGAAGTTAGTTATTAAGTCTCCCATATTCAAGAAGACAGGAACGGTATAGTTATGTCTTTATAACCTTTTCTTTCTTTTTGTTTTTTTTCCTTATTACTGACAGTAAGGAGTCACATTAGGCTAGCCTAATAATAAACACCAAATCTATTTACAACTTTATCAAAAATGAAATTAAATAAGCATGTTGCCATGGTTTTTCTTTAGTTTGGAATTACTTCAAAATTCTACATAAAACACACAAATACTTATACAATATTTGTACATATATGCATACATATGTATGTGTACACACATAAATATATACACATATGTATTAAAAGTAACTGTTATGAGTGCAGGTGGCTTCATGTAACAGACATGCAGGCAGATGTGTCCTTTACCCTTTCCTTCTAGCAGATGCCTGGTAAAACCAAACCAGATAAGGGAAAACCACAAGAAAGAATATTATTAACTTTTATATAAGAGTGATGGGCTAGAGTTTTAAGCTGAGCATTAAGGAATGAGATGCTGAGGTTGCCATATATCTGTCTTTGTCTATAGCAACTCATTAGTTATTACATAACTAAAGAGCAAATAGAATTAGAAAGAATTACAAAGTGAGAAAGAACATTATTATATCAATGAGTATTTGAATGGCATCCCTACCCTTCACAGTTCTGCAGCTGCCACACTGGCCTAGGTGAGTCAGTACAATAGTTTTTAAGTCTCGTAATCTGGCACTACTAATAAGCAAGCCTATCTGTTTACAGAACCAGATTGCATGCACAGCCTCTGTTTTTTGGTGTCTACTTCTCCAGTAACCGATCAGTAAAATCTGTAAACAAAACCATCTGCTGGTGTCAATACTTTTACCAAACCAGGTAATCACTTTCTTTGCATTAATTGCTGTTCATTTCCTTCTGAAATAATTTTTCGAGGGGAATGAGGTAGTTAGGATGGGAAACTCAGTAAGTTTTGGCTTCCAACTTCCTTTACAAATGGCAAAAACTTGTTTTAGGCAAGGTAATGTACCATGACATTTCAATTTAGAACTAGCTAAACGAGCTATTAAGTGTTAAAGTTTTATAGGCCTTGGTTTCACAAGGAGCTTAAAGCCAGGCTCAATCTCTTTAGCCTTGTGTTAAAACAGCCACACTGTAGCCTGAAATGACTGGTGATTCTAGTTAATTTTAGCAGATTGATTTATGACATGTTATAATGCAGCTGCACTCCTATTAAGTCAGAACAGGATTTTCAATCATGCAAATCCATTTTTATTGATCAACTTTGGTTTCTGAAAGAAAATGGCTTCCTCCAGGAGTAAACAGGATCTTTATATGAATCCACACTCAATGCCAACCTTAAAGAAAATTTGGTATTTTTAATACCATGTCTTAGCAATAATATAAGCAATGTCTCCCAGCAAACTTCTCCTAACCAGACTGGAGGATTGCATGCTTGAGGCATCTTGAAGATTAGGCTAGCTTCTGTTTTTCCAAGACTTTTGAAACTTACACATTACACTTGTCTGTATACAAAGATATTAAAGTCTGCTATCACACTGACATACCACAAACTCCGAAAAAGAAAATAGCTTGCACTTAAAGGTTTCTTTAAAGTCAGAACCTGCTGTAGCCCTTAGCCAACAGGTAAATAGGCACAATCTACACAGCAAGATACATTTATGCCAAGTGGCACTGATAGCACAAATAGTTACATGCAATACACTGTTGTTTATACACGCATACTTATACATACAAAGGTATCTGAATAAAGGCTTTTTCAGACAGGAAAGTATCTAGTTGAACTGCTGTTCCAGGACAGTGGGCAAAACCAAAAGTACTATCCACCCTATTTTTGTCACCAATGCTGTCATAAGAATTTCTAGTTAAACTTTACTTATCACTTTCTAATATCTGAATGTAATCTTTCTGTTAGATCAGCAATCACTTAAAATTAAAAAAAAAAAAAAAAAAGCTGTAAATCTGAGTAAAGGAAAATGCAGTATTTTACGTTCAAAGAAAACAGAATATTCCTATAATATCTCCATAAGGATTAATATGTGTGTGCAATACATATTTTACTTCATAGCATTTTTGTTGTGCCAGCAAAGCTGCCCCTAAAATATATTTTACTAAGAAATACCTTCAAGGCATTGGGTTCCTTGTGGTATAATTCATACACTTCAAAAGAGTTACACACAGGATGGATGTGGTCCACAGTATCTGCCACTGGCATTGTTTACCTCCGGGTGGAATTGAATTCCCTGAACTCTGAAGAGCAACATAACAGCAATGCAACATATGTGAAATCAGGTCATTTGGCCTCTACCTGTACTTGAAATGATAATTCATAAGGAAATTATTTAAAAAAAAAATAAAAAATGACTAGATGCACAGATTAGTCATATCTTTTTGTGCTAAACAAATATGAATTTTGGTAACTTTGAAAAAACAACAACAAAAAAATACCACTTCTTTCATTCTGTCCTACTGTTTTATCCTTTCAGGTCTTATATTTTCCTGTTTGCTGTTTTCTAATACATATCAATGTGTGAAATATACTCTAATGTTAATATTTGTTATTTTTGTTAAGACTTTTAAAATAAATATTTTATATGCTTTCATATATTCTTTCTCAACAGTCTATTATATCTATTTTTCCCAGAAGAGAGTAGAGCCACATTACTGCTGTGGTAATTTTCCAAGGATCAGGAGAACTGTAACTTTTAAACCACATGTTAATAATTCTTGCTGGCATTACTTTTTTTTTAATTACAAAGACATTTCTAAACTCAGAAGTTCATCAAAAAGGAGGCTGCATCAAGAATTTAATACAATTCTTGCTTCTATTTTTAAGTAGCAACTAAATCAATGGACACACTAATTTCTTTTAGCTCACAGGTTCACATTCTGGTAATGGAACACTTGACTAAGTAAGACACTCTGAAAACAGAATCACACAATGTATCTAGAAGCAACTTAATAGTTTGCGTCTCTAAATTAGGGAGGTGTAGTTGCCGGGGATTCATTCTTTCTCCTATTATGAGACTCATTGCCTGACTCATTGAGTCATCCCTACAGAAAACCACCCAAATACCAGCTCCAGGGAAAGGGAGGAGACAGTATTTTTCATATATGATTGGCAGTGAAATTAACCCATCTGAAAACAGGCAGTATTAGCCTATCACAATTGTAACATGGAATTTCCCCCTGAAACAACCTGAAGATAATAAATAAGAACTGCTTCAGGTAGAAGAAAAGGATAAGGAATAGATAGGAATTTGTTTGGGTTCCTAACAAACTGTTTCAAAGGAGATGGGAGGCAAAGAAGAAGAGTGGAAGGGTTGGAAACTGTTCTAGAACAGGGAAAGAAAAAAATAAATTTAATTGTGCACCAGAAGCATCTGAACCTTTAACAAAATCTGAGTAGGTATGAAGTCTATATGAACCAGGTCCTTGGTCTCATCTGTTTCATAATTATTTCCCTCAAGGTTGGGTTGTTGGGAGGTTTAATTATTTTTTTTTCCCTTTTCTTAAAGAAACAATCAATTTATAGTTTTTGCGTCCTCCTTTAATGACTTTTGGGGAATCAACATCTAAGGCTTAAAATTAGTTTGAGTTGGCTGCACAAAGGGCCATTAGATAATATCTGAAATATTCCTATTTATCTCTCTTCCAGCTCTAACCTGTTAATTAGAAGTGGGATAGAAAACAAACAAACAAAAACACTAATTTAGTTTTAAATATGAATCTCTATATATGACTGGCCAACAGAAATCTGTCTTTGTTTTCCTGGCTGTAACACATGCAGGAGTGGAGTGGGGCTTCCACACTCAAGCAGTTCAGGTTGTCTTTTGAACAGAGGGCTGTTGTTTCCAAAGTTATGCAGTCAAAACAATAAGAACTGGGGGGTGTGTGTGTGTGTGTGTGTGTGTGTGTGTGTGCTTTGTTTGTTTGCTTTTCAATGAGCCAAAATTCCCTCACCCATGCCTAGCAAAGGCATGCTTTCAGCCCACATGATGTTAGGAACAGCACTGTGCAAACATTTCACTCAGCCTGTAATCTCCACTTGGAATCTGCTGCTTTAAAGAAACAGTGTACAACACATGTAAACTCTCCTTGGAGAAACAAGAATAATGACAAGGGATGAATAGCTTTAGACCAGCACCATCAACTCCAAAGCAACTGTGGCTTGCAACTGTCTTGAAAAGTATGATCTAGAAAGGGTGCTATGATGTTAGCCATGCCAATACTTCAGGGCTCTCTTTCTCTATCAGAGCTTCAGTCACTCCTCTGAGCATTCCAGTATAGCATGAATAATCCAAACACACATCAAAACAACAGAATCAGAGTGCCTCAAAGAAGTAGAAAACTGATAGCATTGAATGACTTATTCTTCAGCTGGAATTGCAAAGTCATTTTAAAATGAGATCAGAGTTTCTGCACCTATTCTTGAGTTTCTCTGATTCTCTTTATTCAATTCCTGTGGTTACCCAGGAAGCATTAGAGTAACAATAGACATATGGAATGAAGTCAGTGAGGTTTCTTCAGATTCTATGGGAGGCGAAAATATTTAAATATGTTTAGCAGATGTGGCTGATACAGTGTCCCTTTATCTGAATATAACTTCTTAAATCTCAGGAAAAAAGAATAAAAGGTAGCCCTAAGGACATGATACAAAAGTTATTCAGATACATACATGTACTATGTTTTCAGTCTTGCTCTGAATTCACAATTATCAAAATGCCTTTCAGTCAAAGTACAGTCCCAAACATGTCTGACCAGACTCTAACCACCATCACCACTGCATGAAAACGATTTTTTGTAAGTACTTTACTGTTCACACAAACTAAGCTTATTTACAAAAATATATGGAGAGCACACCAAATATTTACACTGTGTTAAACAATTTCCTCTGGGTGACAGTTGTGGTCAGTGAACTACAATAGCTAATCTGCTATGAAGATTGTTTATGCCCCAATGGATCACAAGCTGACTATAGCTAGTCCTCCAGTAGAACTTGATAGAAAGAGAAAAGCAGCTGCTACCAGGGTAAAAAAGCATTCCTTAAATGTACAAAAAGCATGTTTTCATGAGAAGCAGTCTCCAAATTCAAATACATCTGATATTGCAGCAGAATGCTATCTTTAAAAGTAAAAGGCAACTTTTCCCGCTTCACTATTTCTCATTTAAGTATCACAGAAAACTCTGTTGTTTAGACATTATTCTGCAATGCTGCTTGACAAGAAAAAAATCTGATGCTGCACTAGAATGAGAAAAGTTTCCCCTTCCACTCCTGCAAAAGGTAGTCAAAAACAGTGTCAAAGCTAAGGTTATGATCTCTTTTCCACAGCTTTTCCTCATTCCATAAAGGATTATAGAAATTTAGCTTAACATGCTTCAGGACAATACTGTTGTGGCAGTTTAACCAGGTTTAACCTGTCAGGCAGCTAAACATCACACAGCCACTAACTTGCAGTCTCCCAGTGGGATTGGGAAGAGGATCAGAAAAAAAATAAATAAAACTTGTGGGTTGACTTATAAAGAGTATAATAGGATAGAAAAGAAAGGGGAAATAATAAAAAATACAAAAGAATATACAAAACACGTGATGCACAATGCAGTCACTCACCAACGACTGACTGATGCCCAGCCAAGTCCTGAGCAACGGGCTGCCATCCCTAGCCAAATTCCTCCAGTTTTACTGTTCCCCATGACATCATACAGCATGTGTGAGAGACTGGACTATTTAATGGCTCTAACTATCAGGATGCCTTTCTGAAGACGCAAAAGGGGTGCATACCTGTCACCAGAGGCAATAAGAGGCAGATCCTGCTTTTCTGTCATGCCAATGTCCTCCCTTACATAATAGCTCAGGTATGGAAACTCCCCTTCTGGAGAATACCAGGACATTCCCATGAAGGCTGAAGATATTCATCCCTGCTGATGGGTCATAATGGGCCATAACTGACTCAACTGTGCTGAAGTGAGAGGCAGCTCTAATGTCTTAGAAGGTGTCATAAACTATCAAAGACTCTTGAAGTGACTCATAGTATTACATCATCCAGAGTAAAACTCCCCACCAAGGAGGAGGTACTGGGAGTTCTCACCTGAATCTGAGTTTATATAAATCATGGAATTTTTGTGTTTTGAGGGCTTCCCCTACCACCTGATGGATTCAGTCTGCAACCATCACTTTGACAAGACTGGGGCCACTAAGAAGACTAGAAGAAGAGGATCAACAGGATATTATTGGAATTCACAGTGGTGACATATTTTCTATTTAATCTGTCTGTCACTCTCCCCTACTCCTCTCTTTTCCCTATTTCTTTCTCTCTCTCTCTATCTTACATTTACTGTTAAAACCATACTATTGACTTTGGCATAGGGCCTCATTTGCACCTTAATTTGGGCAGAGGCACGTCTCTAATAATTTTAATAATCTGATCATAAGAGCATGGGATATCCCTTTGGTCAGTTGGGGTCAGCTGTCCTTGGCTGTTTCCCCTCCCAACCCCTTGTGCACCCTCAGCCTCCGCATTGGTGGGATGGTGCGAGAGGCTGAAACCTCCTTGACTTAGTGTAAGCATTGATCAGCAATGACTAAAACATCAGTGTACTATCAACATTATTCTCATTCCAAAAGCAAAGCATAACACTGTATCAATGGCTAGGTAGAAAATTCCAGAAAATTCATCCCAGCCAAAACCCATGACAAATAGCTACTTTGCCAACAAAACAAAGCAAGATTTATTTAAATTTCAAAATAATTTCACAAAAAATGTTGAGACAAGATTTCAGTTATTCAAATCATCTGCATTTCTGTAGAGATGTTAACCTGATAAGAAGACTCTTCTGATGTAATCCACCCAAGTCCTCCGGCCAAGCACATAGGAGAGCTGTGCAGAGTCTGCAGAATAACAGTCAAGTAAAACTCACTGACTGAGATCTGTGGAAACCCACTAGGTCTTAAAATAAAAAGCCAAGCTTCAGTCAGACATAAGTCTGAGGACAGAAATGTGGTCAACACCACTCATTATTTGATGACAATAACTAGAACCATTCTGTTCTCTCAAAGTAATCATACCTGCTTCCTGTGTATTTTCTAGTAATCCATAAAACACAATGGAGATATATATAAAAAAAAATCCCACCAACAAGACCCATGAAAAGAAGCTTTAAAAATAATCCAAGGATGGGAAGAGTGTCTATCACTTTTATAATCCACTGAAATTAAAAAAGCTGATTACACAGGTTCGTCTGTATGCTGAGGTAGTTTTTTTGAGTCATCATTCCCATCAATTTTATCATATTCCTTAAGATTTCCATTATCTCATGTTCACTTAGTTTGTATAATTCATTATTTTGTACTTAAGACAAGTTAAGTTCTTACAAGTGGGAAGAAAATAAAGCGACATAAAAGGACTAAGTGGACTTTACTTATTCACCAATAAGATAAATGTAATGTTTAAAATGCAATTTGATAGTTGTGACCTAAATTGCTATAAATACTGTTTTGTAGTGACTTCAATGACTATCTCTAGCCACAGCCTGAACACAGATAATTTTGAGCATGAAGGTATCTAAACTCTTCCTGTGTTCTGCCTTTAGGATTTGGGATTAAGGATAAAGTGTCACACAAATGCCATTATTTTCATCTGTCTATTAAATTGCTAGACATACAATGCCCTGGATTACCAGAATCCTTTCCTGCCCAAGGAGACACATGTCCACACATACCCATACTTCTCAACGTCAAGAGCGCTCTCACTGTGTTACAAAGTCTGAGACATAATCTCTCTGCTCACACCTATCTGCTTTCCAGGAAACATAAATCACTAGGGAAAATGGCAATTTAGCCATGCCCTAGTTTTAAGACCTATTTAGACTCTTTTGGGGGGACATAAAGATCGTATACATATATATATATATATATATATATATATATGGGGGGGAGGGGTGTTTAATAAATTTTAAATCAAGCATTCATTGAAAGAAGGGCTGGGATCCAGGTCTCCTAGCCAAAACCACTAACATTTCTGTCTGAAACAATAATGTTCCAAAATAAATCAATGTGATAAAGACTATGAAGATTAACTGTGAAGATATTGTTAGTCCTAGCAAACTTCAGTCCACCCAAACAATACAAATAAAATGCATTATTTCTTCCCATTTGTATGATCTGTTTTACAAAATAGTATTTGACACCATTTCTCAAAGATGATTTAAATAATGCAACATTGTTATGTTTGTCAACTGAGACTCTTTTGTTGTTTTACAGACATGGCAACAAGTCACCAGTTATATCAATGCTAGCTAAGACTTACAAATCCTTGGGCTAATTTACTCTGACCTTATCTTCATTGACTTCACTAGGAACTGTGGCGGGTTTACTGTACTGAACATAGCAAATATCACTGCCAAGTTGCTGTCCTTTTTTGATAATGAGGATAATAATAAACTTTCTGAGTCATATGTTTGGGTTTTTTTTGTTGTTTTTGTTTGGTTTGTTGGTTTGGTTTCATTTTTGTTTACTTTGGTTTTATTTCTGAAATGACTTGATGATAATAGGGTCAAATTCAACATACACTGAAGTTTCCTCTCCATTCTGTTCTACTAGGTGCTATTAACAACATGTATATGCAATTTAGGAATGTTAGTGGCAATGGATCTAGTTCGACGAGCTTCACAAACATGAAACAAGCTTTAAAAGTCATCAGCTCCCTCAATGATTTAAAATATTCAAACAAGTATATTTTTAGGTGAATCTGTCTTGAAATACATGTGAAGTACTATATTGCATCTTGGATATTCCACAGCCTATAACACTGCACACTGCTACACCACTAGTTCCAACTGACCTCTGCCACTGCAACAGCCTGCACATCGGTTAGAAAAGGACCTTTCTCTTAGCCTAGGTCCTTTTCTGGGTTGCCTGGGAAAGTACAGTGTATCATACTGCTGTATGATATAACACAGACTAGGAATACTAGCAACAAACTATAAGATAGAGAAGTTAATGATCAGGCAGGTCTTACATAAGAGAAACCATAATAAATACTAATTGGACTTTTTTAGAACTGTTAGGTAAATTCACCCGTATTTCATTTTGAAAAGACTGAATGAGAAATTTTGCAGGTTGGAATATATTTTCTTTCTCTGAAGAAAGACTAAAGCCATCTGTTTCTTGTTTCAGTGTTTATTGTTAAAACTTTTCAATGCTCTACAAGCCTTTACATGTATCACAACCATAATGCTTTTCTTTCAGAGATTTTTGAATGCGTTCATTCCAAACCTTAAAACAAACCTGATTTGGAATTCTTGCAAAAGCCTTGGTGAAATATATTTGTTTATTGTTAGCGCTCAGATGAGATTTTGAAACAAAAACATTTTGTGAAAATTGCAGTGTAATTTTACACTACTATAAGAAGGCAAGTATCTCACTTCATTTAATTGGATTTACCCTTTACCTCAGGATTACAGATTTTCAGAGACTGTATCAAGATGTTTCTTGCACTATATATACTGTAATTCTTAAAAAATGTACCTACTGCATGGCACTATCACAGTTGTGGCCCTTGCAGAATAATATATTCCTTACTAGAGGTCTTAGCACAACTTTTAGTAGGATTTAAAATTAGCAGAGTTGAAGAAAGTTTGTTTTTTTACATTGCCATGTATTCCCTTGACAAAAATGCTTATTCATTATAGAATCACTTTTGATTTAAAAGACATATGGAAATTTATCATTTTAAAGGAGTCTTTGTTTGTTTGTTTTTTAAACAATTATGCAAAAATATTATAGCTCCTTAAGTGGGTTTTAAGACCAGTTTTTGCCATTTTGGCCAACCAATATTAACAAAAGAAAGCAAAGTCTTTCGTAAGCACTGTCTGTGATCATACCATATATGTGAATAAAACCTAGCTTTTATGCATCCTCATTTATTATTATTAAAAAAAAAAAAAAAAAAAGTTTATTTCTGGAGAGATATCATATTCTAATTCGCTAAAAGCAAGACATAAAACCAGAAAGCAGAATAAAAGTTACTCCCTTTAAGCAGCATTCTGAATAAAGCTTGTGTGAAATTGGTGTAATCTAACACAAAAAATACTTCAACAGCCACATACACGACATATCTCATCATGGTATTGTAGGCTTTTTCATTGAAAAAGAGGCTTCAGTTGTGCAGAGCAAGTTATTAATGGAAAACACAACAGTAACATGCAGAAACATCTGTCTATACATATACAATGTTCTCTTTTCCCCTCCCAGTTTCTGATAGAGATTTAAGAAATTGGCAGATTAAGACATTGAAGCTTTAGTTTAAATGCTGGGACTATGTACAATGCTACAAGAAATACTATTGATTAGTATTTCCACTGATTTCTATAATAAGATGAAGATCTGATTACAAATTGTCTTTAAGTACTATTGCAAAAATAAAAATATTTCCACTAATACTTCAGAACATGTGAAAAGGCAAAACTGTCACTCCAGTTAGCTGAGTAGCAGCAATTATTTCTGCTTTTAATGAATGGTTTTTGTTTCTTTCTAAGTCAAAGCTTACTCTATTTGGTACAGGAATAATTTACATTCTAAAATCTGATAGAAATTGATTTATTTATCCAAAGAAATCTCAAGTAGGTAGTAAGAAGCTGAATTCAAAAAAAACCCACAAAAAACCCAAAACAAACAAACAAAACAAAACAAAACAAGAAAACTCAAAAGTTATCTTTTTTCTTTTTTTTTTTTAAAGTCTCTTTTAATTGCACTATTTATCTGACTAAATTGAGGGTGGGGGGGAAGTCATGGCCTAATGTTTCTTCAAATCTGAAACACAAATGGATGCTGACTAGTGATGGCAATCTCAGCTTCCATTCTAAACAAAAAATTTGGAGAAGATATTTTTTAATTATGAACGGTTTCATTTTTTTAATAACTCCACCTGCCCTCATAATGAAGCAGTGAAAAATTTCAAAAGCTCAACTGAGCTCTCTCAGATTATGACAGATGGAGTTATACAAACTATTTTCCTTTCTTCTTGTGGTTACAAATGAAATGAGGTCCTGGTCCTGTGAAACACTATTCACATTCTAAATGGAGCATAGTACTCCCAATTCCCATTGACTTCAAGTGCTCATGTTAAGTATTATTTGTTGCACAGAAACATTTTTCAATCTCAGGAGGTTTAAGCTCCACTCGAATGAATAATATCCATTTTCCCATGCAACTGATAGATTCAGGGAAAACTGTTCTTCATGCAAATTAGGTTACACCATGAATAGAATTAACCTAAAACAAAGACATAAAAAAGTAATAGAAAGCTTCTCTTCTGTCTCTAGTTCAAGTACAGGGGTGGAGAAATGATTCTGTTCCCTGGGTGGACTACAGCTCTTAATTTGGCTGCTCTAAAAAACTTAACAGAAACTGTAGATGTTAATGTCATATGCAGAAAATCCTTGAAGTATTATTTCCCTCTATTTCAGAGCATCAACAAAAGAAAGCAATTTAAATGCATATTCAAGCTTCCCCTACTAATAGTATCAGTTTTGTCTACTTTTTCTCTTCACTTTATTTCAACTTCTGTTTTCTTGGAAGCAACAAAATGAAAATACTGAACCAAAATCACATGGGCACTGCTGATCGACACTGCAGTTACTAAGATATCCAATCTAGTTCCACATAACTGATGGACATACCAACACCCTCTAACTATGATGGGGTTGTAGGTCTAAAGTACAAGTAAACACATCTGAAACCATAGTCTAATGCAGCTCTGATCAATACCGCACCTATTTCATCTCACTCTGGCAAGGGGAGGGTAGAAAAACACTTAGTTTTTGGAGAGACTTAGAGTATTCAGTGGCAAACAGAGGAAACAAAGCTGTCCCTAAGGAGGTAAAACATTAACCTTAGCCCACTCTGCCACCATCGCTCCATGTGAAATAGCGCATCCTACTGGAAGTGGAGGACTGATGATAAATAGACAAAATGTAGAATGTGTGTTACATACTTGAATTGATCCACTCCTTTTCCATGCAGCTTCAATCATTATCCAGTATCACTTTCTCCACAGCAGATAAATTTTAACCAAGTCTCTTTGTCTAAAAAGGAGAGCCTCTAGTCACTTTTCTTATGGGTTAGGAATGACTTAGTCTATAAGGTGTGTCTTTGTTTGTCCCATTTTACTTAGCTCACCGAGCATAGCTAGATACGGAAATATCTAATTAGGGCTACACTCTACCTAGCAAGAGATGATGAGGAATGATTAAAGATGATGTTCTGCAAACAGTCTGTAAAGGAGTGCAATCCACCAGTACTTTCTTAATTCTTTTTATCTTTATCCAGTGCAGGTGTGTCCTAATCAGCATACTACATTCAATCAAACGCCACAAAACATGCCTGCCTTAAGTTAAAACACAGAAGGAAGGGCATACATCATATATTTGTATCCTCTCTGCCCACAGATTCAAACATACTTTCCAAAGTGGGAGGGGGAAGGAGAGTGGGGTAGAGAAAGGAAAAGAAAAAGGAAGAGAAAGAGCAATGCAAGAAAAGATTCCAAGAGAAAGTTTTAGATATTGAATCATAGAGTATCTGTTAAAAATTACACTATCTTTCAAGAAAATATTTCTTCTTCTGTTGTACTGCTGACTAATTTTTCACATGAACATCTGTCAAAGTATCTTTAGACATACACCAGTATATAATGTGGTAATTGAGCTCAATAATGGAAAACTGTCATTTCATTTGTCTTACGGGTCCATTAACATGGCTTGCTTCAGAGTTGAAAAGCTACTTTAAGATTTGCTTGAACCGCAAAATATTTTTCAGATGCTTCCTCTCTGTTCCCGAGAGTTCCTTCTTTACGTGCACATCTCCATATATATAATATCATAGATATTAATACAGGTAGATATGGCTGTATTGTTTTTCATTACTATGACCACAATGATTTCTAAAATATTCATCTATTATTATCTTCAAAGGAAAACTAGTATGGGCCTAAACAGTCTCCTACAAGTAAAAACAGTACTGGGGGGAAGACATCCTTTATCCATCAGGATACAGTTTGCCAGATATGTCACCTGGTATTAATTCATGGGCAGTTTTCAAATGTATAACTCCTAAATCACATACAGCCTGTATGCACCTGATCCTGAACTCTGTTTAAAATTTCAGCTTTAAGTTCTCCTTTTTTCATAAATACAGCTTAGTCATCATCACTGAAATATTCAGAAGTAGTTCTCAAGAGGGGTTTTTTTAAGTGACCTACATTACATGCAGTTTGGAGTGTTGTTCATCATAAATGAATTATTGACTAGAATACAAGGTGAATATATTTATCATGTCTTTCTCATCTATATTATATTGATATGCATTTGTCTGCTTTAGTCTGCAGGTCTAAGATATTTTTTGAGAATTGGAAAGCATCACATGAGTCAGAAGCACTACCTGTGCTATGAGAGAGGAATTTTTTTCTGAATTGCTGCATTTCGTCAGAGGGTAGGAACTGTGCTAGACCAGACAGAATGTCATTTGGATTATACAACTGGTTCAGTTAATATCACAGTATGGATATTTTGGATCTCATTTTCATAACATGAAAGCTAAAGGTCTTCATGTGTTTGCACGAACCATTAAAAAAAAATGTTCATGTGTATTTAATATCCATCAGTGCAAAAATATCTTCAATTAAAATGTTCTTACTGCAATAACTATACATATAAAAATGGTGGATTGACCTTGGTTCTGAACTCCATGAAAATCATCCTGTTATGTTGCTCTTCCAGGAATCACGAGAAAAAAGAGAAAGGGCCTATCAAAACACTTTTATTATCTTAGGCACTAGAAACAGCTATTATCTGTGTACAAATCCTTTCACTGATAATATTTAATAATCTCATTATTAATTTTTCTCATTAGTTTCCTAAATGAATGCCAGGAAAGTATTGCACAGGCTGATGATAGGAGAATTATGTGTTAGACCATCTGCATGTCAGAAACTTATTCCAGCATTAGACTCTGGAGGATTCAAGACTGAATAACACAGAGATAAAATAACTGACTATAATTGGGGGAGGGGTTGGGAGAGAAGAAGGGAGAGATATAACAGAAGGTAACTGGACAGATCAGGAGGCAAAAGCCCTGCCAGACTGTGCTGTCAAGATTAAAAAATTGAGCCATTTTATTTACTGAGAATTACTGCACAGTTTAAAACCCAAGCAGTGAATAAGGTCAAAGATAGTATAGCAGCGTCAGACCATGAGAGAGTGGAAAAAGAAATTAGAATGGAGAAAGTCAGGCAAGGCAAATCAACTTCTTTTCTTTCTTTTTTTTTTTTTTAATAAATGAGGTACAACTCTTTATACTAATATCTAGAAACACAAGCACCTCCATCAATTATATGGCAATGAAGCAAGAACAGTGTAAAGACAGCACTGGGACTTTGTCCCCAGACTGATCACATACACAATTCAGTTGCTGGAAAAGTTTTTCTATGAATAGCACTATGTTACATCTCATACCTGAAATTAATCCTGATGTCAATGCATCATAGAAAAGGTTCAGGGAACAGTAAAAAATAGCATTTTGTAAGTCCATAATAAGGAAAAAAATTGGTAACTCTTTTTACAACTGATGTTTATACGAAATGTAAACTCCTTAAGCTCATTTTAAGTAGGGCACTGCTTTTTTTCCCTATTTTTCTGTGGGATTTTTTTTTTCCTTCTCAGCTCCTTCCACTGTATTCCAAAATTCCTTGTTGCCTGTCTTTATACCACATTTACCTGCCTTTCAAAACACTGTTGTGAACAAAAGGAACTGTAGTAAGCAAGCCCAGATTTCTGACCATTTAGATAGCTGATACAATACAATCTGCCACCAGTCTTTCTTTTTTTCTTCTCTACTTACAAAATAAACCAGTCATTTTCCCTGTCACAGTGGAATCTCGAGGCAATACAAGATGAAGCTAGAAATTAAATAATAATATTGCATATGCAGTACATGGCTTACACACAGAACTTGAAAGAAGCAAAGGAAAATAAAGTACAGAGTAACAAAAGAATAGTATCCCACTGAAGATCTCACACAAGAATACAAAGTTTATACACTGTACAAGTATTTTATGCTCCAGATATAGAAGCCTATCTTAATAAGTTTGGCCAATGGATATCAGCAACTACATATCAGCCATAAATAAGACTCACATAAGATCAATTAACTTAGCAGAAACATCAATGCAAGTTTAAACATTTACGATTAGCGCTTAGCCTGCAGAAATGAAAACAAGGCAATAAAAGGAATAATTTCCTCACTTTGTCAGTTGGTGCAAAATAGAAATGCAATCAGCATCCATCAGTTCTCAGAAATAAAAGGGTTTCTTTTGACTAGTATCTCTAACACCACTAGTCTGTCAGTTGCAAAGGATCTAAGCACAGCTGAGACAACAGCAATGAAAACACCATTGACTATAACTTCAAAAGGCATTCCTTGAGAAAGGAAGTAACATCTGAGTGTTAAATGCAGTTTTTTGCTTGGAACATTCCTGACCTATTCCAGGGCTGTGTATACCACCTAAACTCAGCAAGCAGTATAATTCTACTGGAACTAAAAGTTTGTTTAATTATAGTTTAAAAAATATTCTTGCTGCTTTTCTCATCATGGCAGATATTAACACACACACCCAAAACCAATGAACAACAACAACAACAAAACCCCAAAAAAACAAACAAAAAACCTACAAAAAAACTTGAAAAAATTAAAAGGACCATTCCAGTAAGATAACTGAGTACTATTGTACTTGCACAGAAATTTCTTCTAAAGGACCAAGGAATGTCTCAGATAGCAAGCATAAGGTTTTGGAAAAGGGAGGTGAAATTATCTGAACAAGACAAAACCCAAACAATACTCAGTGCTTCTGTAGAACCATAGCACATTCAACATCTGGCACTATATACTAAATTTCATTCTTGGAGAAACCTGTCAAAGAGATAGCCCAACACCAAAAGAGAAATCCAAGTTTTCTAGATGATAGGACATAAAACAGAAGGAAAAAGTCAAAGTACTCCTTAACACGAACAAGACCACTTTTCCCCAGATGTATCTTTACTTCACACCAACAGATTTTGTTCAGCTTGTGGTGTGTCATGAAATTGCTGGCACATCAGTGCAGTCAAGAGCCAAACTATAACTGCATTTATTCTATGATTCAGCAGAGAAATATGAAAGTGTTCATGGTTTTGCCTAAGTTCAAGTTATGTTTCCAGTGCAAGGAGTTTAATTTTGGACATAAATGTGATACTCAGTGCAAGAAGAGCTACTTAGATCATGTGGAGCTTAGGTTAAAGGGAAAAAAATAGAAGAAAAAATTGTAATTGCTGTAGGGAACATAGTTATAATCAGAAAACTGCTCCATAAGCTGCAGGAACAACTATAAAATAATAATTTGGATTAATGTTACAAACAGTGTTGCTACAAAAAACCCATAAATTATAGACCTCTAAGAAACTCAGAAATAATTTATATAGAGACCTCCTGGTTAAATTAGCACTAATCTCTGAAAAGAATCTTCCAGAAACAGGAGTTCCCTGTTACTTGGAACCTGATCTATTAGTATAGTAACTATTTTGGTGTTATTACGGTGGGAAATTTTATTTCAAATAAATGCCAGCTGTTTTATAATAAAACACACTTTTCAGGGAAAAATATCAAATAGTAATCATGCCTTTCTAATTCAACAATAGAAGTAAATGTTAGAGACCTTAGGACCTCAAGACCTTAAGACAACACGTATACATTGCAATATACATCACAATGTGTTTCTTCTAGATCCATTGTATACAATTACACCAATTGCTGTGTTATTTTTTTTTTAACCTCACTACTAAAATTCAAAATTTTATTTTCAGCTATGTCACAGTTAGAAATATTTTGATACCAAATGAATTACTTTCTTCACACAATGTTGCTACAGTGGAGTGTGGAAACTTTACTGTTTGTTAAAGTAAATAAATAAATAAATCATGCAGAATCCTGCCTTTTTTTTTTTTTTCTTTTTTCTTTTTTTTTTCCAGACAAGCATCTAATATCAGAAGACAGACTGATAAAAAATCCTACATTTCAATTTTATCCATGATTTCTGAGCACCTGAATTTGAAGCATCTCTGTATATTGAAAATACAAGGTCTGAAAGGCAATGGTGATGGATCCACCCCCTCTGATAAGTTTTCTCTCTTGATACTCCTGTCTTTGGCCAGAACATGTTAGCAGGATCAGGAGAGTGTTCTCAGTGCTGAGTCAGAATGCTGTCTGATAGAATGCTGTCTTGCACTGCACTGGTATTAAAATAGAATTGTATAAATAAAAATATATCTATCTAAATTGAAAAAAATATTCTAAAACACAAACATAAGAAAAAAAGTAATGTTAACAAAAGTAAACCATAAATCATAAAAATATATGAAGTTTCTATACATCTCAATTCAGGAGATAAAATTCTTTACTGTTCATGGGACAGTTTACACAGACATTAATCAGATAAAGTCAAGCCACACCAAGTCCTAATTTTAACTTTTCAGCAAACCTCCTTTTCACTCTGCCTCCATACAGCACGTTTGCATGTTCTTTTATCTTTCACTGGACCTACTACACAGCAATGGCCTCTGCCTTTGGGCAAGTCATCTGCCAACTTGTTAAATATCTTGGATGATTTAGCAACTTTCTTACATTCCTCATGGGACTATTAGTCCCTATCTCTTCTTCATAATTCACTTCCTTGTTGGAGGCAGTTTAATTATTATACTGCTAAGCTTTTAAATTCATCTGCTACACCCTGGGAACCCCACAACATACATGGTGTTAATGGGCCTTTGCCCAGGCGTGTTAGGTCTTTGTAGTTGTTTACATCACTCTCCAATTACGTGCCTGCTTTAAAGATAGCATATATCAGTCTTGAAATTTCACAGACCGTAAGAGGTATCTCATTGAAACATGATGCCTCTTGCACATTTCCCCATTCCTATAGTGCTTTCTGAAAAGTGAGTCAGAATGATTCACATTGTATTCCAAAAAGAACACCACCTTTCCATCTCAGTGCAGTTTTGCACATCTAGTTGAATCTGGCTTTTAATAGAAACGTTTTCTTTTTTTTAAGGCAAATTGTGTATGCACTATATCACTGCTCTGAATTGTAGCTTTATTTGTGCAAAGATTTATTCTTATAAGAAAGGACATAGGGGAAAAATACAATACCAAAATACCTGAAAACTCAAGTCTTCTGTGATTCTAGCCTGAGACTAGGCATACCCGTTTTATGTATAAACTTTACACTAAAAATATTTATAAAGCTATAACCACCTTTTTTAAATCTAGCATGTTCTAAGTGTACAGTGAAGCCCAAACCTATGCTGAATGTACTTAGCTTGCAACCAAGTGCTGTTCATATACACAGGAAAAAAAAAAAAATTCCTCCCAGCTAAATAAAATATTTTTACTGCACTAGTCCTTGATCTCTAAGTAGCACTTTGTTGTGTTAAAAAGATACTAAAAAAGAAAAAAAATCAAACACTCATAACTTATGAATATTTGCTGACCTCTTCCTCTATATGTCTGGTTTCTTTGTGGCATTTCTGTTGCAGTGTTCCAGGTCAGGTTACTATGACTGAGTAAACATGATAATTCACATGATACCTATCCTGTAACAGTAATTTTTGCCTGGGTCAAAGGTATAATTGCTGCAACGAGAGAAACCAAGTTAGAATATAACACAATGAATTATAGAATGACCTGGGTTAGAAGGGGCCTTAAAGATCACTTAGTTCTAACTCCCTCTCATGGGCAGGGACGCTTTCCATGAGATCAGGTTGCTCAAGGTCCCATCCAACTTCACCTTGAACACATCCAGGGCTGGGGCAGAAAGCAGAAGTATTACAACAGGCTAGAAGACACAATTATAGAAGGAGAACTACAAAAAACCCCATAGTATTTCTGAATTTGCTCCACACTGCATGTTGACTCCCTTTCCACTTCTCATTAACTTTTCGCTTTGCATTTAATATAAAACTACTGTTTGCTAGCAGCTCATTTTGATTTAGGTTTAGATAAATTTCATCAGTTTTACAAAAATTGAGGCTACTCATAACATCTTAGCAGTTATCTAGCAATCTATTACAAAAAAAATTTTGCACAGTACCTTGTAACTACTTTTGTTTAAAGCTGATATATTAAAATGTTAACACTACACTCAGACACATACTTTACCTAGGCCTTTGGGGGTTACAACTATCATAGGAAGAAAGTATAATATAAAAAATCCAATTGGAGGAAAAAAAATCTGAACCATAAAGGAATTTTCTAGCTTATGATTGACCATGTAAAAAGGGATCTCTGAAGTTACCCACTAATGTGAAAACTGTGCAATCAACATGAATTAACTCTCAGGGACAAAATTCATGCAACATATTTAATAAATATATATCATTGATAGTTAAAAATTATTCTTTTATCATTCCAGACTGAAATTTCCGGGAATTCATTAAGTATAAGCCTTATTACTAAGCCATTTATGTTTTTTATGACAGTACAGGTTTGTCTAGCATTCTGTTCATGATTCTTCCCTGAAGGAAACTTCTGCGGCATCTCAGCCAGTATTTTCAGAGTTGTTTTTACAATTAGAATTTAAATTTTATAGTTCAGAATGTATCAGTATATCATCATCTTAGCAATGTAATATATTTAAAATAATAAATCTTTCTAAACAATGTTGAGAAAGTATAATCGCCACCTAAACTTCCTTTCAATTGCCACTGTCTAATTATCATTGGGAATGAAATATTTATTCAGTACGTTATAATACATTAAGATGTAAAATCCCTTAAGTGCTGCCTTAAGTGCTTTGCATAAAACACTTTCCATAGAGGGATCATTGTTTAAGAAGAAAGTAAAAAAGGCAAAGAAACCTCCTAAAAGCAACCAAACAAACAAAACCCCAAAACACTCTGTACCACACACAACATGGTGTTATTTGTGGAAAAAATGTTATTTCATTTTTCTCCTAGCATCACTAATACCCCTTTGTACAGGAAAGGTTCTGCTTGGCAGCCTATGTACTCTGTGATGGCTAACTGTCCCTGCAGATTCTTTCTGTTTGTGATAAAAAGTAGCTGGTGGAGGTAATTTTAGTTATTTGTGGACACAGTATGCTCCAGTTAAAATATAGGTTGCATTTTTTTCTATTTAAAACCCTAAATTCGTTGGCATGAAAAACCTAATTTGGTAGAGTGTTCAATGTACATTTACCTAATACCTACACTCAGAACTCGAATGGATATCTACGGAAGTGCAGTGTGCTGCATGTGAGTATCTTAAAAGATAGATCTTGCCAAGACACCCTGTTGTATCTAACTGTGCAAGGGCAAAAAGATGCCTGCAGTGTTAATTCTGAGAACTAACCTTTTCTCACACTTGCACCTTCCATTTTTCTTTAAAAATACTGAACTATTTTCTTATGGCTTTTTTGCACTGTTGGATAAATAAGACCATTATTTATTTGGTTCAGCTAGTATGTTCTTAAATTTTGAATAGCATCAATTATTTGGGCAGCTGATTGTTATTGTTTGGTACAAACACATTCCCAACCTAAGGTTGATTTAAGACTGCACCAGTGAATTCCCGAGCTGTGTTTCCCTAATGTTAAAATAAATTATAACACTTCATGCCCCTTGGCCTGAACCTCAGTGCTTCAACAGAGAATTGTTTCAATATTTGGAAAAAAAAAAAGATTTTACCTAAAATCAGGTAGTTTAGATTGTATTCTAAAAATACAGTCTTTTCCTAATCTCATATTTACAGATATATATATTTTTTTAAGTTAATGTAACTCTAGAATCTACAGCATTCCTTTGAAATATGGGCTGTACAGCAAGAAAATGATAAAAAATTATTTGGAAAAAATGAAATTGCTTTTAATTGAATAAGCATTCACGATGAGATAAATAAGTACTGTGCCAGTGTTTATAGCAGTCCATTTAGGGATCACTAATTTTATTACTTTAGTTCTCTCTGGCAATTAAGAACTCAGATAGTTATGGCCAGAGCATGAAATAATTGAACTGTTTTCCCTGCTCTAGTTTAAATCATTTTCACTGCAAGAAAAAAGAAATAATGCAAGGAATGCTGAATTAACCTTGCAAATAAATGCATTGTGATGATGTTTCCAATTTATTTAGATAAATATTTGTGTTATAAAATAATCCTATAAAAATTATTAGAAACCACAGTGACACCAAATGTAGAGAACTCTCTCAAATATTACATTATTTCCCTAATCAGAGGAATCTTCAAACAGAGTTTTAAAACAGAAATACACCTCCACGACCCCCCTCAACCTTATGCCCATGGATAAATGTCCCACAAAAAAAGAAAGAAAAATTACATCAGATTTATTTTATGTATGATCTGACTAGCTTCCACAGCAAACTCGAGAAATCCAACTATGTTCTTCCCCAAATCAAACTCCCCTACTTCCCCTCCTAGGACTAATCCTAGCCACCACAGGAGAATCCACCTAATTTGGCCTTCATCCATGACTACCAACTGCCATAGAAGGTCTCACCCCAGTCTCCACCCCACTCCACTCCAGTAACATGGTAGTTGTTGGAATTTTCCTACTAATCTGTACTCATCCTAAACTCCATAATAATCAAACTGCCCTTACCATACGCCTCTGCATAGGTGCTCTATCAACATTATTTGCCACTACATGTGCCCTCAGTCAAAATGATACCAAGAAAATTATTGCTTTTTCCACATGTAGCCAGCTAGGACTAATGATAGTAACAGTCAGATTAAACCTCCTCTAAAAAGACAGGGACCAGAAAAAAGACAAAGAAGAGATAAATCAATCTTTCTAGACACAGTTTAGAAATTCTCCCTTCCTGACATCTTATTTGCTTCATGTCTTTAACACCTAAGGAACTACACACACACACACACACACACACACACACATCTGCCTTGTGTGATAACAAAAAAGTCCCTTGAATCAAGATTCAAGAAAGACTTTGTAAGTTTCCAGGGGGAGGGGATCACTCTAAAAGCATAAATCAAATTTTTTTTACTCAAGCAGAAAGAAGCAAATCTGTTACACACATCCATTTATTAGAAATTAATTATTTTGTGGCCTCACTGTGTAGACTAGATTACTTTACATCATTATGTGGAAATTGGAAACGTTAAATATTATAATTAATTATCACTTCATCTTGTAAGAAAACTAAACCAATGTCAAAGAGTTAACTTTATTTTGAGAGGAAATTTGAAAGTATCATAGCAAATAATCAAGAGCTTGTTTTGTAACACCTGACATCCAATTTGCTAAAATCAAATACCGCCTGTCTGAAAACAGGATTCCTACCCATCATCTTTGAATGTAATTTTCTGATGATAAGGAACAAGAATAACACTGGTGGTTTCAGATCCACTAGGAGAGAGCATGAAGACATGCATTTAGTCATGGAATTGTTCCAGCTTTCACAGGGCAAGAGAAGCTGTTCCATTGAACACATAATTCATTTACTTCTGTGAAAGCACTCTGAGTTCTCTCCTGTATGCTGTATGAAGCAAGATCTTGGTTTGCATTAGTGGGAACACTTAGATGACATCACTATTAAAATGTATCCATAAAAGAAATAATTCAGTTACTTGACATTTATTTTTCTTTAATTGATTGCATGTCTGAAATCTTATACAGGTCTGCCATGGTTTCACCCCAGCCAGCAACAACGCACCACACAGTCCCTTGCTCACTCACCCACCAGCAGGACTGGGGAACAGCATAAGGTCCTAAGCAGCAAAAAAACATTTTTGGTTTTGTTTTGGTTTTAACATCTTTTAACTTAGTCCATATTTATTAAATATCCTGATGTTAACTTTTTCAAGATAAAGAGCATTGCATTGTCATTAAGCATATGGACACCTAACTTCTACACATTTAACTTTTTAACGATAGCTGTTCATGGACATAAGTCAAAACATATATGCTACTAATTTTATTTACTAACTTATCACTGCATCTTTTGTATAGTCATATTACATTTTCAAGGGCCTAACTAACTATACTATATTTAGCTTTTGTACATCATCACTTTATCATCTGCATAATAATGTCCTTAGTAATGCTGGCACATGTATTATCTGGCAACTGCAAAAGTCCTATAGTTTAATATTTATAAATTATAATTATGAACAGGAGAGAAACTGCCTTGGGTAGTTTTTTTTTGGTTTTTTGTTTGCTTCTTTAAATTTCATTAGTTGATTTTAATTTTTTTTCCCTTATTATATCCACAGTGATCTCACATTTCAGAATACCAGGAAAACACATCCAGGGACAAGATGCTAATTCATAAAACTATTTGTTGTATCAGACTATTAAAATCACAATAAACCTTTGTAAATATAGCCACTCTTTTCAAGTAACTTTCTGCTCTTAACATGACTAACATAGCCATGACTGCTCTTGTGACTGCACATGTAATCATAATATTATATATATAATGATACTACTCATCTAATTGGAAATTTCATTTGTTCTTCAACAAAATAGCAGGAAATGCAGTTGTTTCTGCATGAAGGGGCTGTAATATTTCTGATACTTTCATTGCTCTCTGAAGAAAAGATAAATTTCAAAATAATTTCTTTGATCTGTACAAATGACTTCAGCAATGAAACTCAGGCACCTGCAGAATAATTCTTCTGCTGCCACATCTCATTAGTATTCTCTTAAGGGATCTCAAATTTTTTGTTTGTTTGTTTGTTTTCAGATACATTAAATCAATAGAAGACTAAAATAAAATTTGATGGAGGGATCAGAAAATTTAGATGTTACTTTTATCTAGAAATACAAAATGTATTTGATTTATCATTATGACAGAGTCTCAAAAATGTTCAAAGCCAAGCACTTTAACATATTTCACTGATTCACATAAATTTCTTACATGATATAAACCAGTTTTTGCATTCACATGCCACTTCTAATCATTGATGTTTTTAAAATGTCTAGAATATATTTTAGCATGTTACTAATGCAGATTTCTCTGGAGCTTAAAAATTCTATTTTCTTCATCCTGTCTTGTCCATTTGGGGCAAAAAAATAAATTATTTAAATGTCTAAATAAGGTCTCTTTTGCATTACCTACTGATCACGTTATGTTCTTGGCTAAATGTTTACACATAAAAGTATTAAAATTAATTAAGGAATATGCTGATGGTGATACACAAAAAAATAGCTGACAAGACTTCCTGAGGAGTTTGCTTTTAGGTGCTTACTCAGCAAATTCTAATGTTCAGTGAATGTGGGGTCAATCTATGTCTACTCTGACAACACGGTAGTCATCCCATAGACTGTATGTTCCCACCATTTACAAGAGAGAGATCCAAGAATTCCTCATATTAAGCAAGGCTGCAGTATGAATCAGTTATATTTGACACTAAAGAAGCCTACAGGCTACACCTACAGGTCACCTTCATAAGCTCAGCAAATCATGAAAGAACTTTTTTTTCTTAAATAATTCCTTCCTTTGAAAGGCCATTGAAAACTTGCAGAATAAGAGTTACCCGAATCATCTCTGTAAGTTAGAGCGGTATTATGTTACCGTGTAGTCTGTTTAGGGAGCTGGGTAATTATGAGAGCTATATAAAGAGGCTAGAAAGTTGAGAAGGAACTTGCCAAAGCCCCTCTGCAGCTTTCTTGCCGGCCCCCTTTGGCTACTGGAAGGCTGCTAGAATGTCTACTTGAAGCCTTCTTTTCTCCAGGCCACACAGTCCCAACTCTCTCAGCCCTTCTTCATAGTAGAGCTCACTGGAACTGTTCTTGCTTGGCCACCTTAGGTGCTCAGTGGGCTAAGCCCTGTTTGAAGGGAAGGCCAGAGAAGAATCTTGCTTAGCGGCCCAGCAGTCACAGGCGTAAGGGAGAGCTTTACTTAAATGTCTCTGCTCCTCCATTTTCTTTTATAACGGCAAACTATTTATTAGGTTTGTAGAGCAGAAGGGTGTTAACTTCTTACTCAAATGTCTAGAACACTCACCTTCATTTGAAAGATTCAGTTTCCAGTCTCTGTTTCCCTGAATATTTAATGATCTAAATAAAGGTGGGTCTGAGAAAAACGGAATATGGTGATCATGTTGGGTCAGGGGCAGGGTAACTTCAGTTCTAATGCACAGAGAAATAGCAGTTATCTCGATGACTTCAGCCCAAATGCAAGTAATGGAAGACAGATTCAAAAGGAATTATAACAAGTGTATATGTTCTCTACCAATAACTATGAGACTGGACTGAAAATCCAACTTAAACGAAGCGCGCACACACACACCAAGTATTGTGAGATTCATGATAAACTTTGGAGAGTTGGTAAGTCTGGTTGCAGCACCTGTGAAAGGTCAGTTAGCACATACACTTACAGGTACATTACAGAAACTTGTAGACACACTAGACATACAATATTTGCATATAAAACAGACAACATGCACTGCTGCAGGCACACTACAGGTGGTAGGTATTGCAGCTATAGTTAATGTTTATCATGTAAATAACAAATTAATCCATTTCTAATTAAACATTCTAATAAGCCAAAATTCCTAACAATGGAGAAAAATAAGCCACCCCATTGGATGGCTACTAAATTTGCTGTTTATTACCAATACATGTGGCTTTCTTTAGTCGAGAAATATGAAGAATGTATAGCTCAGTATTTCTAATGTACCAATTTGTTAGCCATCTTTTAACTGGTATTGCTTGATTTGCCTGTGTTATCTTTGTCAAAATAATGCAAAATTTTATGAAATACAGGTATAGAAAGCCATTTGAAAAAAAAAAATGTTTATCAAATATTACAAAATATGTTTCAGAATAATGAACTTATCACTTGACTCAAAGTGCTTTGTGTTCACTTTAAAATAGAAAAATAAAAAGAACTATCGAGTATAACTCACTTTTGTGTACAAAGACATATAAAGAACAATGATTGATTTCACAAGACACCTTGCACATTTACCTTTCCGCAAATTTTTTTCTGGGAAAAACAGTGATTTGACTGAGCTAGTTTAGGGGTAGCACAGAAAAACATGCATTAACACTACCATTGCTGTAGATAGCCTGCAGGTAAACTGAGGTCTTCCATTCCCAGTCTCATTTGATATCTTTAACTCTGAACGCCGAGGGTAGATTTTCCAACACTAAGTTCTAGCATTGAAATGATCAAAGCTGTAGTAATGTTTAGTGTTGCAAATCTCAATCTTGTCAACGTTGTATGCTTCTGTGGCAGTTCTATATCCAATAGTATAAAAAATCAAGATTTTGATTATTTGCCTTAGAATTTGTACTGTCTTTTCATATAACAAGAAGGCTTAGGCTGAGAAAATGCTGTATGGATAGCAAATATCAAAACAAGTGAGAAATACTTTGTTTTTATCTTTTGTATCTTCAAGCCTAGATTCATCCAATACTGAATGTTAATGGAACATGAATATTAGAAAAGGGATGGAATATGACAGTGCATATGGAAAATATTAGGTTTCCTTTTCTATCTGGACTTTGACTCATCTGAATTCTGACTAGAGTGTTTTAAAGAGTTAGAGCTGAACAGTTAGAAAAGTGACAGTCTTTATATATTGAGTGTCAGAAGTAATCTGTTATATAGTTCAAACAATTTCACTGCTGTTTATGCTTTTATTTTAATTGTACAGTGGTGTGCACAGAATTTGAGTTATGTGTCGGGGGGGGTTATTTAATGCTTCTATTAGCAATTCTTCAATTTCGTCTACAGGAAGCTCTTTTACAATGTCTAAAAGCTTTAAAGCGACTTGGTATTCCTTAAAATATTTGGCAATTTGCAACGTTATTGTTTTATTAATATAAAATAAAATTATATTGAACAGTTTCTGATTTTAGGGGCTTTCAATTTGGGGGCAGCCCATTTCTGCTAATGTGGGAGCTCAGCTCGATTTCACAGGTTTTCTAATTCTCTGAACCCCTGCTAACTGTGAGTATTTGGGAATGCCTGAGTTCTAAAAATCATGCCAAGAAAGTCTTAAACAGGTTAAAAAGAGGAAAAAAAAGCAACAAACCAAAACCAACAACAACAAAACCAAACCAAACCAAAACACCAAAATTCAGTAAAAAAAAAATAAAAAAGGGGAAAATATCACATCAGAACCTTATCAGTAACTGAAGAAATGAAAATTAGAGGCTTCTCTTAAATCTCTGTGCTGCAATATACTAGGTTTTATATGCAGAGTGGTAAGTCATAAAAATGAGTTAAAATCCTATATTCTACCTTGTTCTTTCAGGAATAACATACAATATTTTTAAATCAGAAAGTCATCTTCAATGCAAAGATCCACTCAACAGGGAGGTATATGAGCTTTGGATGACCCATGGGTCTCTGCCCTTCCCCTTTCAGAATATCAAAATAGAAAGGATGCATCAATCTCTTTACAGAATTTTTAAAGCTTAAGAGATTTTAGGGCAATATCTGTATGACAACGGAACAATAAACTGCAGGATCTTTGCAGACATTGAAAACACTATTTGGCAAACTCTGATAGAATTTGTCCAAGGGAAGGCTGAGGAGTGACTTCATCACAGTCAACTTCTTCACGGTTGGGTAGCAGAGTGCATTATCCTGATCCCTCTCGGGTGACCAGCATTGGTACGTGAGAAAATGGAATGAAGCTGCGTCAGAGGAAATTCACACTGAACATTAGGAAAAGGCTCATCGCACAGAGCAGGTGGGCACCGGAACAGGCTGTCCAGGGAAGTGGTCATGACACAAAGCTTGCCAGAGTTCACAGAACATCTGGACAGCTCTTAGTCATATGGTTTATTGCTAGGTGTCCCTGTAAGGAACAGGGAGTTGGACTCAAGGATACTTATGGGTTCCCTCCATTCTTAGATTTTCTATGATTCTATGACTTCTTTGGCAGACTTTTACAATATTTATTTTTTTTTTTTTTTTTTTTTACTGTAACTCTACAACTTCATAGAAGAGCAATCTGAAAAAAAATAAAGTGATCTATTTGCCTATAAGAATTTATGCTTCTCTGTATACCTTTCCTGTTTTATGAATGATCTCTATTATTAAACATACAAATCTTTATATATTTATAAAATTAGCAAGACCATGTAAACCTACCCTATCATATAACATTTAATTTTGCTTGTAGGAAAACCCCAAACAAATAACTACGTACCAGAGTATATTTACATTATGTATTGGAATATTTTTGACTTTCATTGTCTTAACAAAATTCGGAAGGTTTTACAGATCTCAGAATCTTCCTCAACATGGAAAACAGCTATGATTTTTTTTTCAAATCATGACAAAAAGGAATAGTTTCATTACATTAGCAGTATATACAAGTCTGTAGTGTTGTTTATCTCTAGACAAATGCAAATCTAGTCTATTAGAAGTATTTGTAACAACTATGCCGTATTTGATAAATGAAGTCACAGTAACTGGTTTCAGGATCTTATTCTGGCTATGGCACATCCAGTAACACTTTTGAATATGAAATTGTATATTTCAAAATGTCAACTTGGTTACGGGTCCACATGGAATGAATACTGATTATTGCTACTTTATAAATATAGGTGGCTTAATAAAATCAAAATGGTCACATTAAACTACTGCATCTTGTGAATTTTGTTAAAGTGCAATAAAAATAAATAAAAGGATAAACATAGAGCATAAAAATTACTACCCTATTCCTTCTTCTGTATGAAGAATGAGAAAATTTCTCAACAAGTGGAAGGTTTCAACAGTTGTATGACTGAGATCTATAAAGTCTTTTTACTCTCAAGTCTAGAAATAAAACTAGGCTTATTTTTAGTGATATCTGCAGTGGTAGATTTTTCTGAAACTGGTTATTTGAGATCTCAGTCTTGCCTTTCACTGTATCCACTGGTACATATTTTGGAAGGAAAAAAGTTAAACATATAGGTAAACGTGTTCACTATTATTTTATAAGAAGACTTTATAAAAATAAAAGCTCTTTCTTCCCCAAAACTTAGCACTTTTTTCACACCATTACCATTTGTTTATGAAAGCAAAAGTCTTCCATTATAAACATACAATTTATTCTGACTTTTACTTAATTCCAATTCTATGGAAATGGCCACTGAAAAAAAAAAGAATTTAAGGGCCAAAGAAAACAATCATGAGCATTTTGAATTGTTTTGACTGGTGTAACTTTTGGACTAAGATCAGTGGGGTTGAATTCAAGATTCAGTGAGATGAATCCCATTTCTGTAGTGCAACTGCCAATGGCTACAGGCTGTTCAGAAGAGACAGGGGAGCAAGGAGAGGCTTAGGGGTTGCCCTGTACATCAGGAGATGGATTAAGTGTGAAGAGTTGTCTCTGAAGAACATCCATGATCAGGTCGAAGCCTGTGGACAAGAATCAGATCAAGGCAACAAAAGGAACCTAGCATTTGATGTCTGCTACAGATCAAGGGGAGCCTATTGATGCAGCTTTCTTCCTCCAGCTACAGAAGGCATTGTGCAGAAGGGTCTTGTCCTTCTGGGGGACTTCAACTACCCCAAAATCTACCAGGAAAGTAGCACAGCAAGCTGTAGGCAATCCAGTAGACTCCTGGAATGCACTGAGCTTGAGCCAGGTAATAGACCAACCAGAGGCAATGCAATACTGGATCTGATGATGACCAGTTCAAGCAAGCTAATTTGGGACATCAAGATTAGAGGCAGTCTGGGCTGCAGTGATCATGCACCAATGCACTTTGCAGTCCTGAGGGATAAGGGTCAGTTAAGTAGTAAAGTTAGGCCTTGAAATTTAGGAAAGCAAAGTTTGAACCCTTCAAGGAAATAGTAGGATCCACTGGGAGAATACCCTCAGGCACAAGAGAGTGAAACAGAGCTGGCAGATCTTTAAGGAAGTCTTCCATAGAGCTGGCAATCCTGAGGAGCAAGAAAGAGGGTAAGGTAGGCAAGAAACTGGCATGGCTGAGTAGGGATCTGCTGGTCAAATTAAAAGGAAAGAAGCAAATGCATACATAGTGGAAAAAAAAGACAGGTAACCTGGGAAGAGTATAGAGAAGAAGTTTGGTTGTGTAGAGATGGGGTCAGGAAGGCTAAGGCAAAGCTTGAACTGAACTTAGGAAGGAATGTAAGAATAACAAGAAGGGCTTATACAGGTATGTTAACCAAAAAAAGGAGGGTCAAAGAAGGTATGTCCCCACTCCCTCTCTCCAAAAGACTGGTAAACTGGTGTCAAGGGGTGAAGAGAAAGCTGGGGTAGTCAACAACTTTCTTGTCTCAGTTTTCAATGGCAACCTCTATTCCTACACCTCTCGAGGGGATGCACAGCAGTATGGGGACTGGGAGAACAAAATGCTTCCCACTGTAAGAGATCAGGTTCATGACCACCCGAGGAACATGAATTTACATAAGTATATGGGATCTGATGAGATGCATCCCAGAGTCCTAAGAGGATTGGCTGATGTAGTTGCAAAGTCACTCTCCATGATATTTGAAAAGTCATGGCAGTCAGGTGAAGTCCCAGGTGACTGGAAGAAAGGAAACACTGTACATCTTTAAAAAGGATGGACTGTGGCATCTACCAACTTGTCAGTTTCACCTCTGTGCCTGAGAAGATCATGGAACAAACCCTCCTAGAAGCTATGCTAAGGCACATGGAAAACAGGGAGGTGATTTGAGACAACCATTACCTTCATCAAGGAAAAGTCCTGTCTAATCAACCTAGACATTCTAGAACCTAGAATTCTATGATGGACTGACTACATCAGTGGATAAAGGAAAGGCTACAGATCTGGACTTCTGTATAGACTTTGACATGGTCCCTCATCAACATCCTTCTTTCTAAATTGGAGAGAGATGGATTTGATGGGTGGACCATTAGGTGAATAAGAAATTGGTTGGATGATCATATCCAGAGGGCAGTGGTCAACGGCTCAGAGTGCCGACGGCCATCAGTGACAAATGGTGCCCCTCAGGGGTCCCTAATGGGAGCAGTATTATTTAATACCTTCATTAATGCCATAGATGAAGGGATCAAATGCACCCTCAGAGCTGATATCAAACTGGGTGTTGCAGGTGCAGCACCTGAAGGACAGGATGGCATCTAGAGGGACCTGGACAAGCTATAGAAGTCAGCCCATGGGAATCTCATGAAGTTTAACAAGACCAAGTGCAAGATCCTGAGTTCATGACAGTTTCATGACCATCTCATGTGATGGAAATAACCTATCATACACCATAATATCATGTAATTTGTATCAAGAGGCTTTACTGCAAAGGCATATGGTGTGGTCTCATCATTCAGTTGCTGAAATATTGCATCATTATTTATTTCTCTTCAGATGCAGATTTCAAAGAGTGACAAAAGACTTGTGGTTTGACTTATTAAAGTGAGCCTTTGCTACTTACCAGATCCTTAGCCTGAATTCAGATCAGCAAACCCACTTTGTTTTCAATATCATCAATACCTTCGCCAGTACTGAAACTTCTAACACTGCTGAGTTTAATACAATCATCTGTGTAGTTTGTCATGTCGCAGAGACTAAAAATGACCAGTCAACTATTTTGTTTCCATCTGGCCTTGCTAGACTGTTCACAGAATTGTGACATCTACAGTCTGACAGTTCACAGTGACTCACAGCTTTGCCTACCATTCAGTGCTCGCTGTCTTACTGAAGCTACACTTAAACTACACCCAAATCATGTTGACACTTGCTCATAAAAACATTCTCATATTCATGTGTAGTTTTATTAAGTGAACAAACCTGCTACTGTAAGTAGCATTTGTAGCACTAATGCACCTGAACAAGCAAAATGTAAAATATAGCATGCATCTCTAGGTTTTAGGCCTTATTTATCACTTTTCATAATACAAAGACTAGAAGATCAAGACCCTGTTTTACCATATCTTGGCTCTCTCCTTCCAAATGCAAACCACTAAGACTTTGTTGCTGTTATGACCTTATCAAAAGCAGGCATATCATATCCTATTGTTTAATAAAATGGTGACACACTCCTCTTTTAATCTTGTAAAATAATCCCATAGTTTATCCTTTCTTCCTTTATATATTTCACTTATCTTTCTTCAGTAAATTTGTTTAAAAAGAAAAAATGGTCTCATCATTTAAATTACTGCTGAAAATTCATTAAACCAGCATATGTTACTAATTCTTTTTACAACATATTCACGTCTCTGTACAGTTGAGTGAAATTTGTTGCATAGATTGATTTAAATACACTTATTCAAAAGTATACTTTTACTTCTTTTACCTGCTGCCACAGTGTACTTGAAGGGTGGGCAGATGCAGAGTCAGCTCTTGGTATGTGACTGGCAGCTGTTCTCTTTCCTAATGAAGAACTACAGATAACAGATGACGGAATACACAAAATATCTTGATCTAAATGAAAATAAAAGATTAAGGAGGCTAAATGAGAAACTAGTATGCAATACTCCATTATTGCCTGACTCTTCCCCTTCAGGAAGGAGAGTGACTATACTCCTAGTCACTTTTTTATTCAGAGTGAGTATACCCATTGAGTTACCATGTGCTGCTCAAAGGCAAAATACAGATATTTCTTAATATTTCAGTGTTAAACCAGATCCTGGTTTAACATAATTGTGTTAATCTGTGATCAGTCCTACTGTCAAATGCATGCAGTATTAAAACCTAAGAAAGTAAAGTAAATTGGACCCTCTGGTGTTCACCTCAAGTAATCATTACTGGACAAGGAATGAGTTGATGAGGTTGGTCTACTGATACTCAGGCATTTGTTGTTCATTGCAGTTGTAGAGATATCCACTGATTGCCAACATTTACAATAAGCTCTTAACTCTGTATTACAAAGAAGTACTACAGCATAAAATAGATATTGGTTAAATTTTGCTTCTGGTTTAGCTACCTTTTTAAGTAATATTTTTATTGTCAAAATAAAAACAAGAATAGGCAGCAGACAAAACACACAGTGTGTCATGATAATGCACTCAAAATACAAATTATTTTTTTTTTATTATTCAATTCACTAATCTGTGTTCAAGAGCCTATCTTTACCTAAACAGGAGGATGCACTTCTCTTAAAATTTGAAAAAATCTCAAAACTAATCTTTCCATCCATGTTTCATTTTCTTACTGAGATATATAGAGATTATAATTTTTCATCATACAAACTATTCTTAGTCAAAATATTTTAAGGGAAATGTCAGTTGATGGGATTAGATGTATCTATTTATTTTAAATCAGCTAGATAGTAATAATCCCTTATAGGGAAACATGGGGGAAAAAAGTCCTAAGGATTAGGAAACAACTATTCACATTGACAGAAAATTGCAAAACAAGATTCAGCATGAAAATGTAAAAGAAAGAAAAAATACTCAGAAAAGAAAATTATGTAGGAATAAAAATTTTGGAAAATACACAATACCAGAAGAAACACATGCCATTAAAAAAAACGTCCAGTGGGATTTGTAGCTGAACACACTTAATTATACATATGACTAATAAATTAGTACACATGAAACCTGCATTTATTTAAGCGAACTAAGATGACTGGAACAATAACAGCAAAATGTCTCTGCACGTATTTCTGTATGTTTTATAGACATGGCTTAAAAATACTGAATTTATATAAGTAAATTAGTCAGTCTCACAGATCAGATGACATTCATATAATGCTAACATCATGGAGACTTTTCTTGACTAAATATTTAGTGAGAATTCAGGAAAAGAAAAACAAAAAAAAAACCAAAAAAAAACCCACAGAAATAAAGGTCATCAAATTCTGGGCCAGATCAGTGTCACAACAAGTACAGTCAACATTTTTAAATACTGCCAGGCAAAACAATGCATCATAACTGAAGAGAACTCCACAATGACACAAAACACATCTGGAGAATCTTATTTTCAGCTATTCTAGTCCTATGAAGTAAACACCTACTACCAATTTGGAAATGTTATGCTTTTGCCTAGAACATATCTTTTTGCCTAGCTTTAATTGAAGTCAATTCTCAAGCTGCAACACTGCTCTGCAATAGGTAGCAGAGCTCTTCAAGTCATGGCACTTGGCATTTTAAAAGAATGCTCTTGCACAAAGTAAAATTCCTACACAGTTATACCCAAAGTGCAGAACAATGAGAGCAAAAACCTAAACTTATTTGGCCTTTTGAGGAATTTTGCTTTTTAGCCTCAAAGTTTCAAGACACACCTCCAGGCATGCTCAAAACCATATTGGTATATATGAGCGAAGTGTCTAGTTGTACCTTGTTGGTTTCTCGAAATCAGGTGTTCTGTCTACAAGGAAAAGGGAAGTCTTCTCAAAGAATTAATTCCAATATAGGTGATAAAGATTCAGTTCTCTGTCAGAGAGTTTTAAACACCATATGTCTTCATTCCCCAGTGATGACACACAAACACCATGTGTAGTCTACATCTAGAACCTTTGTCTCTTGCTAAAGTTTAGACATTGTTTATAGGAGGTCAAGCTTATTTGGGCAAGAGAAAGACCAAACACAAAATATGGCTGCATATGAGTCATTAGAACATCTGGCTATAACACAGAGGGAAGAATGTAAGTGAAAGGGGATCTTGTTACATATGATCTTAGTACTTTATCCAATAACTGTAGGATACACAAATAAAAATAGGCATGGGAATAGGAATCATAGTCTGAAATGTTCCTTTCCCACATGCAAGTATAGAGCTGTTCACAAATATTATTACTTTGGCATTCCATAATAACTTTAGCAAGAAGAACTTGGCAAACTCAGTGAGCTAGATTTGGATGTCATTTATCTGAAGGCTAATCCAAGCCCAGCCCCCACTTCAAAACAATTTATAGTAGTAAATTAAATAAGCTTAATAACTAATGTAATCAGATCAAATTCAATGACCCAGTTTTTTCTTTATACTAGTAATATCTTTAGGACTAGCACTTTTAATGCATCTTATCAGGGAAAAGTCTTTAGCACATTAGTGAATCAGAGGAGAAATTACGTCACCAGCTCAGATAAAGAACAAACAAATTTTTCATCTATGTTTGTTATGCACAACCTAAATTTTGAATGTACATCTTAAGGCGCTGCAGAAACGTTAGGAGGTGCTGAGGGATCTTGGCTAATTTGTGCAAACTTAAGTACACAGTTTAAAAATAATAATCAATCTGTAAAACTTTTTTTTTTTTTTTTTTTTTTTTACACCCCCAAAGGATGAGAACAAAACAGCTGAATTGTAAAAGAGGATTAGTAAATTATTCTCTTTTCTCTATCTACTTAACCACGCTGGGTGGTCTGCCCCTAAAATCTGTCTCCTAGCTATCCAGCTGGCAAGTACAAACCACTTTCTGCTGAAACTACAGCACAGCTGTATGAATGCCATGAAGGATTCTTTTCCTGTGTATATCACATCCCAGTTGCTTAACCTGCACTGAGCGAGGAAGGAAGATACATTGGACAAATGAAACACAACATGAGTTAACGTTTCACATACTCATCTTCATTTACTAGCATAATTTTTTTTTTTTTTTCAATATCTAGAAAATGGCAGTGAAATAACATAAGTACAAAAGCCAGAAACCTGTTCTGATCATTATACTTGTACTTCATCTGTGGTTTAGAGGAACCTGTAACAGCGAGTGAAAGTAAAGTCTCAAATTCCTTCACATTTAACTTTCACAGAAGTCTAAGGAATTGCACTCAAGACTAACATGGACTGTTCATATATTCAGTTTAGTTTCATCCTTCGGGATTCCAGTGCAATGAGATGCCCATGAGAGAAAGATGTGTCAAAAAGGAATTGCAAGTCATATACACACATCACTTTACCAGTGTCCAGAAAACACTGTGCAGAGTTGAAAAAGTAAGAGCATGATGCTCATATAGAAATACCAAAGCACCTGGGGAATATACCTATTTTGAAGATTCCTTCGGAACAGAGAAAGAACAAGACATATAATTTTTTCTAAACTTGTTTTTTTTTTCTTTCTCTGGGTATGAACTGAAGGCATTCTTTCTGCTAAGATAAATAGTTTGAAAACATTGACCACAACTACAACAGAAACAAAAAGTTGTTCTTTGATAACTCAGATGGCATCTTTTAGTCATATGGGCTAATCTTCCTTGAGTAACTGATTGCTGGGATTTCCATCCATTTTTGTTTCTTCTCCTTTTCTTTTGAGAATAAAAGATTGGTAGGCAACAGCAGGCAGCACATATAAACTACAAAGCATGAAAGCTGTTAATAATGACCACTAAAGCAATGCTGCTCTTCTGGCAGATAGACCAGATGGCCAGATAACACAGTGCGATTAATAAAGAGGAGCTCACAAGGACTAAGGTTTTACTGGATGCTACAACAGCAATGGCTAGCGAGGGAATGCTATCTTGATTTGATTGGGGCCTTTTATGTTGATCTTTCTGATTGGCGGTTTTAGTAGTTTTTTTAATACCAAGAGTGGTAATCTATTATTTGCAGGTGCTTATTCTCTGCTTTGTTTGAAGTCAGCAAGTTATACTTCAGAGTTTAGCATTAAGTTAATACTTAATCATTTTAGACCGTTATTTTTCATTTTAAATCACATTCAACATAAATAATTTCAGAGTGTACACTGATAATTTGTTTAGCCAATATCTACTACTTAAAAGGTTAAGGTCAGTTCCAATTCCATAACTCTATCTAATTTAGAAAATATTATGGGAGGGCAGTCTTCAAATAGACTGATTTAATGTAAAACTATATCCATCAAGAGCAAACACATAAATATTCTCTTTACATTAGGAACACTTCAGTTACCAAAAATATAGTCAGGTCAGCTGGTACTTTCATTAACATGTTCTTTAAAAAAACCGCTAAAAGTGATTTATTTAACTGAAAAAGAGTCATATTGCTAAGCCTGATGAGAAGCTGAACATCTGTCATGCCCACAAGATACAAAATCCAATGTTGAATTTAGAAATTACATTTTATATGTTACTATGAAAAAAAAAAGAAATGTAATTAATTAACACATAAGAATTTATTTATTTTTAGATAAATTGTTCTAGAAAATTAAAATGAAAAGGAGAGATACAGAATAAAAACTAAAGAATGATGCAAGAAATATTATGATCTCTTCAGGTTTATGCTACATGTGGAATGTCAACCAAAATGACTATTTTCTCTATTCCCTTCATTTCTTGCCTTCTCAGATGCAACTTTTGTTCTTTCATTCTTATTCCAAATATGACACCTTTTTTTTTTTTCTTTTTTTTAGAAAACTCAGTATACAAGATGTTTCGTTCACACCTGAAGATACCAGCAAATACAAACATGGCTGTAAGTTCAGATAAGAAAATTAGGCATCTATTTTTCAGTCAAACCTTTCTCTAGGGCAGATTTTCCAGCTGGTTATAATGGAAATCCTTTCATAACGAAGATTTACTAGGAGATCTTTAAGGTCCCTTCCAACCCAAACCATTCTGATTCTATGATAAGAAAATCCTTTCAAAGTGGTGTAAAAGAAGTAAGTATTTTTCAGGAATTATAGTATTAATAGATTAAATGAAGTATGTTACAGGAAAAACTCCCATTGAAAGTAAAAGCTGATCTACTAGTATTTCATGTTTTACTTTTGTAACATTTGGTCACAACCACAGAAGGTTGTGCTAACCACAAAGTTACAAGCTAAGATGAAGAAACTGTAAAGACTTCCACACCAGGTGATCTTGTTTTGTGGTAAAAATACAATCTCACAAGGCTAAAGATAAACCACATATCTGAGAAAGCAGATTTTGTTCTAGTCCTAGTCTCTGAGATGTGTGGGCAGAACCCTTGGTCTTTGGAAATCCTGTATATTTTATCTCACCATTATTGAGCACATATTACTGACCAAGTCCTGGGAAGAGAAATTACTAGTTGCCTGTGATTACAGCACTCAAAGATGGAGAATCTTACATCCCAGCCTAGAAGGTCTTTATTCATTTTACACAAGACAGTCACTGGATAACATTTGGTAGTTTAGGCACCACTGGGTTTGTGGGAGTATGAATTTCAAGGGTTGAATCTCAGTATGTCTGTACAGTTAAATTCTTTCATTACTGATCTATGCTGGCATAAAAGAAACAAATGGCTTAGAAGATTTAAGCTAAATGAATGGGGGGGGGGAGGGGGGTTGAAAGGGGAGAGGGACGGAAAACCTGTATTCTTAGAATCCTTGTTCACAGTTTTGGGATTTTGTCTAACACCAGAGCTTAAGGGTGTAGGAAGGTAGCAACAGTTTAATACCTCTGTATATATCCACCAATAAGAGTGTAAATGCTTGAAAGATTAGATTCAGCTGAGTTGTTTTGAGGCTATCAGTGACACTTAAATGATAGATGAGTACTTACAGAAAGGAGATAAACAACTACATATCTTTGAAAAATCTTAGCAGTAGCTGGTAGATATAACTATTTATCATAACATAATTCTAGAAATTCCTACTGGGTTAACAAAGTAGCCTTCGAGCAAGAGATGTTCTTTGCTCTACAATTACAAATGTTCATATGAGCCCTCTATCTCTTCTTTCACAAGAATATTCTACTCCTTTTTATCTGTAAGCAAAAGATCTTGGCAGTTAATTTTCTTTTTCAATTTAATGATAAGAACTTATTTTGCATCTGCCACACCTAATTTCAAGCCTTTTAACTGTCAACTCATCAAAAAGAAGAAACAGGACATGGTTGAATTTTTATTAACCCACTAACTCACGTTACAAAAAAAGTGAAACATGGTGACTTTAACAAGATAAAGCTTAGGTCTACATTGTATGGTCCTAAAAGACTTATCTTCTTGTGCATGTGAGCTGAAAATATTCACCCAGAAAACCACAGAATCATAGAACATCTTGAGTTGGGAGGGACCCACAAGAATCGTTGAGTGAGTCCAGCTCCTGGCTCTGCATAGGACAACCCCAACCCCTTGAGAGTATTGCCCCAATATCTTGGACAAGTTTCAAAATGACTTCTGATATCTCTGATTTGGAAAATTAGGATGTGCTACAATTTAACTAAAAAAGAATTTACTTGTCTTCCTTTATTTCTGTAAAGAGTAAGTGTTAGACCAAAGGTTGGTAGCTATCTGTAGGAAGCATCATAAAATGTTTTTTCTAGGACTATTAAATAATAGGAAAACGAGAATAACACATAAAGATTAAGATATTTTTACTTTGTCTAATTATTTATTACATCAGATTAAAAAAAACCAACAAAACAAAACAGAAAAGTCAAAATAAAACTAAACAAAATCACCACAATAGATTTTAATAAAATAAGGACATTTCAGAAAGTGTCCTTCTGACCTTACTGGTAAACCAACATGAACTGTATTGAATGAGGATCAGGTCTGGCTAAACAAATAACCTGACTGCAATTTGCTGAAACCCATTAGCTGGTATCAATGCAGTGAAGGCTGTGAAAATTGAAACACGGTTCATTAACTGTGTGTGGGTTTTTGATAAGCAACTCTGATATCTGTGTTCTCTCTGATGACCAGGAATAATCTGTACCACAGCAACCTGATGACATGTTTCAGTGCATAGCCTATTGACCACCTGCTGCTTAAGATGCTACAGATGACACTTTAACAATCCACAAGAAGCTAGGAATAGACAGGAAAGAAAAGCTGTTCATTTGAGCTTCAAATCTGCATTGCTGAAAAATCAGCAATTATTTGACTGAAGAAGTTAAGGATGGTTTAGTCCATAAAACAATTTATCTTTTTTTTTTCCCTCCTGAACTTCAGAATTAAACTTTTACTTTCAAATAATAAACTACTAAGTGAATTACAGTGTTTCTACTAAACACATAATTTCATCTGCTGAGAAGTCCTTGAGACAAGGTTACTGAGAAGTGTGAGACTCCTCACTGAAATGCAGAAAAGGAGGCCAAGAGGTAGTGGTTATATATTTAAACAGGGGAAGTTCTGAGGACATAAAAGGAACAAGTACATAACTGTTAAGATATCAAGCATTGGAGCAAGCATGCCAGAATGGTTCTGGAATCTGTCCTTAGAGATTTTCGAGATCAAGTTGAACTCAGTCCTGATCAAGGCTCAGTCTGGGTTTGGGGTTGATCACACTATGAAGCAGGATTTGACAAACGCTCTTCCATTGTGAACTGATTCTATGGGCAAGGCAATGACAACCAGACTTCTGAAATTTTCAAATATTGTTTTGTAGATCCATAATCAATAAGTAGTGGTGTATAATTTAGATTTCTTTTTAAAAGGAACAAGGAAACATAAGATCAAGATGGGTTATCTAGCATATATAAAAGGGATTCAATAATTTTTTGGTCCTTTACTGCAAAAAGAGAAAGGTAGATTCCTCCAGAAACTAATTCAGACATGAGAAGTTTTACACAATGATATGCCTTTAGGTAACTGATTTGAAGCTCTGTGTTGTTATGGAATATCAAGAAACGAATCTATGCTTCAGTTTTAAACCAAGGCCAGTCAGATGACAAAGAGTAAATCACAAATGGGCAGGATTAGTTTTACCTTGTTGATTAGTGCTGATACACTTAGCAGCAGGTTTTATAAATAAAATGCATAATAAAATAAACCCCAAACATAACTATAGCAAAGCTGTAAAATTTATACTTTAATGGACTGAATTTGTAGCATTAGTAAGATTTTTCAGTCAATATCTCACTGTAGTTCTAGTCTTGTTCCCAAAATCTGGGAGTGTATATGCCTTTTTCTGTGGGCAACAAGTTAATGTCTACTTGCAAAAAACGATTGCATTAATTATTTTTTTTTTTTTTTCAGTTCTAAGGCTACTTATATTATATGTTTAGGGAAACCCTGATTTCTCAGGCATTTTTGGTTCCAGGAATATTTTATATATATACATATATATAAAAATTAAATCTAATATATTGCTAAATTTATTAAAAATGTCTAATGATGATGACTGTAAATCAGTCTTACTATCATCCCTCCAACTCCTACAAGTTTCCTAAAAGATCAATGTTTTTTCATATATCTGCCACCACTGCAAGCTTTTTAATATATCACTTACTAGTATGTTATATCTGAAAATAAGTATTCTGTAAAATGGAAAACATTTATCAGTTTTCCAGAAAGAAAAAAACAAAACCCAAAACAACAACAAAATCCTTCACATGTGAATGATTATTTTCAAGATTTTAAAACAAGTTACTTTTATCATATAGTCACAAAAATTTAAAAGGATCTCATGAATGTTCTAAAAATTGTCTTGCAGACATGGCTATTTTCATACAATCTTTTTTATTACCCTTTATAAAGCATAATTCAGTTGCGTGAATTGCTTGATTAACAGATGCTTTAAAATGGTGTGACCCTACTTTTCCCAAATTAGAAAAGTTTATTTTTTTTCTTTTTCTTGCTCCTGTTATTTGTTTTGAGGAACGCAACTGATGTTGTTACCTTTTTCTTTTCAAATATAGTTATTTAAAAATTGCTTCTATACCATGATATTTGATTATCATTTTTAGGAAGTCCTTGCTCACACATCATAATAAATGACATCTATTATAATAAAGATAACCAAGACAGGTTTTTCATGGTGCTGCATGGTGGGAAGATGAGAGGAAACAGGTTTAATATAAAAGATGTTCAAACTGAAAAACTTTTAATAAGCAGCCTGCTTTCATGAAACTCACAGCTCTATTGTTCATCATAACTGGAACCTACATTCTGCAATCAAATTTAGCATAATCATCAGCAGTTTTATCACAGGACAATTAACTGGCACATAGATAAAACCAAGGAGATACAAAGCAAGAAACCGTCTTTGATTTGTTTCCATATACAATTAAACTAAGATGTAATTGGATCTATTTCTACAGTTAAGATCAGACTTAATGTTAACAAACCTAAAAGGAAATTCATGCTATTTGTTTATCTTCTACAGGCAAATCTACTCTTGAATTTCATTTTTTAAGGAATTTATTGAAGTTTATCTTACATTTTCTCAGCATCTATCTTAAGTACAATAGTTCCCCTCTAAATAATATATGCTATTCTGATATACTACATTCACTAAATAAAGGCTAACAGAAAAGATTGACTTGAAATGCCTTTTACTCTCTGGGTCTCAACTAATATGTCTCTATTACTGGGTACACAGGAAAGCATTTAAAATAGAACTTGAAAACTACTTCCCAGACAAAGGCTTTTCCATCCACTTATTATTAGTTTGCATCATATTACATTGAAAATCTCATTTTGAAGCTTTATGGCTACTACTTGGTTTATAAGTCTTATATTTTTTATTTAAAGTGAGCTTAACCTTGTGCAGCGTTGCAATGATTTTCCACACTAGAACCACATGCTGCAAACAAAACCTCTAGAAGATATCTTCAAATAAACCACTGGAGTTAGTTTGTTATGTTTAAAAAAAGACAATTTAAAAAATAGTTGAATCATCATTAAAATAATTACAAGTTTCATAAAGTGAATATAATTGCTATAATAATAAAGTTCCTGAATAAAGATTTGCAAAAGTTGGTGTTGAAACAGAAGGTTTTTTCCTGCCAATTTTATAACAACTTGGGGAGATAATGTATTTTACTCTCCATAACTACAAGATAAAAGCAAACTTAAAAATAAATTTTAGTGACATCTGTGCAATGGTCTGAAGGACTAGATGAAGAGTTACTAAATTCTGCACTGTAATTCCCCCTCTCATTATGTTAGAAAGCTTCACTACAGATTTAACAAAGTCTGAAAACTTTGCGTTCAACTGAAAAGTTGTTGCCTACTCTTATTATTAACTGCAAAAAGTCCAAAGCAAGAATGCCTTGAAAGCATCTTGGAAAACGCTTTTCTTTATTTTTAGTAGCAAGTTTTTAAGCATTGCAGGTACAAAATGCCTGTCTCCATCCCCAAGTATAGGGCCCTTACATTACCATCTATAACTCTGTTAAAACAGAGAAATATTATGATACTGTTACATCTCTTTTAGGAAGTGCAGTTTAAGTCTTCTTACTACACAGTAAAAAGAAATGGATAGTAAAGTTTCATTATGCTTTGGATTACTAAATATAGTTCAGGAAAATAAAAGCATAAAAAAAATTGCATCTTGCTCTGACAATCTTGTCAGACAAAATTATGTGAGTGGGAGAAATGAAAAGAGTGTGCCTTTTAGATCACTGTGTATTCGTGTAGAATTAAAAAAAATGTTCTGTAACGTGTATTTGATGACTTGACAAGAAATGTATATATGTGTATATTCACACACATGAAATTATCACAGAATAGTTGAAAATAAAATAGACTTGGTAGAGGAGTTCAGCATTTTCTATAATGAAGACTCCAATGACATCATACTTCAAAATATGAGTTTGTGGGTTTGATGGGATTGGGTTTTTTTTGTTGTTTATTAGTTTGGGGGTTTCTGTATGTTTTTTGTTTTGGTGTTTTGGTTTTTAGGAGATGGAGGGGGAAGAGAGGTTGTTTCTACACTTGCAAAGTTGGAAACAAGGAAACTCATTATACTGGTATTGGCACACTCACTGAAGGAATATTGCACACCACCAGTGATCAGTTCCGAAATTTTGACCAGTAAAGTTTAAAAAGAGAGTTGAGAGAAAGTCAACAGAAATGCAGAGTAGGATTAGTTACTCAACCAGTAACATGAGCTACTATGCCAACAAACTCAAGCATCTCATTTTCCATTCAGTAGCCAAAATAAATGTAATTGCTGAAGAAGAAAATAGGTAGAAATATAAGACATGCATGTCTCTTTCCAAATGAAAGAAAGTGCATGTGCTAAATAAGTTTACCAAATCCATGTAAAAGTTGTTGGCTTTTTGATGTCAAAGGGCAATGAGACCTTGAATAATCTTCTGAGTAAGTGTGGGTCACATAAGTTAGAGCTGCCTGGAGCCAAACTGAAGTAATTTTTTTTCTGGGATAAAAATCAAGAAAAACAGACAAACAAAACCACAAACAAAGCACACACACACACACAAAGACAAGCATATTGTCTTCCCTGTTCTCGTATCTGCCGGGTTTTGTAAAACTGCTAGAACATAGGATATGCTGGTAAAAGCATGTTTGCGTAAAACAAATTTCTACCTCTTAAAACGATAGGAAAAGTAAGAATAAGATAAAGCAAACAGCACTATGTAACCTACAAACAACATGCAATCAATTAAGTTGTTCATTAATCATTAGTTCAGAAAATCATATTAATTACATACATATCTTCAACAGTAAATAATAGGTCATTTCAGTAAAAGGAGACAAACGCAGGGAAAAAAGTCTATCTCCATGTTTCTCTTCAAAAGAAAATAAAAATTGGCTACATTAACTGATGACATGAAATCACTAATGACTTAGCCTCACAACAAAAGCTTAGTCAACATCTGGCATGATATTCTACACTTAGAAGTCTCAGTCTTGACTGACTTAATTTAGGCATGAAGCCAAAAGACACAGTGAATCATTCTGCGTCTCATATATCTGATATTGGTACATCAGAAGATGGGGGAAGAGAGAAGCTGTTTGCTTTAAGCCACCTAAAAGTCATGGAACTATATTGAAAATTCCTTTGTTAGCACAGTCGTATCTTGGTTAACCTTTAAGTTGTATATATTAAATAGCTAAATGGTGTATGTTAAATGTACTTCTATATGTTAAATGCGATCATACTTCAGTGAAGAGGTCTCTTCTGGAAGCAGTATAAATGTTTTTTAGTCCTAGAAAATGTTAGCATAGTTTTATCTTCCCCCCACCCCCATGAAAATTCTACTACACCAACAGGACTACTGTGCAATTTATTCAAGTCTTTTGAAAAAAGCACAGTGAATACCCACAACAATAAATTCATCCAAAGAGAACAGGTACATATTGTTGGACAATTGCTTGATGTAATTAAAATAGCAACTGCCTTAAAGAAGATCTAAACATTGCTAGTACTAACATAACAACAACTACAACAAATAACAACACAAACAAAAAAAAAAAAAAAATCCCAAAACCAAACCGGACAGATTACTACTATGACTATAAGCTTTTCAAACTTATTTTACAGCAGTTTTTTTTTTCCTTAACCCATATGTTTTACCCATGTTATTTCCTCTTATAATGCAACCAACAGTCAAAATTAAAACAATTACAGAAGAGAAAGCCTTCTGCATATCAAAATCTTTATTTTTCTTTCATAAAGGTCTCAGTTTGACTCTGAGAGTACCTGAGTAAATTAAAAACGCAGCTACATAATTAGAATCTTGTTTATGCTATTAGGAGACCTGAACAGTTCAAGTTACAGGTGAAACAGCAGTAACTTAATAGTGTGTCTCTCCAACATAAGCAAGAACTGAATAAGCAACATTTATGTTACAGTCCGTCAATAGTCTTGCAATTTTCAGAATTCTTGCCTGTTAGATATTAAATACTTTTGACTGACAAATGGCATGTGCTAAATGTATCATTGACAGCAGAAATTTATAGAATTTATAGGACAAAAAGCTAATGAGCATGCAAATACAGAAAATTCCATAAAAACATATTAAGTAGATTTGGCCATCTTGAGAGCACAATAAAGACAAAATTATGCTTGAGAGTAATTTCTGTAAGTAGAAAACAAGCTGCTAATATGGAATTATCTCAAAATATCATAACCATTTTATACTTTGAAGCAATAGTAGGATTTATTTTTAAACTATACTATTCATGTATAAAGACTATAAGGTGTATATAGCTTACTATCCACAAAGATTGGGTGCAGGTAACTAATTTGTATTCCACAGTGAGGAGGAGCTGCCCTGTGAAACATACTGAAAGCAATCTTTCTATCACCCTGGTCATATCCCTTACTACTGGGAGATGCTAAAAGGACCTGCAGCACCTTTTGTTGTCATCTCTACTAGCAGTTGAGAGATCCACTCTTTAAGTATCATAAGCACCTGTGCAACAGCCCTTCCATTGGTAGTTTCATGTAAGCATTTTGTTTTAAAAATATGATAAAATTAAGTTAAAAGTTAATTCATGAAACTTTTGCCATAGAAATAATACTCCACAAAATTATAAAAAATATAAAAAGAGTGCATTTTGATTTTGATTCAGGATGAATTTAAGTCCTTGTTTTTCAAACTTTGATAGCTGAATTTTCAATTTAAACAACTCAGAGGCACATATTTTGAAGCATGACTTGAATTATATATGTGCATGTGTATATACACTGAGAACAATTTCAAAAGTCAGCATTAACTAAGATTCATTGCCTTAAACTACTTCTGTTACCAAAATGGGACGACTTTTCGTAAATGTTTTCATCTAAATGCAGACCACCACATATGCTGTTTGATCTGAATACAAAGATTTTAAACACTTAGACAGACTAGAAGGTTTCTCTACCATTCTTTAAGTGTATTAAATCTTTTCAGCAATTTTCATGTTTGAAAAATTAATTTTCTACTTGAAGAGCCTAACTGACTGAAAATGTTCCAGTATACTGGTTGAAGGGAAAACTAAGTCTCTTAAATGTATAAAAACACCTATAGTGTGCTTCCTCCCCATGAGATATATTAAAGAGCCAAAACTGATAAAGTAAAAAAGTGGATTAAAAGTAGATTATGCAACAGTACAGTATTTTGCTTCCTACTTTGAAGCAAGAGGTGCTTTGCTGAGGTATCCTCCAGGAATCAGGGAAAATCAAATAACTTTCAATCATAGATGTAATTAACAATTTTTTAACAAAGATTGCTCAATACCTTCAGAAATACTTCTGTATAGTATTCATTTCATTGGAGCATTTTCATACTGTCTTTTATGAGCAGTCCTTCTGTTTGCCATAGAATTAAAAAATGAATATGAAACTTGGTGTTTCATAGAATCACAGAATGGCCTAGGTGCATCTAGCTCCAAACATCCCGCAACGGCCAGGGACATCTCTCCCTACACCCAGTTGCTCAGAGCCCCATTCAGCCTGGCCTAGAACACTTCTAGGGATGGGCCACCCACAGCTTCTCTGGGCAACCCGTTCCAGTGTCTCACTGCCCTCACAGTAAAGAATTTTTTTGTAATATCTAGTCTAAACCTACTCTCTTTTAGCTTGAAGCCATTCCACCTTCTCCTGTCACTACATGCTCTTGTTTGTTCTAAAAGAAAAATCCTATGCCCTTAAACGTGTTGGTATTTTGTCAGTCTCAGTCTTCCAGAACAGATTTTTAGTTTGTATTTTTATGGGTTTAGAAGTACATCTGAAGTATGTTTTAAGAACGATAAAACTAAGTTATCCTGACATTTACTTTTTATGAACAAAACATATTGAGCTCTTGAACCTTTTCGTTTCAGGACTTTAAAAAAACCCAGTAATAATTTCATAGTTCTCATGAAGAATTTTTCAAATCTCTCAACACCTTTGTCAAATCCTGCACACTAAAATTATGAGCTTCTGAATGTGCAGTTCAGAAATCAGGATTCCCATAAGCTGTAAAAGAAACCTACCTAACAGAAATACATTTCTTTTGCATATTACTTCCTCTGAGTTAATGAATTTTGTATTCTTTTCTGTGTTATGTCACACCTTCAGGTGCAGAATGATACTTAACCCTACTGCTTCCCATAAAAGAAAGGAAGCTTGAAAAAACTTCAAATTCGAGTTTGTCTATTTCATGTGTAAATACTTTCATAATCATTCACTGCAAACAATATATTACCATAATTATATAAAACTTGGTTTTGGCTACCATTCTCTTCCTATAACTTACTAATAATCTATTTTTAAGAAAAAAAAAGAAATCTCAACACCAGCAATGTACTTACAATAAGCAAGTACAAAACTCAATGCCATAGTCATCCACTCCATCTTAGTAGTGTAACCTTGAAAAATTGAAGTACTGTAAGTGTGTCCAAAGTTTTATATTCCCTAGTTCTGGAGAGCTTGCTTAACTCACATATTTGTTTTTCTTTTCCCTGGTTAGTTCATTTAGCTGTTTAAGGTTACATTCACAAAACACAAAACTCTGGATTTGGAAGTCTGCTCTTGATGGTTGCCTGAAGAGTATACAAGTATTTCTTCTTCCTGAGCCTCCTACTACCTTTAGCTCCCATGCCACTGGCCTAGTTTGTCCTACTTCATTTAGGTATGTGTACTTTTATTTGAGTATTTCCCATGAAATTACTTGTAACAAACTTGGTATTAATAATACTATTTCCAGAAATACCTGGCTCAGTTTGGTACTTTTCCCCTTATGTATTTTAAATATGGCCATCATTTCGATACAAAGACTTGCATAACTTCTAAAGGTCTTCTTATACGCCCTGAATGAGATGAGAAATGTCACTTATACTTCTCACCTGTTTCAGTAAGGGAGAAAACACAAAGGTGTAAGGTAACAAATTTATTATCCTACTAGTAGGTGCTAGAACCCTGTAGGGAGTTTCAGGTAAATTACTAATGACTCACTGGGACAGCTGTGGCTGATTACATTCAACACTGGATAAGAAGGAATACTATGAACAATATTCTCCTGCAAGCCCCAGTGGTCTGGGTACAGGCACTGAGGGAGTGAATTACAAAAGTTGAAACTTGCTGAACCTTACTCAAACTACAGGAAAAGGCTTAGGCTAAAATTCTTGTGTGGTGATATTTGGCACTGTTTTGTTGGAGCCAAGGACAGTGACAAGCAGCACAGCTTTTATTCAGGGATGTGAAAGAGCACTGCTTTTCTGTAAGGAATATGTTAAAGTATGTAACTAAGGCAAACAACAGAAGGGAATGCTGGGTCTGGTTGAATCTGGTTTTAGGGTCGAATCTGGCTTTCTCACAGCATAGGTTTTGGCTCAGCCCAGCCTGTTATTGTTGATTCTGTGGTCAGGTGTTTTAGCTGGAAAATAACACATCTAAAACTCATTTGTTGGCAGAAACCGGCTGCAATTAGTTTCTTTCAGTGAAGTTATGTGCTTTCCTGAGTTAATAAACCTGCTTAGTTCTGCTAATAGTGTCTTTGAAATTGCTTGATTTTAGAAACTGGCAACCACAATGGTACAGTTTACCTAAAATTATTTGTAGAAATAAATAGGATTATTCAGTTATGCATGCAGTAATCTCAGCTACAAATTGGTGATTGCTGTTGTCTTACAGTCCAAATAAAAAAAAAATTAATTTGTTAATTTATTTAATATAATCCTTTTTTCTTCTGTGTAATTGCTTTCTCTTAATATAAATATATATCAAAAGACATACATATACATGTTACATGTGGACTCATCTGTGTTATAAGCAACTCCGTTAGAAGACTGCATGTGTAAGTCTTCATCTGCAAGGTTCTGAACCATTTTCCAAGCCTGAGTTTTTATATTAGCTGGCAAGAGAAAAACATAGGGCAAAAAAAAAAATAATAAAAAAAAAAGGATAAAAGCTTCATCCCCCATTTCATAGATAGATGAAAAGAAAAAGTATTAGAGCATTGGCTTGGTGATCACTGATTCAGGCTGGTGGAAAGCTTGAACTGCAAAGCATTTTGTACTTAGAAATTTGGATTATCTAATAACCCTGGGATGAAAATATAAGGGACAAAAAGGAATGAGCTGCCTGACCTTTTCAATCTTCAAACTCATAAATTCTTTCTATGTCACAACAGAGGTGTAGAAACTGGCTTTCCTTTTATGGTAATGGCTTAAAGTTGGAACTCAACAAATTTACAACGTGAAATATGCAACAAAGTTGTGTGTGTGAGAATGGGCCGCTGAGTGGAAGACCTCCTCCAGCCCCTACAGTCTCTATTTTATGATAAAGTAAACCTCAAATATAATATTTTTTACAAGGGTATTTGCATCTAAAGGCATTTTTATTGTTGCGGTTTCCTGCAGTAAAGCTATGCAGCATGTTTCCTATATCTTTTGAGAATATTCTTATTCCAACATGTTTCAGCTTGTGTATTATATTGAAAATAAAAACTAGTCATGTTAGAGTAAGCTTCACTGTTTGCTGAAAAATTTACAAAAATCTGAGCTTTGATATCCTTAACAAAATTATCTGGAAAGGAGAAAAACAAACAAACAAACAAACAAAAAAACAAATAAAAAAACCAGAAAATCCTATAAAAATAATTTAGAGGATAGATCTGGTTTTCTTTTCTCTCTTTTTTTTTTTTTTTTTAATTCCTCCTTACACACAACATTCCACTGTGTTACATTAAGTTTTTGTAATTAGAACAGGATAGAACAGCTCTAATAAGAAGAGATAGACCTACACTTGTCATCTAGTCCAATCAAAAGTTAGTTAAAACATATTGCTAAGGGCATTGTCCAAATACTTATTAAATGCTGACAGGCCTGGGGCATCAACCACCTTTCTGGGAAGCCTGATCCAGTGTTTGACACAGACACTCATTAAAGAAATGGTGCCTAATATCCAGTATAAACCTCTCCTGGTGTAGTTTTGAGTCATTTCCATGCATCCTGTCACTGGATCCCAAGGAGAAGAGCTCAGCACCTCCTTTTCCACGTCTCCTCAGGAAGCTGCAGACAGCAATGAGTTCTCCTGTCAGCCTCCTTTTCTTCTAAAAATGCACACTGGGGAATGATCCAGCAAAGCAAACAATCAGGTATATACTACTGTACCTTACATATAATAGTACTTTCTCATGGTAGATTTGGATACGACAGAAAAGAAAAGCTATTGTCTTTGTTACTTTTTGCTCTGAAGTTTTAATTTTAAGTGTTCTAAACCAATTGGGAGAAAAACCCCATAGAAATTATTTTTTTTTTTTAATAGATGTGTCTATTTCATGTTAGTGATTTGCATGACATTTTACTATAAGCCAGGAAACCACCATGCGGTGATATAAATATTTCTCCTGCAGTATGTCCTGCTGTTTTATTTCTGTACCCCTGCAAGGCTAATAAGCTACATAATATATTATCATCATGAGGTGATGGTAACTCTCATAAGGGACCAACGTATTTTGCCATTTATTATACTCAAAGCCAAATAATTTCCTTTACCATTAGTATAATCAAATATTGACTACAAAATATTGAACAGGGAAGAAAAAAGCTCAAAGGATTTCCAAAAACTACAAAGCTATCAGAGGTAACTAGAAATTAAAACAAACATTGGTTTTCCAGAGAAAGAAGATATGCTATAAATTAATGGGATTTTCACTTCAGCTTTTTTCACATAATTAAAAAAAAAAAAAGGAACAAAGTAAAAATATTATACAATGTAAAGTTAACTCTAATAATTATGTCATTTGTCAATAAAATAATCCACCTTAGTAGTGAAATGCTGTAAGAGAGGATAAAAAGAAAGCAGTGGAAGTCTTAAGACCTCAACAATATGCATACTGATAAAATATATACTAAAAATATATATATACTGTATTCCATTATTTCTGATATACGAAGGAGAAATCATTTTTTCATACAAAGAATTCAATTCTGGAGAAATGAATTATTTAAATCATGTTTGACTAAAATAAAATTTCTGTAATTTTTCTTCAGGAAAAAAAACCTAAACAATTAAACAAAACAATCTAGTTTTACAATGGTGATCTCTCCTAGGAATTTAGGCTTCTTGTAAGGAAAATTTTTTTCTTCTTATTTCCTTTTTTTTGGAGTGGTTTGGTTTTGGTTTTTTGTTTGGTTTGGTTTGGTTTGTTGTTGTGGGGGTTTTTTTTTGTTGTTTTTTTTTTTTTTAACTACCTCTACTGAAGAATTGAAAACTACCACCTTGAGTGTAGGAAAATCTGGTAATGTAGTATTTTATATAAATAAAAATGCAGAAAAGTAAGTGAGATTTCATCTACATGAAAGCAGTTATAACTCTCTTACTAGGGATGTGATAAGCACTTCCATAAATAACTACATAATGATAGAGAGATTTATGGTAAAGATGCACTTGAAAGGGAAGTCTGTGATCTGGACTTAGAGCACTATCTATCACTCAAAAAACCAGACTATTCTAATTCAACAGAATAGACAGAATAGAAAAACATTGCAGTGCACAACAAAGTACTTATGTGCTTGAAATAATTTAAATCCATTTTCTTTTAAAAACCGCATAAGGAAGCATTTAATGCAATTTTTTTCCTTCTTTGCAGAATGGTTATTCTTAGCTGAACTTAACCTTTAAATGAATGTAAAATAAATAATTTAAAATGCTACATTTATGACACTTTTAAATGTAGAATAAAGTTAAGTATAACTGTAGCATAAATATAAAATGCCCTTTTCATTCTCTCCCACTAAAGAATCTCATTTATTACAATTAATGCTGGAAAGTTACTTTTGTTGAAGTCATTCTCACATTAGTGCTTATACTGTTGTCATATAATTATCTCCTGCAAGTTCTTTAATTTCTTATGACAATTATAAAAATTCAAGTGATACAGCTATGTTGGCTAATATGCTTCTGGAAAGTATGCAGAAGACACAAGATCTGTAAGCTTATTAAAAACCCAAACTGAAACCATAATCTGCTTTTCTGAAGCACAAAGAGGCATCTTCAGTATATACATCTTCACTAATGGCACTGCTTCTTGCTTTGAACTCCAACATTATTAGGGAATAGTTTACCGCTTTATCAGAAAGCTTAAAAAAGTATTTTTGAAGCATCTACAGGGATAATTTAATGTTGTCTTAATTACAGTGTTAGCAATTTCTGCATGCCTAAAAAAAGGGTAATTATTACTTAAGCCTACTAAAACATTCAGCAAAATAAACCTGCATTACTAGCAATAGCACTCCTTTATATTACACTAAAGGTAAGTTATTGTTCAACAGATTGCTTTTTCCCAAGTATCCAAAATACAAGCACTTCTACAGATTCTGGAAACTACTCCATTGCATGAATGTTCAGGGAAACTCAAAAAAGGAAAGGCCTTTCAGGAATGCTGCTGGAGTAGTAGAGGCTTTTTAAGCTTCTTTCCCCCTGCCCCAGATACCAAATATATTGTTAATGATAAAGAACCACTTGTGGAGGGGGAGCAGAGGACAACAACAGCAAGGCTTGGAAAGGGTCAGAGCAACTCTATTAGAACTAAGGGTTGAAAACTGACTTCTAAAATCAACATGATACTCATGTAAACCTTTGTTAATTTAATACAATTCTCTCAACTCGGAGGGAAAATATTTACGTAGGATGAATGTATGAAAATGAATGTATTGGGCTCTATCAAACTGACCCATTTGGGCTAAATTGGGCCATAAAACACACAGGTACTTTCCCTTCAGGTTTTTTGGTGGTTTGTTTTTTTGTTTTTTTTTGTTTGGTTTTTGTTGTTGTTGTTGTTTGGCTTTTTTTTGGTTGACAAATTGTGTGATTGCAAATTACAATATAGAGCTTCTTGACATGAGAATAGTCTGGGTAAAGATTGAGCTTAATCAAGCTAAAACGTGGAAGTAACATATCTGAAATCTGCAATTGTCAGCAGCTTTCCCTTTAAGAAGCTCACATATTTTTACAAAGAACTTATTAATTTTATGAAATGGATTTTGCATCTGTTTCATAAAATTTTTTTTTTCACTGTTTCACACTGGCTGTGACAGAACTAAAAGTAGAACCAAGACTCTCCAGCTCCCAGTATCTATTCGCAATCATGCTGTGAAATGAACTCTTAGTAGGACTCAAAGTTGGCTACAGCTTATTTCTTGCTGATGCAGCATGATGCAACTGCATCTCCTGCAAAGATAACTATTTGGCTACCTGAATTGCTGATTAATCACTGATTAATGATTTGCCTACTATTTGAAGATAGATGACCCTTTATTTACTTTAAATAATTGTCCAACTTTTTATTTTTTTTTTAAACCTGTTATTTCAAGCTATTATTTCAGAAGCATTTCTGGTTTTATTCTTTCATTCACCAAAGCATCTTTGCAAGACAGTTCTGCTAAAGCGATGAAAATAGCTCTCTCTACTTAGCTATAGTAGTAGCAGCAAAGATTTCAAAGGTTGTCCAAGTTCAGCTCTCAAAGATTAGAAAATAAAACTTTCATAAATTCTCTTATTTGCTAGAAAACTGAGGAAGACTAAAATAAATAGTTCTCTCTGTGCTTTACTTAAAAATAATTTTAAAAGTATCCCAAGGATCAGAGGCTTGTAAGGCATAGACATTTTCTTATTTTGCCATATTTCCCATGTCACAAAACATCACAACTCTCACTAAGGTCAGCAGCATTTTATATAATGCTAACTGACTATATACATTGCTGAGTGATGGAATTTAAAAATGTAAGGAGTCTTTTTCAATGGACACAAGACATTAAAGCAAGAAAATCTGTAAATAAAATTATCTTTACTGATCATCTCAACAAACTACAGATTTTTCTTCTCTACTTCCCAAAGGAGTTTTTGGTCACACACAGAGAATTGCCAGCTTGTACAATTCTGTTATTGTTTGCTGACGTCACATCTCTGGAAGTTATGAGAAAGCCATACACAAATTCAGAGGTTAAGAATGAAGCAAAGAAATATGGAAAAAAAATATGAAAATATATGCAGTTAAATAAAAACTATCATAAATTTGTATATGTTTCTATTTTGGTTTGAGGTCAATCTATTGTTTGTTTTTCTTATAGGGGCTTTTCATTAATTCTGACAGTAACAGTCTGTTATAAACGTGAGCAGCCTGAGATCTGTAGGATTTAGACAATGTGTTCTAGCAAACACTGAGTATTTGGTCCACAGCACCCATAGTCCAGTAAGTATAAAATACAACAGGTTTAGATACTTGCTACAATTCTACATTCCCTACTGATAGCATTAGTTAAAAACTACTCATTCTCAGCCCATAAATAATGGTTTGCCTGGCTGAATAGATCCGACTTGCAGTGTTTTCACTATATCTCACTATAAAGTGCTAGTTAAATGAAAAGCATTTGCAAAATATAGACCCTTCAGGATGGAACTATATTTACCTGTTTCTAATCATTGTAATTCTCTCCTTTACACAGTTGTTACAGTAGTGTGAATGAAGTTTTAATCTTTTTTCCTTACAGCTGAATCTCAGAAATACTGTATGCTGAAATATTTTATCCCTTATGCAGACTGTAACTCCTGTGGAAAAGGAAGAAACTATTGTAGCATTGTGTAATAGAAATTTTAGTCCTGCGTGAGATGTGGATAGGCAAGAATAGCTCAGATGTTAGCTGTTTACAAGAGTTTATTGTTTCACTGTTGTAAATTAATAATCCCTCTAGGGTTACTAGTGAGCAAGATGATGCAAGAAAGTCCCAGAAAGTTCTCTCAATACTCAAGACACTGGAGATTCCGAGACCAGATTATGAAGCATAACACAGAGGTTCTCTCCTCTCCAAGAATGCGTCAGTGAACACAGAAAAAAAACCCCAAGACTTTAAAATGCACTTTTAATGGGGTTTCTTCATGTTCGATTACTCTCTCAACACCTACTTGGAAATTATATTGTACACACTTACACGCATATATATATATATTTCTATAATCAGAGAAAGATGGGATTATTTTTCAAAGAGGCAATCAAAGCACTGGGAAAATCACACCACAAGATGGTTTCAAGAAATGTTCGTGAGAAAAAAGTGAATCAATATAGTAAAATATAGGAGAAAAAAAGTTTCTTTCTGTAGGAGATGAGAACTGGCTGAAAATCTTGAGAGTAGGAAAACCATTTGTTTATTTTGTTCTGCTTTCCACCCTTTCTTGGCAGGGAACAACTGACACTATTTTCAGCTAATAGAGTGCAAGCAATCCTGAGTTCCACTACCATAAAGTACCATTACTTCCCAGGAGGCAACAGCATTTGACACTGTAGTAGTATTAAAAATCCTCTTTATATTGAGGTGATCTGAATTTGTTCACTTAAGAGCATTTAAAATGAGGTTAATATAAGTGCTAAGAAATATAGATACCAGTTCTGCTATGAAGCTTATGCCCTGCCTAGTGTCCTTCACTACAATTATGTTTGTATTATGTTTATACAATTATTAATATTCACTACAATAGTGAAACTACTTTAATCCATTGCTGAAATTCAGCCCTATGTGGATTTTCTCTTTCCACATAAACATAGTGCTGATGGGAAGTGGCAGGTTGTGAGTAGACAGAACACTCTGTCCATGATAGAAAGCCAGCCAGGACAGTAACATTTGACAGCCAGCCATTGCCATTCAAAGACTAATTAACTTTGTATCAGATCCCTTTTCTTTAGTTGTTCTTCACTCTCCTCCGTCCTTAGCTGATATTCTCAACCAAGATGCTAGTTAATGCTTGTGGGGGCATGACCACCTCTTCAGTAGGTAATATTCTCAAAGTGCTAACTCATTTTATAGAAGGCACTTAACTGTCACCTCAGAGTAATGACTTTGTATCACTACTGAACTGGTCTTGATTGAATTCTTTTACTATTTATCTTCACAGTAATAAACAAATTTGTCTTGTCAGTACAGTTTGTTTGCTTAGGCCCTTCTGAAAAAGCACCTTCTAAAATTCAGTTACATGTAGCAGGAAAAACAACAGTACTAGACAGAAAAGAACAGCGGTAGAGAAAACATTTTAGTTTTATAAGTTCCTTAATTCCTCAGTTAGTATAGCATTTATCAAGAAACTTCAGGATAAGGTCTTCATGTTTTGGAGAAGTTTCTCCACTTAAAATTCATAATATGAACAACAGCATGTGGGACTCTACCTGGTAAAACCTAAAGGCAATTGTTTCCTTTTGAAGAGAAAAGCAAGAGAAAAATATTCACTTATCTGAACCTTTGGGGGCATCCTGGGCTTTTTCTGCATTCTCCCATTACTGCTTGTGAAATTAGATCTGACTGTGTCTCAAGTTTCTGTATCTATGCTCCTGGCAAGCGAGCTATGCCTCTAAGGAACGCGCTTTGTTAGGAATGGTGCGCTGTAGCAGTATAGAGCCTGTCCTCTGTACTGCATTTATAAAATCTAGGATGTATTTTGACTTTGGCTCACGACTATTTTGCTTCATCATGTCTGTCCACGAGCCAGCTTCTTATGGCACTGTTATTTCCCGAATTTAATTCTGCAGATAGAACCATTTCCAGTATATGAGGGAACAATGGGTGTGAAAAATAAATTCTACTCATGCCCTTTGCACACTTTGCTGTTGAGTCTCTCAGACAAATAAATAAAAACCCCCAACCAACCAACAAACAAAACAACAACAAAAAAACAGACCAAACCAACCAACCAACCAACCAAGACACAATGAATTTTGGTGAAATTTAAATTTTATTCTTTTTATCCTATCACCGTATCACCCTGTCCCTTTCACCCTTAGTGTCATCTGGGTAGAGAACTATGGGCAGAATCTACCATTTTACACTTGTTTCCAAAATCAAAAGGATAACATATGGTGTCAAAATTATAAAATCCTGGTTTTATCACAGGTTTTCTCTGGCCTCTGCTAATTGCTAAAATTTGAGAGAGCTGGCTAGAGCATGCTAAGAGTAGAACCAAGGTCCATGCTGTTTTCCTCCTCTGCCAGTTCATTGTACTTCTGTACAACAACATGTTGGAAAGAGAATCTCAGGAAGGATGTGAGTCACACAGGCAGACTCCATATGACTTGTGAGTCATACCATGCAGGTTCTTTGCAAATTTTCAAATGGATCAATCACCATCTTTTTAGTCCTCTTGGATTATTTAATATTTTCTTATATGCCTTATATGTCATTACAAAATTTCTATCATCATGGTATTATAAACTTTCAAAATGCATGAAAAGTTTTTGTACATATTATTAAGCAGAAGGTATAATTTTAACTATCTTTGCCATGTTTTATTTCCCCAAAACACTTTAACTGAATAATGAAACTGCATTAAATACCATATCTTAATCATACTGCAGGGCATTGAATAAGACATTCTCAAACAGAACTAAAAGATTCCTTCCATTTTAAAAATAAGCATATGAAATAATGTCACTCATGGTTTCTCCTTTGTCCACTTTACTCGCCAACCCTGAAGGCACTAGAAGCCTAGAAAACATCTGAAGTTAACTATTTTATTACTCTCTGATGTACTTGAATAATGGCTGCGTATGAGACAGCTAAAAAAACCCACATTTCCAGAGCTGTCAAATCTACTGATGTATCACATTAATCCCCATATTATTATTGCAATACATGGCAGAATATGAAAAGAATGCTGGTACAAAGTATGTAATTCAGTAGCAGGGAATGATGGCCACTGTTAATGGAATTAAACGTTGAGACGTTAATAAAATAACATACCAAGCGTATTTATCTCTCAGATATTTTTTTAAAAGAAAACAAATAGGTTTCTACTCTCCATTTAGGGAAGTTTCTGTTACTAGGTAACACCAAAGGAAGGCGCAATTACATCAGATCTCTTTGCCTTCTCTTCATAATAAAAGCTTGCAATTTAATATTCCACTGATAAATGTTACTTTAACATCTCATGATTATATAAAAGTCATTGCACGGCCCCAAAAAGGCACACAGATTCTCCTCTTCAAAGACAATATGAATTAATTGTGAGCAAAACAACTCAACATAAGAAAACTGTGCAGCTGAAATAATCTAAAGATAGTAGGATGCAGGACACAAATACCACACACTTCTTGAATTCATGAGATTTAATTTAAAAATCCTTTTCCTAAGATTCTCCCTATAGACACTACTGGTCTTTATAGCACTATTACAATTTCAGAAAATAGCAGAAAAATCCTTGGCTCAAGAAAAAAAGTCTGCCATAAAACCACTGGGAAAAAACCCAACACTTGGTGGAAGACTGCCCTAAAGCTTGTCTACGTGCAATTTTAGATATGATACACTTCAATTTTTCTTTCCTTTCTGATGAAATAATCCAGATTGCTTGGTAATAGAACAAATACCTCTGCAAGGATCTTTAGGGTAGATGTTTTCCTTCGATATAGAAAAAAAAAAAAAAAAGAAAGAAAAACAGCAAAACCCAAACAGGTTAAGACAAGCAAGTTGGGAAAGCTGGTATGGGCACCTTTGGCTGTAAGAGTGCAAACACCCATCAAAATGAATTAACTCTATCAATACAGTTCTTCCTTTGCTGTCTTTACATTTTACTTTTTCTATTATCCAAACAGCAATTTACATTCATGTCAATTTCTGTTATTTTACATGTTAGAAAAAAGTACAGATTTGAATTCTCTACCAAAACATTTTTTTCTTTATTATTTACTGAGAGATTTTTGTCCCTTCCACAACTCTTAAAAGCAGTATAAGAATGGACAGTTCTTTTAAATATGAATGGCAAGTTATCTACAATAAAAGATTTAAAATTAGTATTCTTAGAATTTATTGCTCCAATCTACAGTAAAGAAAAAAACAAAACCAAAACAATAAAAAAAAACCAAAACACACAACCAAAAATTCCCAAGGACGCTCCTTATAAAATTCTGATTACTAAAACATATTTTCTTACATAGTAAGCATTGATTTTTTTTTTTCTTCTGGTTTTATCTGTGCACAAAATTATGTGGGAGCTTAAAGTACTTTTTCTTTTTTTCTGGGGGGGGGGGGGG
>JAWWEW010000131.1:53013409-53039245 GCA_035583185.1 Anabacerthia variegaticeps
CCCCCCCCCCCCCCCCCCCCCCCCCCCCCCCCGCCCCCCCCGCCCTGCTGTTATTGTTGTTCCTTGCTCAAAACAAGTCAACAAGACCTGATATATTATTTTAAATTACTGTACTAGTAAATCAAAGCAATTTCTTAAAAAAAGTCTAATGTATGTCTTTTTCCAGCATATGTCATGATTGGTTTTCTACTTATACAACCAGATGGCATTTACATCAAATGCTATGTTGCCGTTGAGGCAAAAAAAGTACATATAGGTGATAATGTACTAATACTCAGTGTTGGGAAAGACTTCTGCCACAGCACATGCGAAACAGAGAATTATCCAGACTATACATTGTGGAAAAAGAAACCCCTAGAGACAAGACCACCACTGTAACGACTTCCAAAGGACCAGAGACTTTATAATTCAACATTACCTGCATCTTTTATGTATAGGTTTTCCCCTGTTTAGATTATAACCCCTAGAACCTCCTGCACACATGTGAAAAGAGTGTTCCTTTTTAGCGTGTTATCCAGCCCCGCCCCCCTCCCGACCTCATTGGATGTATCACCTCTCATTCCCTATTCCTGGGTTCCCACTGGGTTTTGGACCTCCTGCTCCCTTATTGGCCCCGGTGTGCCCCAAAGCACACTACTCCCCGTGAACCCTTGCCCTATCACATCCTACCTCCCAAACCCCGCCCGAAGAGCTTAAAAACCCTTGAGTCAAGTAATTAAATGCTTTTTTTCTACGACCTCAGCTACCTGTGAGTGCTACATTTCTTTACTCCTGACCACGTGGAGATTTCGCAATCCCCTCCAGACCCCGGGATGCCTGGGGAAGTAGAGGAGCTGGCTCCCCATCACAGCTGTTAACTCAGAAATACTTAAATGTCTGAATTTATATTATGCTTGTCTTTAAATGCTGTGGTCATTGTAGAAATTGTTACATTTCTCTGAAAAGCAGAGAATATAAATGTAAAGTAGAACTTTCAGAACTACAGATGACACATATTATACTGGAGCTTCTGAATCCTCTAAACACCATTCTGTGTATTTCAGTATACTAACCTGACATTCATATTTGCTAAAATACATAAGAGATACACACATTTCCTTTCAATCTATGGTTTTTAGAACTTTTGAAATCATAACTGAAAAAAGTACTTCAAGCTACAAAACCAAAGTTCATTATGGGTGCAAAGCAACACATTCTCATTAAAAAATTTGTACCTACTAATCCCTAACAGGCTACCAAGTTTGTTTTTCCTCTGTTCAATCCAAAACTAACGGGACACACAATCACTAAAAACCTACATTAGGAAAAAGAGATATTAATAGTTACATGCAGTCTTATGGAAACTGGACAAATTTGTATGTGTAAATCCATAAATATCACTAAATCCACAATATATGGCTTAGGGAGTTTGAGTTTCCAGCTGCTGATAAATAGAAAACTACTTGAAAAACTAATGAATTTATCCACCCTGCTATACTTTTCTCTGAGCACCCTATTTTGTCCATTGTATCTCTGTACATTACTTGGATTTATAAATTTAATTGGATTTTTCAAATACATGGGACAGTTCTGTCGAAGACTGGCACACAGGAATACAGCCAGGACCATGAAACTTTCCAGATTATCATTAGACTTGAAGAATTAAGTTATGTAGCAACTAGGTAAGTACACTTGCTGTTATAACAGGAAAACTTTTTGAGTTGCTTAGACAAGCTACAGGCTGAAAACATCTAAAACTTAAGTCTTGGATGTAAAAAGAAATGCAAGATTGATTCCTTTTTTATGTTTTTTCTGTGTTTTGTCACAGTAAGCCTTACATTTTACAAATCTTTATTGAAAATCACATTATTTTAAAAAGAAACAAAGGACCACACTGTAAGAAGTGACTTTACTTAGATGTAAGAATGCAACAGCTCATGACACTAATGTATATACCAATAACTCAGGGGCATACCTCTCTCTTCTGTAGACTTGCACTCCACTTCTACTAAAACTCTTCATATAACAAGAGTAGTTAACATAATTTTATTTTTTTTAATGACATAGATGTGCACATGCCAGTTTGAGATTTGAATTTGTTTCCAGATTTTTAAAATCAGATCTTTTGGAATGTTATCATTCCTTTAGGTTCAATTGTGTGGCCAGTTAGACATGCTCTTGGTTCCTTCAGTCCAAGTATACCATTTTAAAAATACAGCCAGGTTTTTTTTCTGAATCAATATCTCATACTTGATAATTTTATAAATGGAGTCAAGGAAAAGATATAGTTTATTCTCTTAATTTCATTAGTTTTGTTTTGAGATTTTTTATTTTTTTTTTTTTGCATATAGGAAAAACTATCAATTTTAAAGCATCAAACCCAAAGCATCAAACTTTGTGAAAAAACAAAAGTAGTAAGATTATGTCTTTTATAAAGGTAGTATATAAGATATTGACATGTTCTACAATGTATACTTAATAAACAATAAATAGAAGAGCAGTTGAAAACCAGCAGTAGAGAAAAAAATATTTTTCACTGAAATTGAGAAGAAATACTCCTACAAAGGACTTGTTTTGGATCTTCATTATACTTGAAGATTTATTTGAAGGGACAGAAAGATCTAATGTTGTCCAGGAAACTGAAGAAACTGTCATTAAATACAGAAAACTGCAAAAATACAGTGTGCTGAAAGAACGTCTCTGAACAGAGGAAAAATAAATTTCCGTTGACTCTTTGCATTAGATTTTTTTCAGGAAAGAGCCTGCCGTGGATGCAAAGGTTGCTAAATATTCCATTCATAAACCAGATGTCTGTTCTTCCTTGAGTCTGTAAATTTTGGAATGCATTTTGCCTTCCATCTACATTCAGGACTGCGACAGTATCAAAGGGAGTTCTGCAATCTGCATCAGTGGGAGGCAGCCTGAGCTAGCAGCTGGCACGGAGGACTTGGACAAAAGCCTAACTTCACTAAGTCAATTGCAAAACCCTCATCAAACTGCAAGTTGGTGTCCAAATTATTACTTTTTGAGGGGTGCACAATTTTTGGATCAATTACCAGATGAAAGATGAATTCATAGCAGGACAGCAGACATAGCACTTTACTTTAGTTCTCCACTTCTCAGTTTAGTATGTTCTTTCATATCCACCTCAGTGAATTGATTTGAAATTCATAGATGAGGCAGGTTATATAACCGCAACTGTCTAGATCTCATGAGTATTTGCAGTAAGAACTGACTCACTGAGATGTGTACATGTGTTCACACCCACATGCACATACAAACCCTTCCCTCACTGCTTCATCCCAACAGATATAACTGCAGGTATGGTTCTGTAAAAATCCAAAGTCTTTTTCCGTTTTCAAAACTGATGGAATATAAATATGGTGTTCCCTTTTTAAAGGGTAATGAAAGAAAGCTAAGTTTTAGTAAATAGCAGTTCAAGTTATCCGGTATCAATCAACTGCTTTTAAGAGGGGTAAACAATTACTGCTATATATATATTTTCTTCTTAAGAGTAGGACAGAAATCTCAAGTGAAGGAAGAAATCCTGTAATATGATTTAAAAAGAGGCACACACCATTCTTCACTATGGAGCACAAAAGGAACTAGAGCAAATATGGGAAAGCAACAGTGAGAGAACAGCAAGAGTGTTACAATGCTATTCAGAAAAGCAGAAAAATGCTGAATAATTTGTTTTGCTCCAATGTGTAGGGGTGGATTTCCAGTAAAAGAATATGCACTCCTTCTTTGATTCCAGCAGATCCAAGCATACATTCTCTGAGCTGTCAAAATTCTGATCAAGCTGAAAACAATTCACAGCAATACTCAGGTACACTTCATGGGTAGGTGCTATACAGAAATTGTTGATACTTATCTGGACAGTCATGGAAAACAGAAAGAATATATTAAAAAAAAATAAATATACTATTCTGGTGTCTTCAGTGAGATCTATTTCTGATCACAGTTGGCCTATATTTTGACCTTTACTTTGCATTATGCATTTGAAGTACAATAGAAACATAGAAGAGTTAATATACAATAAGCCCTAGTGCAATGACACAATGCACAGCCAAAAAAAATTGCTCATTCTTTTGTGGTAAGTTAATAACCTAATAAAGTAAACCAAAAGTAAATGTAAAAATAGATATCAGCACTAAGAATTTAACACAATCAAAATATACTTGCTTCATTTCTATTGTAACTATACATATGTAATGCTTCAAAATGCAAGTAACTCTTAAAGAACAGATGCCATATGGTTTTGAAACTTGAAGTATTACTGTGCAAATAGCTTATCAAAACGCATATTCCTTTGCTGAAGAAACTCATAGACATATGGGGTAAGGTCATCTAAAGAAACATGGTAAAAGACTAAAAAGGAAAAAAAAAAAAATCAAGGAGGAAAGCAGCCAATGTTCTTCCCAGCCAGGTTCACTGCCTTACATAAGGGTACACCAGTAAAACCGGGAACCCTCCACAGTGTGACTTCTGTCTTAGGACCTGGGCTATTTTTCCTCTTATAAAATGTCTTTTCACAGATCTTATCAGAAAGGTGAATTCTCAAAAAACCCTGGTTTAAGACATAATCCATTACTGAAAATGTATGTGTTCCAAATATGGTGCTAGTTTTACTGAATCTAGAGTTCATTATGAGCCTAATTGTAGGTTAAGATTTATCAGAAACAAGGATAAGAATTCTTATGTATTTGTATTATATAAAAATTTTTGCAGCACTGAAAACCTTTACTGACTCAGCCTCTCAGATGGACTACTTACATCCACATTTTCAGGACACAATTTTAAAACCAAAATTATTCTCATGCAATTTTAGGAGCTGAATTCAAGAGAACAGAACATTTGAAAATAATGGGAACTGCAAAAATACAGTAATTCTGTGAAATAGGTCAAAGAATGTCTGGTTTGCTGTGTTTACAACATGGACAGTTAAGTCTTCAAGAACATTAACCTGCATTATTTGCACTACAAAAAACTAAAGGGAAACAGAGCCTGTAAAGATGGGTTCTCTAAATTAATGGTTTCTTTTTTTTTCACATTTTCGTTCAGAAACCAGATTAATAATTTACCTTATAAGTAAAAGTGAGAAAATGCTCCTATAGATAAATTACTTTTATTAATTTATTAATTGCCAGAATTCCTTTCATATTTTCAAGTCATCATTTCACACATCATGAACCCCTCTCTATATTGATGGCAGAACTTTGACACTTGCAGTCTAAATCTGAAACTGTCATTGGGAACAGAGCATATTATCAGACTATATGAACCAAGATAGTGCACTTCTCTTCCCTGCCTTTTAGTTCTTCATGTGTCAGCCAGAGTGTAATTTATCTACTGATTTCTTTGTGAGAGTCAAGTAACTGAATCACAAAAATTCTCAGCTCCTTTTCAAGCTCTGCTCTTTACTTCATCTGTGGCTTCAGACATGTCACTTAATCTTTCTTTACTCCATTTCCCCCTGTAAAAATGAAAGCTGCAAACCATATTTTCCTTCTTTCACAGAGATGACTGCTCTTCTCCAAACCCTTACATATTTGATACTGAAACATGAGCTAACTTAAAATACTGTGCTGCAGATCAAAGACATGTTCATGTAGAAATACCTGAGCTGGCTTTAAGGCAGGTACCTCAGGTGTGGCAAATACTCTGATTAGGACGGCATGGAAACAAATCTCCAGGGAAGATCATATGAGCCATAACCTACAGTGCTGCCGTTTCACTGCTATAGGTACTCTAGCTAAATTAAACAAAAGAATAGAACTGATTAGGCCACTACATGCAAAAATGAATAATAACTACAGAAAATCAGAGGGTGGGTGGGAGGAATATAATGAAATATTTCTAAGATGGCTGCAAGAAACATGAGAGCCCTCACAACCAGGTGAATGGACATGAAACAGAAGAATTAAAGTCTCTGCTTAGAGATCATATGTGTAACTAATAATATATGAATTAGTATGAAAAAACTGTATTGTCCATTCCTCAGATTGTGAGAATACATCTCCATCTATCTCTACTTTACTAGAAGAAAGAGAACACGGGAATATTTATAATTTAGAGGAAAGGTAAATTATAAGGAAACATAACACTGCATAGTATTTAAAAGGTAAAATGGAATGCTTCCATGTTCTTTATCATGATGATAAAAAGTCACAGTTAAATAAGAGAAAAAAAGAAAATAAACCCAAAACAGTTTTGATACTCTTCAGTGGATTTCCCTGTTGAAAGACATCCTTCAGGACAGTAGCCTGACTTGTAATAAATTAGGGGTTTTTTTTAGTACTATTATTATTATTATTATTATTATTATTTAGAAAATCATAATTTAAGGCATGTGCTGACTATTAATTGTTAGAGTTAGGAGGAGAGGTAATTGTGAAAGTTTATGTCACTGGGGTGTTTTTTTTAAATTTTCCTCTGAGATGTGGCATTGTCAAAACCAGAAAGCTATGACTAAAGACCAGGAAACTAATTTACCATGGTAATGTCTTTACCCTTGATATATAAATACAAATGTAATGAAAATGTTCTCGAGAAAATTATTGTGCAATTTACATTAAGACAGTAGCATTCTAACAGCAAAATTAGAGAAGAAGGCTGCACATATGAGCGGAATTTACTTGTAAGGAAAGCTCCAAGGGCAGGGGATAAATTAACTCAGAAGTTACTTTTGGTTCTGCAGATTTTACTAATTAACAAGATCTTTGCATACTGAATTTTCACAGTCAATCTGCTAACATTTCTTTCTTTCTTTCTTTCTTTTTTTTTTCCCCTCCCGCATCTGACACCACAGCTAATCATCAGAACAAAACCTTAGTCTACATCTGACAGTCATGTAGGCTGGTAGGCAATGTACAGCATATTCAAAGAAAATCAACCCTCTTACCCCTTTTTATTTTTTTTTTAATTTTAATTTTATTTTATTTTCCAGCATTTTATCCTGAACTGAGAAAACGGAAAGAAGTTCTTATCCGTAAACAGAAAGCTGAATTTCCTATTTACTCTGCCGGTGGACTCAACCTTCTTAAATTTACCTCTAACTATACAGTTTGCTTGTTTTCCTTAGTCATCTTAGCTTGGGGAAAAAAAAAAAAAAAAAAGGGGGCATGAAATGTATCAGAAGGTTTCCTGTACTGTGCTGAGAATTATCATTTCACATTCTAAAATGAAAGGAAATCCAAAGCAATTAGTTATAACTGCATTGTTTCTGAAACTGAAATTAAATGGTAAATATTTGAAGTAAAAATTAATAACCAAGATCACTTCCAAAGTGCTGTTTCCATGGAAAATCTGCATGAAAATCCAGTATAAGTCCTGATTAAAACCTAACCAAGCTAAACACTGAAGATTACCTAGATTCCAATTAAATGTGACAAATGAATGCTTGACAGATTTCAATTCCAATTCTGTTTCTGTCAGAATGATCCATTAATATTGAAGACTACATTATCACAATAAAACTGTGCTTAAAATAGTTGATACGAATGGACTTAAGAATCATATCACAGAAAACTCTCACTCAAATGTCAGATAATTACATATATGAAGGAAGAAAAGTAGATTTCATCCTTTTCTGTCATTATTTATAGATTAAAGTCAACAGAAACTGTTGAAATGTTGTTTTTAAAAAGACAGCAAAATCCAAAAGTCTGTAGAATATAATTTTCATCGCAGTATCACCCACCTTTCAAAGGTCTCAGTTCAATGTTTTATAAGGGAGAAGGAATTCCTGATTGCTATATCCTACCATGCAGATTTTATTTCCTGGAGATTTTTTTTTTTTTCATTCACTTATCCATGAACTAATATATTTATCCACTTCTTTGTTTCTATCCACTAACTATAGAACCCAATTTTTAAAACTGAGCCAACAAATTAATCCTACCAAATATAAAATACCATTAAAAAAAAAAAAAAATCTGGATTATTTTAGTTACTAGAATGCAATGCCAGTTTTTGCATCAACACAAAATCTTAAATAAACTGGTTTGCTTTAACTTGTGACACTGCTCAGGAACACTTCATTTTCAATTACACTTCATTGAGTGTGATTTTTTCATTATTATTTCATATTGTCTACTAAACATATTAAAAAATATATTTAATTGTGGCTCTACTGTTCCTCCTGTGTGACTCAGGCTTACCCCATGTTAGCATACTTTGAACACAGAATTTCATGTCTACAAATTCTCTACATTGCTGTATGCAAGGGAATTAACCAATTGTTTAATTTTATTACCCTAACCACAAAATCTCACTAAAAGACAGACAATAAAATAATCAACCCAATTTAGGTACAAAGTCTATAAATTTTTTTCTGACATTTTTTCAGTAATACCATTATCACTTTTCCCCTCTACCAGATCTCCAGAAAGTTGAACTGTAAACAAGTATTCATATAAACAACCAAGAAGAATATATAGGCACACATATGTACTTAAGTTACTGTATCTTTAGATGGATAATACCATCTTTCTTTTTGGCCCCTACTGCTACTGGGAAATAATTAAATTATTAAATAATTAAATTTTTAGCATATGCAGACTGCTGTAGCCATTCTTTAGTCATACATACTAGATTCGGCAATATCTTACCATGAAGAATAACATAGTTTTACTGGGTCAACATGTCTATCTCAGAAAACACAAAAACCCAAGAACGGTTAGCCAGTGTAGTAATCTCTGAAAAACTAAAACATGCACTTAGCCAAACTAATTAATTCATTCTATAACAAAAAATACACCACTCTTCTTGCGTGTACCCACCAATTACAATTGGATTAGAATACTCATTATTTCTTTGGTTATCAAATATCTGTACACTTTGATATATATTAATTTATTTCATTGTTTATGGGCAAATGAAAGTACAATCAAGTCAGTGTCTGACTTTATAAACCTTTAGATCAAGGCCAACAAGTGGAGAACAGTGAAATATTCATGTTTTACAAAATACATTTCAAATTGGTCTGTTTTGGTTTTTTTGTTTTGTTTTGTTTATTTGTTTTTGGTTTTTTTTTTAAATCCTGAGTCATTTTAGATAGAAAGAAAAACAGAACTTAGCCTAAGATTTATATTAACATTTTTTGTTTTTTTTAATAGTAGGAAAATTACTATGGGATAAATAAGTATGCAGCATCTCCCCCTTCTACATAAATGAACCCTGAATTTAAATGAGATGTTGTAAAACTATTGTACAAAATAAAGAATGAAGAAAAGGAAATTAATGTTCTTCTTTTCTAAATAATGAAGAATGGACTTGACATTCAGTGTTATTTTGAAACAGTCTATATAATATTTTTGGGGAAAAGAGAATTTTCTAGAATGGGGTTTTTAAATCCTATTTCCTTTTCCTGATGTTGTACATATTACATTCTGGGAAATGTCCTAAGTAGTTTTTGAATCAAAAATGGAAGGAAAAGAGAATACATGTCCCTTACGGTCTTTTATCTAGAATGAAAAGTATGGAATTTAATTCAATTTCCATTTCCCCAGCCCTCTAGTGGTACTTTCTCTTCAATGTTTTAACTGCTTCTGCAGTATAAATTTTAAATCATGTAAAGGAAAGAAAGTGCTGGTTTAATTAGTGGTGTTATCTTCCATTATTTTGTATACCTGCATTTTAACAAACTTTAAAATAAAATTATTACAGGGTTAACTATTTAATATATTTATTTATATTTTTGGACTGACCTTTCAAAAGTCTACTTAGTATCACTTGCTAGTGAGATTATGTGTGTGAATGTTGTGTTTGCCCCTACCATTTTCCATATGCTCTGCCTCACCAACACTGCCATCCGGCGTAGTCCTTTCGTAGTTGTCCTCTGGGAGTGGAAGGGCACCCAGTCTTGGCCCTGATGAACTCTTACTGCTTGGTGTTTCTGACTCCTCCAGACCGCTGTCATAGCAACTCTGCAATGACCCTTGATGCGGGTCCTGAGGCTGACTCACAACAGAAAACGTCACTCTACGAAATGGCTGCAAGAGAAAAGATTCTGAATGTCACTGGAAAGTTCAGTCTTTGAAAAACTGATTCTCAAAACATGACTTAAGCAAACTAATACTTTAACATTTACCAGTTAAACAATTTTGTCTACATTAAAGAAAACAGCAAGTACAGTTCTTAAATAAAAGGCCATTGGACAGAGTATCCATGGAATTTTACTGTGATATATGGTCCAGAACCTTCACAGTTTTTCATAGCTTCCTTTCAAATGATTACAAGAGCTAAGAAAGCTGGTTTAAATATTCATAAATTTTGTACAGTTTCTCTTTCAATCAATAGTTATAAGTTGAACAGAATTAATATCAGATTGCATAAAGGTGCTTGACAGTATGTGCATGTGTATGTGTAAGACTGTGTGGGTGGGTAAATTGCTCACCTGTAAACCATATTGTGAGTATTACATAGTAACACACCAACAAACTTCTATAAAATCTCTCCCTGTGGTTCTGAAGGCTAGCTGACCTGAGGAAGTGTGTGGGGGGGAGGAGGGGGAAGGAAGAAGAAGAGGAAAAAAGTCTCTTAAGTCCTTTGCCATAAAAGTCAGTGCCTGGAGACAGGGTGTGTTGCCAGCTGACTTAATAAAGCCTTTAAAGTACTGAAAGCATAGCTGACACCACATGTTTCCACCGGGACTGTACAAACATAGATTGTTAGAGATTTGTATTCATTCAAAATGACAGATATTACTGTTGCTCTGGAAGCCAACATGCTGAACCCTGGCACCAGTGAGCATTCCAGGAAATGGGAGAGTCAATCCTTCACATTTCAGAGGACACTGAGGGCAGGTGGGATTTTCAGTAGGAAGCTAGGGGATTCTCCTACAATTTGAACTACATTCAAGCAGCAATGATACATTTAAAATAATTTATGATACATTTGAAATAACTTACTGTTCACAAGACTATAAAACCACAGAAAAATGTCTGATGTTCTAGAAAACACCTTCTGAAACAAACACCAATAGACACATTTTCAAGACACTAGAAAGACTTTCAGACAGTGTTGCTGAATCCTGCCTTTGGATTCAGATGTGTTTCATGCCCTATGTTAGAATGAGACATAGGCGTACATCACCCCCATTGGCACCTGTAGTCACTATAGGATGAAAATGCATATACACAGGCAAGAAGGGAGAAAAGAGCAACTGCAACCACTGACACAAGCCCTGAAGAACAGAAGTCAACATCAGGTTTGCAAGTAGAGGGGTCGGTGGAGTTTCAGTTAGATTTTCTACATTCAATTTTTACAATTCCTTTGAGGATACAAAGTTTTGAAGATATAAAGATATTCAGTGCTGATGACAAAGAGGTTGGACTACAAACATAATGCTAAGTCTTCCTGGCACAAGTAGTTCAAAAGATGACTGTTGCTAGAAATACTTTACTGTAAACTGTTTGATAGACCAAAACTTCATGCAATGAGATGCCATAGCCTGTAACTATACATCAGTTACTACTCAGCTCTGGACCAATGATGCGAACTGTGAACCTCCCATATTTGAATTTACTTAGACCGTCCTATAGGCTATTTCTGAATATCATACTATCTCTCAGGAAATGAATTAGCTTCCAGAGATGCTGTGACAAGCTGAGAAAACATGCAAATTGAGAAGACAATTCCCATATTTTCCCACAAACTGCTATGTTTCTCTGTTATCAATTTTCACAGAGGAAACATTAACATCTACATTTGAGAGGCCCTATCAACCTGATATCCATATGATGACCTGACAACTCTCAGGCATCCAAGGACAAACAGGCCACATTTCAGCAAACACCTTTTAAAAGATGCTAAGGACTTTGGTCACAGCCAGCATGGCTTCATGAGAAGAAAGTCCTGCTTGTCAAGCCTGATTTCCTTTTATGACAAGGTAACCCGCCTAGCTGATCAAGGGAAGTCAGTTGATGTAATCTTTTTGGATTTCAGTAAACTTTTCAATACTGTCTCTCACTGGATCCTTCAGGAGGAAATGTCCAGCACACAGCTGGATAAACACATCATGTGGTGGGTGAGCAATTGGCTCATGGGTCAAGCACAGAGGGTAATACTCTACAGCTTCCTCATGAGGGGAAGAGGAGGGATAGATATTGATCTCTTTTCTCTGGCAAACAGTGACAGGAGCCAAGGGAATGGCCTGAAGTTGTGTCAGGCTTAGATTAGATACTAGAAAAAAGGTTCTTCATCCAGAGGATGGCTGGGCACTGGAACAGGCTCCCCAGGGAACTGGTCACAGCACCAAGCCTGACTGAGTTCAAGAAGCGTTTGGACAATGCTCTGAGGCGCTTGGTGTCATTCTTGGGGATGGTCCTGTGCAGGGCCAAGAACTGGACTTGATAACTGGACCCTTGTGGGTCCCTTCCAGCTCAGAATGCTGGGATGCCTGTGAACTAGTAAAAGTAATGCCCTGTAACCCAGAGTTAAGCTCAATGGGATCTTAATATTATGACCCTGATCCTTATTCAGTTTTCTCCTCTGAAAAGGAGCAGCTCTGGCAGTGGATAACAGCATAGTATGGCACTTAGAGAACCTGCAGAATTCAAGGGTGGGATGCAAAGCTTATTGTTCATATTTACCACACACTACACCTTGATCCTACTTATAAAATCTACTAACAACCACTTTGGCATAATTTCTTTAAATTTTTTTGTTAGAGATTTAAGTAGAAGAGACAAATACTGCCACCTACTTCCTAAAGGTTTTTGAAATTTTACTCAATCATCATGATAACTGAACTCCAGATAGTTTTGTAGATATAATCACCTGCCTTGGACCACTTTGTGGAAAAGACATGGTGTACCATTGTTAAAGAAACTTCCCTGTCTGACCATCCAGGAGCTACTGTGGCAGTCGCATTTGCATCATCTGAGCTGAGACTGAGGCCCCTTCGCAGCTACACATCTCACACTCACACAGTCAGACCAGATTTCTTTACTGGTTTGACCCCAGATTTCCCATAGCTGAATCTCAGACATCCTAGTCCCTAAAATAATTTAATCTTGGTGCAATAACTAAATAACAAAATAATAGCTTCATCTGGGTGCCTCAGAAAAGGGACCTTTTACAAAGGAAACTCTAGGCTTTTATACCCTCACAGTCTAAGTGCCCAAAAGTCTGGGCATCATCATATCCTGTCATGTCTCTGAGTGTCCATTCATCTGACTGGGCCACAGGTCCCTGTGCCCTTTGTTATGCAAAGGGTTGGCAGTCCGAGGCTTCTTGCGCTGCAGCTGCACACCAAGCTGCTGCCACTGAATGTATTCCTCAACACCATAAATACTTTGCATCATCTACAGTTACTGCAAGAACAGAGTGAACTTGAGAATTAAAAAACAAAACAAAACAAAACAAAAAAATCAACCAACCAACCAAACAAAAAAACATATCAAGTATTTGGAACTTTATGTTCCCTTTCCCATTGATTTTTTGGAAATCAGTCCCAACTAGATCACAAGCACAGAACACCTGTTTATCATACCTGTAGTTATCACAAGAATGTTATTTAAAATAAGTTTTTGAAAGAACTATAAAAGATTCAGGAGCATCCTGATCATCTTCACATATTCTTTTAAAGACACATGCCTTACATAGGCATTTAGGAAGAATAGGTGTGACAGATGCAAAGTTGAGCTGTTTTATAGCTTAGGCAAAAAATTCCCTCAGAAGACCACTACTTATCCTCTAAACTAAAATAAATTTGATGTACTTAATAATAGGTTTTTAAACAGATCTGGCTGTTCATCTTGCTTTTTTCTTAAGTGCTGTACTTAACTATCTGACACAAAACTAAAACAGAGTATTCACTTCAGTAGAGCAAATTCAGCCATTTCAGAGAGCATCAATGAGTATGACATAAAGATGATAAAGTCCTTTCTGAAAGTATGATGTGCATGCAAATATTTTAATTGTTATTCTGCAGCATTTATTATACGTCTACTTCCAGTGCAAACATCAGAATTCTGACCTCTATATTTCATTATTTAGGAGAGCCATATCTGCTCAGGCAAATGTATTGCAAATTTTGAATGCATCATGTCTCATGGAATAACATCATGGCCTGTGCTTTTCTGATAAAAAGAAATTGGATCATAATATATATTTGTTACCTGCATAGTTAGGGAACACTTTATCTGATTATTATACTGAATTTTAAGAACAAAAAAACCTGAACATCTGTATTGTGGTTTAGTGTATCCTTTCCAATATGTCATCATTTCTGATTTGCAAATCACCATATACTTAAGACAGGATAATCAGGATAAACATATCAATTGTCTAGCAGTTATAAAAGATAGTAAGTTTTTATATTTTCTTTGAATATTAAGGCTAAACTACTTATGCTACCTATTTTTTACACCCAAAAAACTGGCACATCTTAGAGATAAATTGATAAAAACACAGAAGTATACGATTCCTATAAAATGCCTCTGGAAAAACCCTGTGTAAATGTGTATGCATGTTAGTGTTCATGTAACTCTTAATATTCCTTTAATTGTTACTAAAATTTAAGTTCAATGAGATTAAGTCCCTGTGAAGAAAGCTATGAACACTAGAATGTTGATACATAATAAATGCTACATAGGGATCAGTTACTATGATATACTCTTTGTTTATATCCTTATCTGTAAAACACTTGAGATTTCAAATAAAACTGCATATTGAGGAGAAAAACAGGAGGGAAAGAGGATGAATACTAAGATTAATATTTCCAAAAAGTTATTGGTAAAATGCTGGTTATCTCATGCCTTTATGGCAGTATCAAAAATAAGGGTATAAGCTGCACTTTAACAAGTAAAACCAGACTACATCCTTAATCTTGTGTTTCCATTTGTAAAATTACATAAGCATTTCTCACAGAAAAATGAAAATGAGAAATTTCCAAGTGCTGACAAATTAAGGCACCTACCCATGAGAGAAGAGATTTATGTTTAGTTTATTGATTTTCAGTGCACAACGTTAACACAGCTCCATCTGCCAGCACTGTGAATCAACATAGTAGAGCTGCTTTTACCCAAATAAGTCCACTAGCTGTTCAATTTGTCCTTCCCAGCAAAACAGCAACTCTAAGCCTTTACTAGTCCCCTACTAGGGATAGTCCTTACTATATTTTTGTTTAGCAAGAAGACAAGAGCTTAGATAATTTTTACCATATTGATACCATATTTTCTGAGAACAACATATAATTATTCCTAGTTATATCTGATCCTGGAGATGATCAGATCACAGAGAAAAGATATACCTTTGCATTATACCCTAATGGTAAATCACCATTTCTTCCTTGTTTCATCTCTATTTCACAAACAAGATGTTTTCTTTTCCCCTCATCCACAGAACAAAACTCACTGCAATGCCAAAGACATATATATGCTTCCTGCTACCTGTTGATTCCTAAAAACTTATTCTTTGGTACAGTGTTTATCTTAGCCTCTATTCAATAATTCATCCCTATCAAACCTAGAAATTAAAATTATATTTTCAGTTCATGAAGAACCCTAATTTCAGCACTTGACAGTAGGGACAGACTTTGGATAGACTTGGTGAAAAACAATATATCCATATAGCTCGATGAGGCTTAATCATGACAGTTTTTCACTATTAGGAGAGAGATTTTCCTTTCATATCCTAAAGTTTCTAGTTTGGTATTATACTTGCTTTTACTTCACATTGCTCATGGATTATATTCTTTCATGGCTTCTGTATATCAATTGCTATCAGCATTGTAAATATTGTCTGTTCAAATCCTGATGCATTTGGACTATAATAGTAGGGTGGAAGAGTGAATCCTTTTTATGTTTAATAATTTTGAGAGCTAAGCTTGCAACAATCAACCCCTTCTCAGCCAGTTGCGTCACAACTGATTCTGGATAAAGTAGATGCACTGAAGTGTAACAAGGAAGGGTTGGCAAATTTCTCTCTTAATTACTTAGCATTTGGATAAAAATAGTAGGACTTCCAGGCCTTTCTGCTGTCACAATACCTACATCTCAAAAGCATAAGGACTTAAAAGATTTTAAACTGCAAATGCAGTCCAAGATGCAACTTATTATGTAGAAAAGCATAAAAAAATAGCTGAGAAAATTAAACTGGTAACCAAGGTAAAGGAGGTTTACAAGTATGTGTATCAATTCATCCAGCATTAGCTTGGACAATACTCAAACCCTGGAAGATCAGATAGTAAGGTTCTTATTTTTTCCTAACTCTTAAATCAGATTAATTCCCACTTAATTCCCACTTTTAACAATGTGTGGTGTCTTGGGCTATTTGCTAAGATTTAAGTTGGCCTAAGAGCCAGCTCTGCAGATCACCTAGTCCAACACTCCTGCTTAAAGTAGAGTTAGCTAGAGCACTTTGCCCAGGATGTAATCAGTCAGGTTTTGGTATCGTCAAGAATGGAGACTCCATGGCCTTCTGAGCAAGCTGTTCCACAATTTTCTACTCATATAAGAAAAGTTTCTCTTATGTTTGAATGGAAGTTCTGTGTTTCAGTTTTCACCAAAGCATAAAAAGCACTGCTGATGAATCAAACATAAATAGTTCCTATTAGCTTCAGAAAGTCAATCAACATCAAGCTAGTGTAGAAATAATACAATGACACTGAGATGTGTATAGGGTAGATCTGAAAATAGGCAGAAGAGATACATCAACTGATCACATAAATTCAAAGTGTTTCTTTAGCACTTGAATTTTGATAAAACATGTCATTATCCTTTTCTTTCTATTCATTCTTAATTGCTGGAAGCTTGTTGGAAGACAAACAAAATATTAATGAATGATTCCTATTCTGCATGAATAGTTTCAACCCACACAACTCTTTTCCCCATTCAAATCACATATTTCTACTGTTCTAAACTTCTGTCATTGTGGGTAATAGAAAACCTGCAGGAAATGAAATTAAACAGGCTTTTTTTTTTTTTGTTTTTTTTTTTTTTCCAATGAGAAGACTGAAACACCTGAGATTAGTATTACAGCAGCAGGGTGAAAGAGGAGATACACACTAAGAATAATACTTTTTTCCTTTTAAATTTAGCAAAATGTAGTGACCATTACAATTTGAAACAGGACTTGAATAAAATAAAGAAAATATTATAATATTACAGCTCTGTAGCAAACATCACCTGTGATGAACTGTGATTGGCTCAGCTATCAGGTATGAATTCTAGACAAAAGAGAAAGACTATCATTATTTTCATTCATTTGGGCTTCATTTTTATTAACTTTACTTGCAGTAGTGATCTCTTGGTCATGAATCGGAAGCATATTTTGTTTATTCTGTATAAATATGAAACACACATCCATTAATATCTATTTGTTTAAGCCTAAGGCTACATGATAAGATTTGCTATTCAGGGATAATATTTCATAATGTATTTTACATTATGGGCATCCTAGTGTAACATTCAAGCATACTTTTTTTTCTTTTAAGTTTGGTGCTTTTCTCAAATATCCTCTGCTTTCTGTTATCCAAACTTGCCTTTCTGAATCACAAGGACTTTTGAGCAGACCAAAATTATTTTTGTTCACTTAGCTACATTAAGTAGATTCCTAATAATTCTTGTCTCTCTTACAAATAAACAAATAAAATGCATGTCTTTTTTTTCTGTGAATATCATCAGAGAAGAATCAATATAATGAACATCCTTTTCTCAAAGATACAATTCTCTTTTGTACAATGCTCATACAAAATATAACACACAAGTTCATTTATCGGAAATTAAACAAGATCTTACAGGACTTTAAAGTGAAGCCAATATTCTTAGCATTTCACAAGAGTTCCTCTTGCTAGCTATTGAAAGGTGAGCATAAAGCAACCAAGAATAAATGAGAATCTCTATCAGATATGGTCAAAAGAATTTTACCATACTCTTTTGCCTGCTCATAAAAATACATTTTTGTTATCACTTCGGTATCCCATTGTTTGAAAATTGTAAAAACAAAGCATCTACGACCCTGAAATGCTCTCTTATTGTCCCACTGCAAGCATAAAATGGATGAAGTAGCACTTTGTCTTACCAAGAACAATTACAACATGAATTAAGATTTTTATCATATTTCTCTTTTCTCAAAACAAAAGCTTGTGCTATATCTTTTATGAAGATAAAACACACAGTCAGCATATCTAGTTTTTCTTTTTCTGAATTCATTAGATTCCAGTATTCTACTCTCTTACTAATAATTTTCATTGAAATCCTCTGAACACTTCTTTGACCAAAATCTATTATCAAGGCACTGTAACATAATTAATTTACCTAAGTGTCCTGTATCTTATATTACTCACTACTTACACCTTCAAAATGGCTGTCTTTCCTGAAGGAGTTTGTTTTAGTTTGGTTTTCAGCAGAGATATTAGGGATATTTTTTCACAGAGGCTGCCGTGTGTCAGCTCCTTATGTCTTTCAGCATAAGAAATTTTTATCTCTGTGTACTTGCTATGCTGTTTCATTAAAGTTTTTCTTTGGCTCAAATAAGATTCTCTGAAAACAAACAAACAAACTCTCATTTCCATTCCACCAGCTCAATCACACAAATATTTGGGTTGAGATCATTATCAACTTCTCTTGAATCTGAAATATTATTAAATTTAATGTGTTGAAAGAATAAAGAATATAATCTTCTACCCTAGTTATCAGGAGCTAAAAAGCCTTAAAATGGGAGCTATACATTAATAAACCTATTTCAAAAGTAATTTACAGAAAACTACCCACTGAGAAATGATGAAACCAAAGAGTTTGTCTACATATATTTTTCATAGGCTATAAAATGATGATCCTTTAGTTGTCTCAAGTTCAAGTGGGTCAAAAAGTGATGTGACACTAACAATTCATCCAATTAAGCAATACTCATATATGTACATACATCACTTCAGGTTCTGGCACACAGTCTGTTTCAGATATATACAAATGAATATATGGAGAGACATAAAAATATTTCAGAACTACAAAATATGATAGATATAAATACAGATATAAATTGTCATATTCTATATGGCATTTTGTGTGAATCTACAATAATTTAATCAAATATTTCATATAAGATACAGACTACAGAAATTAATCTCCTTATCATCCCCAATTTTTGTATGCTATTCTTGGAAGAACTTGAAGCAAACATATTGGACCCTTTCAGATCCAATTCCAACAAACAATGTGCTCCAAGAGCCTATCTAGATAGCTTGAATAAAAAGATGCTCAGTTCACAGTATCAGACTCAAGCTAGTCCGTAGTAAATCTCCACATACAGTGTATGTGCATACAGTATGAAGATCAGCGTCAGAACCCACTGTTTCACCATACAGGTCAATACCTCTAGTGACGTTCTATTTGCTTATGTAGACAAATTACAAAAACTGCTTTCTCAATGGTTTTTTTGCTTTCGCAGAGGCTTGTGCCTGCAAAGAGATCTCTGCCAGAATGCCATTGAAATCACAGATCCAGATAGCTAAAGCATATATGAACCTTTTAAAATATGAAGTTTTAGTATTAACAAAACACTGATGCAAAAGTAATGTTTTCTTCTAAGTAATGTAAAATATTCCTGCTGCTAATATTAGATGAAACATTTTAAACAAACTGGAAATAGACAACAGTGTTCTGTATAGAACTTACTAGATAAAAAGGGGAAAAAAGTAACTCTTGAAAAAATTTTGAGTTATTAATATATATTGCATCAAACTGGAACTCTTTGGGTCTTACGTCTCACCTATGTGTTGCTATTGTTAAAACGGTTAATTATTAATATTATTGAGAATATTTTCTTTTTAGCTATGTTCACAATAAAAGACTCTAGCCCAATAACAACAGGGAGAGTCACAGCTTCAAAATTTAGGAAAATTCAGCAGTAACTCCTTGAAGAATAAGATCAAATTCTAAATGGATATGAATACATTAAAAAGGCACTTTAAGACTAATGGGACAGATCTACAAATACATTAAATACAGATAAATTAATTCATTTTGTGAGTGGTTAGGAATAAGGTTTTTTTTATTTGTCACCAAAATTGTACTGATGATAATATATTTTCCAAAACCTGTATTTGAAGTATTTTCCAAAATTAGGTAATAGATTCAATATTTTATATTTTTCTTATATATAACATAGTCCTTATTGTTTGTTTACTGTTTATTCATTTAAGTTGTCAAAATTATTCTTTAAACTTAAATGGCATAAATTTAAAGGTATAGTGATTTTTAAAGGGTCAACACTTTTTCTTTTTTTAATTGGACAACATAGACTGAGGCATAAAATCTCAGATAGTCAGCTACACTTCTATACAAGAAGTGAAAGGACAGAACTATAGAAATTTATCTCATCTAGGAAGATGTTTAATAGAATCAAAATATCCTTCACTAAATATCGAGGAATTTAAATTAACTACATAATTTTAGATCACTCAAGTCAGATTAAACAAATGCTGTCTTGTTGAACACTGTAGCTATGCAAGTTATAATAATCAACATGCCATGGCCTCAAAATATGAGGCCTTGAAAAGGAAAATGATTAATTTTAACCGGAAACTAGGTATTTGAAAAAGCACTATATATTTGATGGGGGGCTAGGGGGAGAAGAGACTTGAATGAATATAAAAATACAAATTGCTCCATTATTTCATTTTAATCAGGGTTACATACACTCTCATTGTGACAAATAGATTGTTAGAAAAAATGTATTTGAATGAGGTAATTGAAGAGGAAACTGATAAATAGCTAGCTACAGACAAAGTAACAGAAGAGGCTGATGTCCAAAACTATGCTCCAAGTCTATTTATCCATACAGCCGCCTTGTATAATTAAAACTCCTGCAACAGGTGTGAGGATATTTGTTAATTTACTTTTTTTTTCACATATCATACAGGAAAAAAAAATACTTCGAAAGTTTTGCATTATTGTAAAAATAGAATATACATTTTCATCCATTGTAGGAAAATGTTTGACGGGCAATGCATATTTTAAAAAACTAATTAAAAGAGGACATTTAGGTGATAAAAAACTAATTGTTTCAAAAATATCTGAAATACAAAAAAGGGAAATATGTATTTAAAAAGAAAATTAGTTACGTAAAATTAGAAACCTGCTGATATCTGTCTATTGCTGCCTATTTCCTGCTATGGCCATCTGCAACACCATGGGTGTTGCTGTAGGTTAAAAGTTACTCTGCAATTGTCAGTGATGTTATTTGAAGCAAGTTGCTTAAAGCCATTGAAATGTGACACCTGACTCAAAATGTTAGCAGCTATTTGAGAATGTAGTTTTAACACGTTAAAGGTGTTTTAAATATGCAGCCATATAAGAAGTACTGAAATGTTTACCTGTGGAATTGTTTACAACCATCAACTTGTTACACAATTATCACTGAATGAGAAAACAGTGTAATGTCATAGAATAGCATGTTTGTTTGTAGTTTGATTTTATTTTTTTCTCTTCTAAAGTCTAGTGGTGAAATACTATGAAAACAAATGTTAACTTAAGTGTTCTCTAATAAAAACTTCCTGCCATGTGTTTGTTGATACATACTCCGGTCAACTATTATTAAAAGCATGACTTTTGAGGGAGACAATTAGTTGATGGTCTGAAGGACAACAACGTGGATTTTGCTAAGTCCTTCTTTATGAATACTTTTATTATCCTAGGACTTGATTTCTATATGTACAGTTTGATTTTCATTTTTCCAAGTCAAAATCACTTTCATCTTTCACTTCAGATTTGGACCCGGAAAGTAAAGATATCTGTTAATCACTCAAACGATTTTCATCATACACTTTAAAAAATCATCAAAGAAGTTACGTATCTGAAGAAAAATGAATTTATTATGCATACATAAAATGCTGTAAAATAGAAACAGAAAAGCTTGACATATAAAAAATCTTTAAACTGAAATTATTCATAGGAAAAACTTTATAGATGTGTTTTCCATAAATAGAACATTACTATGCATAGATTTTAGTAGTCAAGCTAGCTGAAATGTTCTCAAACTGGTTAGCATAAAAAAAAAAAAAAAAAGAAGACCAACTGAAAAACATGGCTACGCCTTTCAGATTTCATCACCAATTTAACAAAGTTCAAGTGTAAAACTTTAGGTGTGACAGCCATCATTATACAGCAATATGTTATAGAAAAATGTTTTCTTATGTTGATGAATGCAGCTTGTGCTTCAGTGATGAGAACCCCAGACTGGTGCAAAGATTCCCTTTTAAAAGATTCAGGTAATTTTCTCTAGTTCCTTCCAAGACCTTTTCTGCACAGCCCAACTATAGCAAATATTCATGAATATTTCTTCAGATTGGGTTTTGTTTGTTTGTGAGAAAGATGTACTGATTCTTGTTAACAGGAAAATGTATTTGCTAGAGCTCATATTCCCTTAGGGTCTTCAAGGCATTCTGAAAATAAGATAGTAAAAAGAAAAATACTCTAGGCTTAATGAATGGCTGTTTTTAATTGCATGTCTCACATACATTAAACAGACAGCAAAGGATTTATTATACTTTTTGTTGTGTGGTTGATGAAGAATGAGTTCAAATTATGGATCACTAAATCCTGTATTTTCAGTAGTCATTATCAAGGTTGTTGATAAATACATTGTTTGAGACTCAAGGAAGTCCTACAAAGAGTTCACAAACTGGAGTTCGTGTTCTTTCATTTTTCAGCTATATACCAGACAGGGAACTTTCAATGTCACAAGGAGAAAACAGCCTGATGGATTTCCTGGGAAAAAAACTACAGTCCCAGAGAAACATACTGAGTTTGAAAGAAGATTAAAAGTAGACTGCATTGTCTTTTCAGACAGCCAAATTCATTCTTATTATGCACTCTCTCAAATATTCGTCTAGATATGTTTAATGCTGTGACTGTAATTCAAGACAGTCTGCTGCTTGTTATCAGTTCCAAAGAAGATTTAAATATTAAGATGTTATTAAAAAAAATGACAAGGTGAAATAAATCTTCATCTGTTCTATAGTTATGAAGTGTCACATAGAGAAGCAATGTGTTTGCCTATCCACCTTTCTTTCTCACCAAGACCAAAGTATGGGAAGAACCAAAAGCAAAAAATGTTTTGGACATTCGCTGTAATTCCATTATTTCATTGTACAGTGTCATGCAGAACATAAAATGAAGGGTTGGGACTTAGTAGGTGCCACAGAAAAAGAGTAACATTTAGCTAAACCAAAACATAATTCAAATAAAATATCAGATTTTTTTCATTATAAAACCTAGATTTTGCAATATTGTCATTCACACAGAAATTAGGATCACATCTTGAAAATACCATGTAATGAAGAAAAGAATCATACACTGCACAGGGTCAGGATGGCCTGCAGGTTCTGATGAGCTGCATGGTTAGCAAATACTGGGATCTTCACAGGTCATTTTTATAATTCGCCAGGGAACTACAACTCTTCAATTTTCTCTCCGAATATGAGAGAGAGAGCGTTTCTAGCATAGGAATCTGGGCTGAAGTGTGAACTTAATATCTGTATCTCAAATTGTGCTGCCATGTGAAGTCACCCAAGCCAGCTCTAAATAAATCTCACTGGAAGGCTGTTGTGCACTTCTTAATTGATTCACCTCTCTATTCATACAACACCATATAGTTGAATGTGTGCAATTTCCACTTTGCATGTTGCAACTTTCAGGATTCATTTCACTATTTATTCTTCATTTAATTAATATAAATGAATAAGATTAGAGAGGTCAAATCTTTGGCTGATATAAGTTAATGTATTCTTGGTGTCTGACTCCAGGGGTCTGTTTTTTCCCTAGTTATACCAAGTTGTTTTGCTTTTTCCAAACAAAGCAACATAATGGGCAACAATATTGTCATGGTTGAAGACAGTCTTGGATCTTGATTGGATGAGGCAGCATGCACTTCATAAAGCCAGCTGGCACTAGTAAGAACACTTTCTGGTCAATGCCCTCTAAAAATAAAAAGTATCAATCTCACCAAGAGCAGACCCCTATTGCAAAGTCCAGATTAAATGTAGCTCTCCCATTTGGCTGCTTTATTGCTGCCACTATGCCATCTGGCCAAAAATTATTTAGCACTGTATCAGCTTTATGTCTGTAACTTTTAAAGCACAAATATTTATATTTGAGTTTTGTCCAAAAATTCTGCTAGATAAGTGGTAGAAAAAATGTTTCTCTTTCTAGTTCCAGACAAACAAAGCAGAAAGTCTGGGCAGATATAGGGGAAAGAAACTTAATTCAAGAACTTGACAGTGAAAAAGAAATTCAATACTTGTGCTACTTCTAGGCAGATTTGAATAAATTGATTATAATTGATTTTATGCTGATGTCTTCATCTTAAATGGCATTGCTTTCTTGGCTTGTTCCATATGATTATAGGTTATTGGATCAAAACAAATGTAAAGCTGCAGTCTTTGTAGAATTGAATATACAGCTTTTATTCAGAACTGTGAACAGAAGAAAGTTCACTTAACTTTTTTTTTTTTTTAATTCACGCCTTCAAGGATGAAATTGCACCTTTTTAAAGCATTATGAAAAAGGTAACAGAAAATGCACAATTTTCTAATTGTAAAATAATTGTGATGTTCATGTAATTATATTTATCACAGGACGCTTCAGATAGAAGGAAGGAAGCAGAAGGGAAAGGAAAATGATGTTGGAAAATCTGGATTTAATTCCTGGCTCAGCACAAATGTAATGTTTTGCTTTGGCAATGTCTGTCACCCATTTGTAGATTAAAAACAAAGATTACCCTTTACCTTCATATAATGGTTACCCTGACCTTGAAAGTAGACTTTGTAATCCCACAGTAGAGAGTGTTGGAAGCACAACTAATATAACAGTATTTCAAATAACTGAAGACATTTCTGGGGAGGTGACCGCAGCCCTATGAATCCAGAACACAGTGGATACTACTGAATTTTTATTGGCTATGTATCTTCTTGGAAATTGCAACAAAAACGTGTAAATTTCTGGCCAACACTACTATAAATATGCAGACATATCACTAACATACTCTTTCCAATACTGCATATCATTATGCAGATTTTCTTTCAATTGTTTCCAAATTATAAGCCTTTGCAAATAAATACAGCAAAAATAACTGAAGGGAAGGGGCACATCACTAGGACATTACAAATACTGACTGTGTCCAAATTTCAAGACTGTGTTCTGAGGCTACTCTGCCTTGATGGAATTTGTAATAGATACATGTGCTCTCAAAAAAGCTCAGCTTCACTGAACTAGAAAACCAGCTAAAACTACAGTTTCTGTAGAAGCACAATTATGTTAACATCTCAAATTCCAATTTTAAGATTAAACTTGAGTCACTGTCCCTTAACTTCATCACCTAAATATGGCACAACAAACATCTAACATTGCAAAAGGAGACATTTTTTGACTCATATACAAAAATACCTGGTAAATCACAAAGAAAGAAAATAAGTTTAAAAGCGTTGAAACACTATCCTTTTAAAAAGTAATTCTAAAACCCAAGAAAACTGTAAGAGGTTCTATTTATTTTGGCTTACTTTTCTATATCATTTTAACGTACACAAGGAGAAATTCTCTTTTTTGGTATGCAAATATCTGAAATTTTTCCTCTATAGATAAAAATACTTACAGTTTTTTGTAAATCTACATTTCCCTGAAACATTTTAAAGTATGTCTGTTTTTAAGAACATAGATTTTTATAACACTGAGACATTTAATTGAAGTAAAGCTGAGCTGCCAGTGGTTTCCTCTTGATGCCTGGAACCCTGCAAAACAGACAACCTGGAGATAAGATAGAAAAATACCTTTATTCTAGCTTAGGTCCGGATCCCCTGGGCCTCCGGCACGTCGACCGAAGGACCCAGAGCCCCGTAAAGTTACAGTTTTTATA
>JAWWEW010000131.1:53039345-53087164 GCA_035583185.1 Anabacerthia variegaticeps
CTTAGAAATCCCTTACTTCTAAAGCTATAAAGATCCATAAAATACACCAAAAATACATAAAATTCTTAGGCATCACTCTGCAAGCAGTTTTGACACCAGAAGTGTCATTTCAGGGCAAACTTAATTCAGGTTTTGGGAAAAAATAAGGGAGGGATTTTGAAACAATTTAAAACATTATGTTAAAAATGAAATATTTCTATTTCTTCTTTCAGAATTTAACTGGATTATAAACTATTATAAATGTTTTGAATACATGTTTATAAATGTTAAATGTTTTTCAAAACTGTTTCCTTAATGCCATTTTTCCAGCCACAATTTTTCCATTTTGGTAAGAAAAAATTACCTTGCCAGGTAAATCCCATGTTTTATCTGTTCCTTATATTTTTGTATTTTTCTTCTCTCTACTCATCATAAGTGGAAGAACCCTGCAGGTTTTATAAGGTGTCAGAACCACTATAGTTCAATGATCCCTGCACGCAACCCACATGCAATAGGTCTAATACACTGAGATTTTCTGGATAGAAAATCTTTCTCTACTTAATCTTACAATCGTTCACGCAGCTTTATTTAAAATATACACATACAACATTTATGAAATGTCATAAATCTGCACACTCGCCATGGGCATGAGTGTATTTACACAAAGAATCAATTGTGAGATCCCTTTTTCCACATTCACTGTTCTCATGCTTCTCATTTCTTTCTTTTATATGAAACCTTCTGTGTATGTCTGACATGCTGGTCTTTGGGTAAGCTGATAGGACAGCGATAGAGGTTACAAAAGCCATTATTCAGCTGGCATCCCATTTCCTATTGACAGATGGATGTATCTGTCAGACACAATCTGAGATTAGTTTGTATCTTAATATCAAGGAAAAAATATGAGAAGACTGAGTTCCTTTAGTTTTTATGTGCTTTTGCTACCTCAGATCTGTGGAAGTAATCAGAGAATAACAGAATATTTGTGCTTGGAAAAGACCTCTGGAGGTCATCTAGTCCAATCTTCTTGCTCAAGCAGGGTCACCCATTTTCAAGAACCATGTCCAGACGGCTTTTGAATATCTCCAAGAACAGACTTTGTAGTGTCTCAGGGCAACCTGTGCCAGTCCTCAGTCAACCTCACAATAAGAGTGTTTCCTGATGTTCAGAGAACCTCCTATGTTTCTGTTTGTTTTCCTTCCCCTCTACTCAGCATTGCTGAGGCCTCACCTAAAGTGCTGTGTCCAGTTCTGGAGTAACACAAAAGACAAAAGTATAAAAAGAAAGAGAGAGCAAGAAAAGAATAAATCAGACATCTGACCACCCATATACATATTTCTTGCCAAATAGTGTTTTGTTGATAAAACAGCTCATCGGTTATGTGTATTTTGGACTGAAGTAAGATTCTTATGAGATTTAGCAGAAAATTCTAAGCAATATTAAACACACAACTATACTGACAGAAAAAAGTGCTTAATATAAAGAAGGTCATGTATTTCCTAGGAATAATGCAATTATATGGGTTATGTTTTGACTTGAGAATCTCTGAGTACTTCAAAAGTACACATTATTTTAAGTATATAGATTTATTTAGAAATTAATCTTTACAGATTACTTCATCAAGGAATAAATACAGGCTGATAAAACTATAGTGATTTCCCCAATTAAAAGATTCACATTTTTCTCTCTCAAAAATCTGGGTACATTAGACTTACTGCATTTGGGTGGTGTGCATAGGTCATTGAGGTATGACAAGCATCATAATTAATGGACATACAGAACCTTGCCATATGTGAAGAATGATCTACCATGTAATAATTCACATAAGTACAGAAAAATTCAATTCACTACATATGTGATATGTTTAATGTTGATCTATCAGTAAGTCAAGATGGTAGGTTAAAGCTATTGTTGATCAAAAGGACAAATTACTCTTTTTACCTGCTGATTTCACACTTTAGATCAAACAAGAAGTCAGTAACAGTGGAGAGAACTTTCAGAAAAATTAAAGACCTTGCTGCAGTAACTGTGTTTATAAGGTCACATAATATCTAAATATGAGTCACATAATGAAAATAATAGTTTACTATTTTAAAATTATACTTTTCCAAGTTTATCTTGGTAACAAAAAAACAGATTCAGAGGAATAACCAGTTATGATACCCATTGGTAAGGGAATTACAATACCAAAAGTGTACCAAAAGATCTGGTTCAACTCACACTGCCCAGAACATATTCCACAACTCCTAAAAATGGCTAAGAACATGACTCCCATATCCCATGGCATATACGAATCTGAAAAATAATAACTGAACTGGCATTGCTGATTTCAAAGTTCATGACAGTTTTCAAAGTTCATGACAGTACTGCAGGAAAATTATTTCTAATATAATGCTTCACAATTCACAATGAAAAACCTGGAAATCAACCTATATCCCCTGCAAACTACAGAGGATGCATATAATCCAAAATACAAATATTAGAAACCACATTCTGCAACTAAACATGAGGAATTACCTTCTATACCAGTTTGTGCCCAAAGGTGGGCTCTCATGCCTAGCACAGTACCATTTATTTCAACAGTTTGCATAAGATGTAATGAACAAATGGAAAACAAGCTCTAAAAAGTTCTAATCTGAAGGAATAGAATTTTTTTTTTTTTTTTTTTTTTTGCTACTATTGCTTCCTGTGGATTTTATACAGAAAGAAATGCAGCAAGTTCCTAAGGCAGTCATCTATTTAAATAGGCTATGCAATGCATTTCCTAATATTTAAGATTTAGATTAGGCCATGATGTAATTTACAACTAATTCAGAATATGAATGAACGCCAGTAAATTCTGCTTGCTATTTGTATGTAATCATGCCAAGTTAGCAAAACACAAGATGTCTGAATCTTCAGAGCCATAGAGGATGTTCTAATTCACATTACTTTACATGTCATAACAAGGGTACCACAGTGCATTCCTCTCTCCAGGCAAGCTGATCAATAGTCAAGCTTTAGCTCTGACTGTGATCTTTCACAGATGGTCAATAACATCTCGTTGGTGGCATCACTAGTTAAGATAAATACCAAAAATTATCCATTTGTGATCTTAGATTAAGATCGTGGACAGAAACAGGACACGGAGACAGTTCCAGAAAGAGATTCTGGTATTCAGCACAATTGAAATCAGAGGGTGACTTCACAGAAGTTGCAAGAGCATGAGTAAGGTTAAAATCAGCCTTCCAAATTGCAAAGAATCCCTACTTTATTTGACCTCCCTTACCTACTGAGAACATGTTTCTTAGTATGTCCTGTTCAGTGTAAACATGGAATGCTAGACTGAAAGGGTCGTTACAAGGGTTCTCTTTTTCTTTAACCAGCCCCCTGGAGTGCCATGGGAGAGTTAGGAGCTGTACAACTAGTTCTTCCCCAAAGGCATTAGAGTACAATCTAGAGTGCAAGAGATGGATCAATATCCATACATATTCTCACAAAAAGAGCAATTGCTAAAGTAGGCTGGTTTCCTCTGTAGGCTATAAATGAGAAACACTTTGGTTACAACCAATAGTGAATTAGACTCACACCTCAAAAGAGACTTAATATGAGAATATTTCTAGGCAATACAAAGACTTTTAACAACCACAGAGGGTTATTAGCATTGAGATGTCTTTGTACAGGTCATGCTCATCTTAATAACTATTAATTAATAATACAATCTTTATCATCTTGTTTATATTGAAAAAGGTAAGGGCTAAAAGAATTCTTGTTCTTTCTGCCAGCCTACATGTGTTCAATCCTCTCTAGCTGCTTTTCAAGTAGAGGGATTTATTGGGGTTTGACATATACACCTTTATCTCTGCCTCTTACTATAACTATAAATAATATCCTTTACCAAAAAAAAAAAAAAAAAAAAGAAAAAGTAAAAACCCAAATGAGCAACTGAATTTTAAATTCCTGAAATGCACTAGCACTAGCAAGCTGGTACATTACTTTTTCTTTCCAGATCGCTCTCTCTTCAAGTCATTGTAAATTGGAAGTAAACCCTTGGCAGCAATATGCCTTGAATCTGCACTAACCTATTCTCCAACACAAGACAGAAATAGGAACACTTAGATTTGAAGTGAGCAAGCACAGTAACAGGTGTCTCTTGGGGATGATGGGTCTCTAGTAAGTGAGCAAGTGAGTGCCTCCTAGGGGCTTGAGGGGCATGCTTAATTATTAACCTCAGCTACTGCAATTCTCTGCTATTTGGAATGCATGTTTTAAAATTCACAAGGTCAGAAAATATCTCTGTGTGGGTGGGTGTCTGAGTAGGCTCTCAAGGGGAGAGGAATACAAACAGTGCTGAGAAACACATTTACCGAGGTACTGAGTGCTAGTCCTAAGAAAAACTACTTTACCTTCAAAGACAAGTAGTGCTAGAGGAGAGGCATCTAAAAATGTGTAATGGAAAGGGTAGTCACTCATTTTTCTCCAGAAATTATCTTTTTTGTTGTTGTTTTTAGAGAGTAAGAACAGCACTAAGTTATTTGTTTCAATCTGCTGCAATTTTACAGGGTCTTTTTCCTGTGGGTTTTTCATACTCCATTCTATTTCCTTCTTCATGCACATTTTATGGTAACATTGATTTCTTGTACTATTCTTTGGAGAAATTAGCATGCACATTCTTTCCCAGAGCTGCAATAGTACATTTGTGAGTAAAGCAGCATCAAAAATATGACTGAAAGAATAGCAGGCAGGGCTGCACACAGGAGGCAAAGAGAACAGGAGAAAGTCCTGGCAATCCTTAGAGATATTGGTCTTGAAATATCACAGAGGGCCTACAAAAGACCTGAAAATCTTTTATAAAGTTGAATTATGGAAGTAAGTGATCTTTATGGTGGTCTTCATTAGAAACCTTAAAAAGGCAAATTACAAATCTAGAAGAAGTTACAATACTTTGCAAATGTTTACGAGTGTTTGACACTGAAGTATTGCTTCCAGTCTCACTGCCTTCTTTCAGTGTAATAATGCAAGATCTCTGTTAAATGTATATTGACCCAATCCTAACTGCAGCAGAAATTTGCATTGATTTGCATACTATGTTTTCCTTTCAGAATAAATTTTCCATGGAAAACTCTGACATATTTTGTTTCAGATCAATTAAAGCATGCTGTTTGAAGAAATCAGCTGGCTTAAATGTTTCTTATTTTATTTATAATATTAAAATGAAAAAGTCTATTTCAATAATAGCAATAATAATAAGCCTTTTGACTCCCTGAAAAATGCAAATATTAGCACGCTTCTGCAAACTATTTCAAACTTGACAAATGACATTTCTAACAGAAAAGTGTTTCATTCTAGAAAATGCTTCACTTAAAGTAATTTCTTTGTCATGCTACAGGTATGCTATCTGTCCACTGAAAGTCCTTCTATTTTAATTTAATTTTATTTTATTTCATTTTATTTATTATTCCAACATCAACCATCAGATCGACCCATACAGCTTGTCCTTCCACTCAATCTTGCAAGAAAACACAAATAGTTGACAGGTGCAAACAGGAAGACTATAGCAATCTCTATCTAAAAATCTCCATTACCTGTTCATTCTAAGACCACAGCTTGAGGAGTCTTAACAAGATTAATAATGTGATTTATATTTACAGCATATGCTATCAAAGAAAGAATTTTTAACATTAAAACAAATTATTCTGTATTTTAAGTGCATGTCAGATTGAGCATTTGTCTAAGTTGAATATGGTAGGTGAACAAAACTGTGTACACATTTGGGATGGCAGTGAGGAATACAGGATTCTTCATGTAAACAGAAGCTGTAATATGTTCTTCTGTATATGGTATCAAATCCAGAAAATTAGTTTAAGCCTTTGTTAAGGGCTACCAAATTATATTGGTAGATTTCTGACATAGGCAGTTGTCATCTGAACTCTGGTGAAGCAAGCTGTTTATGTAGATGTACTAGGTAGCTGATAAACTATAAATGTGCATTACATCATCCCTCTTATCCTTTTTTGATATTAAATAGTCAGTTTTGTATATCAAGATATAGAAAGAAAAAGAAATAAGGTGCAAAATCATAATGTCTAAGTTCTCTGCATAAAATAGACACACAACTGGACTTTTGTGATTGATGCTCAGTGGTGAGTAATTCTCACAATTCTCACCTGTTCCACTTGAAAAATTTTCATTCTGATAGAGCTCTTCCCGGTTCATAAGCAATCCAAGGAACTACAGTTTCAGTTCTCAGTGTCTCAGTACTCACGTAATCACGCACTATCATGAATCTTAATAATTGCAAGCAGGATCACTTTAGGTACAAATATCAGAAGTTGATCTTTGAGACAAATTTCATTGGTCATTCAGCCCTTAAAGACAATGTTTTTTTCTTTCTTTAAACCTTTATCATTGTATCAAAATCAGAAGAAACAACAAGAAAGTAGTACAAAATCTTATCCTCCTATGGAGATAAAACATCCAGATTGATTTCATGCCTCCCAAGAATAAAGGCTTTGAAATCCAGAGTTACTCCTGAAAAAACAAACAAAATCCAAACTCCTTAATTTCCATGACTGAAATGAGCGTTTGTGGTTGGATACGCTGCTCGCTACAGAAATTTCTAGAGTGCTATTGATTTCTAGAGTGCTATAGATAAGACCATCAGTATTATCTTACTCCAGAAAATTCAGATCTAAGACTGTATGTTGCATTTCAGTAGGGAAAAAAAAAATTTCACTGGGCTGCACTACCACAAAATAAGAGCATTTTATTACTTTTGTAATGCCACTGGTTATGAGCCTCAAGTTCTATGTCAATGATCTAAATACTAATGAGGAAGCCTGGTCTTCTTCTGCTTAACACAGAGAATTAAAATTCAAAGAGGATAAATAGAGTAAATATCCTCTGTGGGATTAATATGGATAAAGTGACATGCACACCACTGTAATTCTGGCTAGTCAGCTATTGCGATTTACTCTTATGCTGACTCAGTGCTTCAGAGTGAAATACTGCCATCCCTCCCACTCCTCTAGTGCTTGCCAAATCCCATTAGGAAATGTATAGTAATTAAGGTTAAGTAACACCATGCTATCCAACTCTGCCCAGAAGGTACTTCAGAATGTCTCTGAAGTCAACTAGAAAGGAAGCCTCTAAATCCAGTGCCAGAAGAGAGGTTTAATATCCGGGAGGAGCAAGATCTGGGCTGATCCCTGCAGGAAAATGAGCCAGGAACCCAGGGTGATTATGAAACAGGCCAGGCAATGAGAGGGCACAGCCACACTGCACCTCAGCCAGGCAAGCAGAGACAGGTGCTGACATCCGTCAGCAGGTTCTATCGACAGCATAGTGACTACCAGGCTAATGCCATCTAATAACCTAGGTTCAAGATCAACCCAGAAAACCCCAAACAAGAATTCAGGAACAGTTTGAGCTGAAGTGGAGCTCCTGGGCCCACTTGTTTCAGAAAATTGCTCTTCTAGTTCCTAGGATTTAGTGTTAGTGATTACTTAGCCCCTTCCTCTCACTACGTAAAACCTGTCGTTTTTTCACACATCTGATGTGAAACAACAATCCCCTGTGCAAATTTTGAAACAGATGTCCTTTAAACTTTCATGTCCTCAGGAAAAACAAACAAACAAACAAACTTCCAAGCTAGGAAACTTATAAGTTTTCCATTAGGAGATATATATTTTCCAAATGTAAAGGCTCCAGCTACCCAGGCACATTCTTTCAACAGAAAAAAAATTCAAACACACCACTGCTATATCTGCCATGATATTTCATCTGAAAGAGCCAGTAATAAAAGATAGAGCAGAGCACAAGAGGTCTTCTGCTGTCTTGAAGTACAATGAAAAGTAGCAGACTGGACACCCTTTAGTTTGCTCTGACTGGCATGGGGTTGCAAAGGGTAACAGAGAAAAGGGAACATCATGAGTGCCTTCAAAAAGCAGCATGAGGACTCAAGCATTATGCATATTGTCAGTAAACACCACTACTTAAAAAAACACACTGTCTACCACAGCCTGAATGTTCACCTACAATGTATAGACATTCACAGACATACTTAAAGGAGAACAACATTTGTGGGTGATTCGTATTTCTTAACTTGTGGAACAATTTAGGTTACACTCTCCACAGTATCTTGGCACCTGTATATGTAACCACTTAGCGGGGTGTCTGAAAACATTTGGTTTAGCCTGTGACTCATTGTGCACTTTAGGTGCCTGTTTATTAATCAAGAATCACGCACCCTGCTGCGTGTTATAATTTTCAAGGAAGCAACAGATCCATTAGCGTTCAGTGTTTCTTGTTTTGTATCTCATATCCAAGTCAGAATTAACCAACACACCTGAGATTTAATTACTCTAAACACCAGCACATTTCACTCCTTCATGCAGTTCAGCCTTTCCCTGACATTCTAGGTTCTCATGGACAAATCTTAAAAATTTTCACAGATACTTCAGCAATATTGCCTATATGTTAATATTCACATTTGTAAGTTTGAATGACCTACTTTTTTTTTTTTTTTTTTTTTTCCTGAAAAGCTCTCTGTGGTTAAAGTAAATATTGGAGAAAAAAAAAAAAGTAAGATTTAATGCTATAAAAAGGCATACACTCCAGATACATTTCTAAATTACACACACACAGATTTTCCACTATGATTTTGTAATGTAAATAACATCAAAATGAGATGAAAGCTTCATATCAGAACTAAAAAAGATTCCCTGTTTTAAAAGTGCTCTTTTTTTAATAATTTAACTTTGTGGCTACAATACTGAGTTTACTCAGTCAGTTAGAGCAGTTTTTCTACTTCCTTAAATGGAAACATAAATTATGGAAGGAACAAGGCATACGTGTCATCAGTTTGCCTGATTTATAGACATACATAATTGCTGGAACTTCAGAAATACTCCTTTGTTTAAGAGAAATCTTTATTAAAATGAATGTCTGATGGCAGCCATTCTGAAATCAAACTGTTCAACTGTACTCTGTGCTCCCACTCCACTGTATAGTCCTGCTGATCTCATACTATTTCATATCGTCCTTCTGCACTTTAAAACAGCCTTAACTTCTAATAGCTCCCAACAGAACAGTCAGTAAAAGCAGTCCAAAATGGTAAGGAGAAAAAAAAGAATAAAAAAGGAGTTATGATGAGGGAGTTAAGGGATATTTCAAGTTCACCAGTATTCTGTCTCTTGGGAATCTACCTATATCCTGATGCTTCATGAAACACCACAAATTCAAACAATCAGTGATACATATTTGACAAAATAACAGAATCAGTTTTGCCAAACAGGAACCAAAGGAGTAGAATAAATATATTTTAAAGACACCCCAAATACACATATTAAGTTTTTTGTTTACATTGAGGTAAAATTACAGATCATTGCTTTCAGATGCTGATTACCTGATTCATGTCTCTAACATTAATAACGTTGACATATTTTACCAATGACAATGGTTGCCTAACAGATCACAAGTCAGTCTAGATCTCATCTCATAACACCTTCATATTTTTAAATGAAAGACTCAGAAGTTTCCTGCTTCCTCTATTAAGAACAAATAACAAATTACTTTTCCACTACGTTAAGAAGAAAAAGAATAAGCTTGGGCTCTAAAGGGCTCTTATATTTGCAGCTCATTTTGACAAATAACCAAGTTTACTAATATAATCCAAAGACTGTGAAGTTAAACCTTGTCTTATTTAGAGGATTAAAAACAATTAAAATTGTATTACTATATAGTCCCATTTGGTTTCTTCATAAAAGTGCATTAACTGCAAGTCACAATTGAATAAACCTCCTGGTAGGGTTTATTCCAGAGGTAATTTAAACTATTGCAGAATTAAAGTTTTCCTTTTGTCAGGTGCTGGTTGTGGAATCAGAAGCATTCTACAGGTTAAGGTGAGAGAACTTTAGGCAAATTCCTCTTTGCGCTCACACAAGAAATAGGAATAAGAGAAATTGCAAAAGGAATCAGTGCAAACAATGGTTTAGCCACATAGAGAAACAAAGCAATTTGAAGGACTAAGACAATTCAAAAGCCTTTGGGAAGCACTACCAATTAAAATGTATTTCACTGTGTGTTGCATTCATGTTACAGTAGCTTGATTCAATCAAAAGCTTACATTATCCTACAACACTGCTGCATAAGCACAGAGGGCATTCAAATGCAGTCTATCTAATCAGCATTTATTGAAAGGAAAAAAATAGCTGGTCACATTACAAGTTTTATCATAAACCACAGAGAAGTGTAAAATGCATTTTTTATACAAAGAAGTCTTGAGAATGTTAGCACACTGTAATAAAAGTATACTACTTAAGAGAATTTTATATGAAAACATGTAATGTGAAAATTTTTATGGAATTGTTACTTAAACACTAATTAAGTTAAAAATTCATAGACTATTTTCATTTATATTTACCTTACCTTGATTAGGATTTTTGATTTTCTCTGAGGCAATATATGTTGAATATGTAATTTAATGTGGTAAACCAGATATACTTCTCCAGAGACATGTAGGCCATAATCTCGAATTATGTTGGTAATTAGTTATTTCTTTTCAAAATTTTTTGATATAATTTTCCCATTGCAAGTTGGATTGAATAAATGATAATTCAGATTTTTCTTAAAAAATAATAACTGGGGGGGAGGAACTGGAAACAGGTCAATCTTCTTCCAAACTTCTTTCTTATATATGCAAAGTGTGTCAGTTGTAATGCATGCTGTTGGAATACAAGACAGCAGTCCATGGACACCTTTTGATATCAAGGACTGTTTAAAACCCGGTTGTCTGTTAAAAGTTGCAACACCTCTCATTTATGGTTTTCCCCATGGCTACTTCCCTATGTACACTGCTCAGGCTGATCCCCATCATGGCAGATCCCTTGTTGTTTTATCCCTGGTTCCCCTCCATGTTGTCTTCTTCCCCCTCACAGTTTCCCGCCTTTGCCCTGATCCCTGCTTCCCTATTGGCTCACTTTCCCGCCTTTGGCAAGTTGCCCCTGATTGGTTGTTCTGTTGCCTGGTTACACACTCTGCCCCCTTCCCTATCCAATTCTGGGAAGTTCCAGAACCTTCCCTTGGGTGCCTATAAAGACCCCTGCTCCGCTTGAATAAATGCTTCTTGTGCCTTCACCCTCAACACCTGTGGTGTTGGGCGCAGAAGGTCATTCGGTCAGCAGCTCGTCAGTATGCTGCATCACTCTTATTAACAGATTTCCAGAACGAAAAGTCATTTTGAAATCAAGTATTTAACTTTCATTTTCTAAGATGAAAAGCAGGATATTTCATTATTCTCAAATGTATGTTAAAAAAAAAAAAGTTTTTCGAAGCAAACTTAGAAATGGTTGGAGCTAATACAAACCAGAATTTCCTAATAATATAATAAAAATAATCTTATTATAATGTTAGACAGAAAATATCTAATTTATTTTGTCATAAAAATTTCTCAGTCCTTTGGACTTTCCTTAGGGTTCTCATTTTTATCCGGCTGATCATCTTCTGTTCTTTTGATAGGACACTATTTCAGTGTATTCTGCATCTGGGGTACTCACAGAAAGTTTACTGCATTTCAAGTACACTCAGGGATGTGTCAGAATTGGAGCTGATTAGACAGAACAGTGACACAGGAAAACATATTCTCCTCTAACACAGTTCTGAGGCTGACTAATCTTTTGGAATCTCTCCCCACATCTGGAGTAACTACTTTTTCACATGCTTTATGCAAATTACTTCCATCTAAATGCTTACCTTCTCAAGCACTGTTGAAAAACCTTGCACTCAGCTTTGCTGAAAAATGCTATGAACTAGTACTTAGGATAAAGTATGAGTTATTGGCGGTATCATCTGAAAAAAAACCTCAAATTTTAGAAAAGCCAAAGAAAAAAGGCAATCTACTTATTCTCTGTAGAGACAATATATTAATCATTGTTGTTGCAAAAAAAAAAAAAAAAAAAGCGGTTTTAATTACAAAGATAGGAGAAATGTTAAATGAGTATCTGACTTGAAGGAGGTTTTTTTCTAAACAGTTCTCTAAACAAGAAATTTACTGGTTTATGTTCAGTTCTGATTTACTGCATTAAAGCACTTTGCTATGGAAGTGATTCATTGTCAGTGACTTGAAAAGTAAAATTCAGATTGGTTTTTTGGTTTTTTTTAATCAGGCACAAATGATTAGTGCATTTACATCCCACGTCAAAACCAGCCAGAATTGCACGGGTTTTTTACATCAAATTAATTCTGCCTTTTTGTTTATAGGGATACTGGGATGAGACTGGTCACATTTTAGCTCTTCTGCAACAAACTTGGAACTTCGGATAGACTTCAAATCACTGTATCTCATATACTGATCCATTCTGCTTCCTTGCTAGCATTGCCTAAGTTCTGACTGTCCAAAATCAATACAAAGCATTGAATGCCTTAATTTGCAGTACCATGCTAGACGCATTATGATTGTATCCCAAACTCCACAGGAGTCTGAAGACACAACCATATCCAAGAACATGCCTTTTGTTGTGCTTCTGAGCAGAAAAATGCCTAAAACCTGTCTTTCTAGACAAATTTGAAAAGTTAGTCATATGAGACCTTACCATAATACAATAAGGTATTATCCATAAACATCTCTATTTGCCAGGGACTACATTAAGTTATCTGAGGGTAAAGCATTCCTCATATAAAATTTGACCTTAATTTTATAAGAAAGGTCTGGGATATATATGGTAAATATAAACATATATATGTATCTCTGAAATAAAAACTAAAATCTCTGAATCAGTTTTGACCTCAGTTTTGACCTTTGTTGATGGCCTTAATGTACAGCTGCTTAAAGAGAAGCTACTATTAATACCCTGTAAGGATAGACACTGTTCTGTGAAGTTCAATGGACTTGTTCACTTATCACCTACCTCATTAAGTTTTAATTTTATTTTATATGTTGTACATAACCAGTGATAAGCTTGGTACTGCCAAAGCATCTAAAAATCAATTCAAAAAAGCTTTTAAAACAGTGCGGAGAGACAGAGGGGTTATAAATGGAACTGCTGACAGACCTTATCTCTAGCGTCTTGAATGTCTATTGGTTATGCTTTACCATAGCTCTGAAAAGAAAACCGAAATTCCTCTTTCAGCTCTTCTAAGAGCTGAAATAGAAAAAGATAATTTGTATTCCAAGCACATTGAAAAAGATGGCTCTTTATTTTTAATAATTTTCTGTATGTTTTTCTTTCTTTCTACAGTAGAATGGCAAAGAGAAAAAAACGTCCAAAAAACCCCCAAAAAACTGTGTATGTATGAACATGTAGCAAAGGAGGCTTAACCACTGAACTTTGTTAAGTCTACATCTCTGAATTTTTCTTGGGAAAACAAATTGGAGAATAAATCTTTTTGAAATTATCTGTAAAATCTCCACTGAATTTTCTGTGAGACATTTCTTATATATATATATATATATATATATATATATATGTGTGTAATACTAAATACTACTATACTGCTGAATTAAAAGAATCATGCTGAGTCTGACATTTAGAAACTTCCTACCAAAACAAACTAAATAGCAAAAGATAAGCAAAATGGTAAAATCAGTGCTAGAGAATCTGTCAGCAGGAAGCCTATGAACATGAATAAATACTTTTAATTAATACTGAAAAAACCCGACTGCATAGAAGAGATAAATAATAGAGTTTGATTGAACTACTAGAAAAAAATGTTAAAAATTTAGATCATTGAATATAGATTTGCTCTGATGTATATATATATTTTTTTTTTTTTTTAAAATCAATTTTCTCTCAAGGTTCAAGTGAACTCTTGATCATATTAATTAAAGGCTGGAAATATTGTTCTGAAGTGGACAACATAAATATGTAACAGACTCAAAGGTGCCATTAATATATGCAATTATATAAGAAGTTATCCTAATGACTACAGAAATCCATCTGACAAATTACCCACTATTTTCAGGTGATCCATAAACACTACCATTAACAATTGAATTACTCTCCTGAATGAGATAACAATTAATGAACATAGTAATGAGTTGATAAAACTTATCAATGCTTCTTGATTAGCATATGCATTTAATGCTAGATTTATTGAACTTTTTATATTAGGTTTGTCAACTAATTGTGTTGTTTTCTTTTTCACTGGAGATACAGTGTGCAAAACTGATCTAACCAGCTGAAAAACTAAGCCTTGCATAGATTGCAAACTCTTTCCCCAGGCTAATGCCTAAATCAAGTATTAAGAGCTCAGATAGTTCAGTAGTTTTTTGTTTTTCAGTTTTGATGTTTTCTTCTTGTGTCACAGAAATAATTTTGTTTCCCTGATGCCAACAGTTTTTAATCAGCATTAACCATTTCCTAAACCTGTGGAAATACTTTTAGTGGTATTGAGTAGGAAAGGTCCAGTATTGTCTCTAAAGACTATTGAAGAAGGAAGTTGAAAAAATGGGGACCTGTTCCCTAAAGTGGTATCTGTTTGGTCTCATATAACTAAATGAGAAACATAGAGGTTTAGGTGGTCAAGGATTATTTCACTATACTATGTCTATCTATGGAAAGACTTCAGGATAAGGAAAAATACATCATTTCCTTCCTCAAGAGGAACACAAAAGTAAATCTAAGTGCTTATCTTTTTTACTGTAAAACATGGAAATGTTGGAAATGGTGGGGTTTTTTTCTGATGTTCACATTTCTTTAGTTTGATATTTTTTACTATATAGTTCTTCAATAAGTTTGTGCTATAAAGGATATAAATATAGTATTACTGTTATTGTTATTTTTTTAATCACTGATTAAGTAAGAGTTTTCAGGTCAGGGCTACCCTGTAGTGGCACGAAAGACAAGTACGTAAACGAAAGTTTTAGTTACTTCCCAGGTTAATTTTTCATAAATCAGTTAACACAATATATTGATTAACAGTGTCACCTGTAATAATCTTCTAGATATGTTTTACTATTTCCTGAATTATCTTACTCTTAATTATGGAAATACATTTCTCTTTGCCAGAGCTCTGCAACAAGAAAGAGCCATTTGTTTGGATTCTTACCTTTGTAAGGGCTAGACTTACCTCAAACAAGTATATATTGACAACTAAAAAGCACAAGGAAGCTGTTTATTAAACTAATAGGTCACTCTTAAAGTGGCCATAATTGAAAGAATCTAGAGTATCTGATAATTATTTTTGAGGGTGGGGAATATCTTCCATTCTCAGTACTAAGAAGAAAACTGTTTTGTACTTTTTTTGTATTCACATACTTCTCTACAATCTGCAAACTGACAAAGAGTAGTTTTAGACTTGTGTATAGGCTATATAATACTGATTTTTTTTATTGGTTTCCTTAGCATTCCCATGTTGAATGCTATTATGCTATGTTAATGCTAACTGAATAAAAATTGTTCCTCCAGTATTTCTGCTGGTACTGAGCAGACTGACATTTTTCTTAAAAAGAAACAACATAGATTATGTGCAAAACTCTGAATCAAGTACAACAAAACAAAGTCCTTGGATTAACCACAGCTATCTCCTGAATGCATATAGTCACACTTCCTTAAACTTTATGAAATCAAATAAATAAAATCAGACATAAAAAGTGCACTGCTGGATCATTTAAAAAACCTCCTTTTATCGTAAATGTCTCAGAGTCAGAAAACTTGCTTCATATACAAGTTAATAATACATAAACTGCTACTGACTTTTCTGTAAATATCAGGGGAAATAGCAAATGAGAAAAGATTAAAAAAAAATAAAATAAAAAAGCTCTTTGCATAAAACCAATCCCAAACAATTGCAACCTAAACATTAAGAAAATTTGGAAAACAGAAAGGTTTCTAAATCTTCAGAGAAATTAGCTTGTTCCAACTAAGAACAGTCATGGAAAACAATAGTTTTAAGATGGTATTAGGTGACTGATAAATGGGATTGTGTGCTGGGCTCCGAAAGATGGAACTGGATGTGATGACACAATACATTTTTTTCCAGTCCCATTTCTTATGTATGTGAACTGAATTGCCTTTTACAACCAGGAATTGTCATAACAAATCCCGCTACTCTTAAGTAAGCAGAAAAACTCTGTTTGAAAGCTTTGGTTTCCTTTTATACTTTGGACCCTCTACAGACATCCTCAAGGACATTCTTCTGTGTCAGGAAGGAAGCTGAAAGATACCATCACTCCAGAGATTCTTGTCATTCCAGATCAGGGACTGGAGTGAAATGGTACCAGCATTTTTTCTGTTATCATCAGTTTCTGCACAGTTTATTATTAATTTTTAATTAGGTTTTGAGAACTGAGACATTTCTTAAGCTGAATTTCTTATGATATGACTTTTTATGTAGACAGACAAACTATTACTATAAAAATGATGAGAATTGTACTTCTGCTTTTATGTTGGGTGAATCCTAATGCTTGATAATTTAATGATCAGCTTTTCATGCTGTAAGACTTGAATTCCATGAGCACTTTTCCATGCTTAGTGGCAAGCCATACATTTGTAAAACTGTCTGAGCTAATTAGTACAATATATCCACTTACATGCACAAATGTCTGATAACAGTGTGATAATGGCCTGCACAAAAACAGTATCCCAAATTGTGCATGGATCTCTTATATCATGTAATAAAAATCTGAATGAGTGAATTAAAATAATTCAACTGGTGATTGTTTTGTTGCTTAAATTATTTCCAGAGTCTGTAATAAATGTTGAGTTTAGCAAAGAATAATAATATTTTAAGTCTTTAGGTATTTTTTTGCCCAGACAATGCAGATTGCACATATATCTCATTACATGTCACTGACAATCACAAAAAAATCTTCCAACAACCTAATGCAGAAACATTTTTCCTTTACAGTTCTTGCTTCCTAGATGGATAGATTCACGTTAGCAGAGGAACTGAGAAGCCAAAGACAAACGATTCCTCTGTTAAACAACATAAAATTCAGAATGTGAGTCACCATCTGAGCATGGTACTGGATTAAGGGCAATAAACAAAACTTTTTCTGAGATCAAGGCAGAGGTGAAAAGAAGAAAGAAAAATCAAGGAAGATGATTAATTTAATCATCTGATGCTGAGAAACTCAGGGCCCAACTCTTCCAATTACATCAATAGGTTATAAGTCAGGAGAGAATTTAGCCTTGAAATGCCAAAGCAGAATGTCAATGAGATCTGAGTACCTAGTTCTTTCAAAAATTCCAGTCTTCTAAAGCACAAAGCAAAAGAAGTTAGCATACCTGCTCATGGGCAAATCCCACCTTCTATAGTTCTAGATGTGGAACAGTATAACATTACAGCGTGATGCGAACACAGTATTTCCTAAACCCTCAGATTAAACATTTCCAATGTAAAAAGAGATCAAACTAAATATTACCCACAATTTATATTTTAAAGGCTACAAGAGCAGAGCCTCACCTACACTCTAAATTAGTTAAGCTTCAACAATTTCAAATGCCAATTTGTATTAAATGAAAGTCTTATCCATAAACTTTACTTTTCCAGGAAGCTTGTGTCTCTCTTGTAGTGAACACTAACTTCCAATTGCTGTCTTACATGAAATATGAAGTGTATTGCACAGTAAATCACAGCATGATTTGGGTAGGACGGCCTACTGGTTCATCCTTCTTTGCCAAAATGGAACATCTTAAAAGCAGGAGGCTTTGTCCATTTAAGTTTCCAAGAATAGAGGTTCCACAACTTCTCTAGGAAACCTGTCATATTGTTTGACCAACTTTGTGATGAAATTTTTTTGTTCCCAATACCTAATCAGAATTTCTCCTCTTGCAGTTTGTGAGACTTCTCCCTTTTCTTGTTACTGACCCCTTTGAGAAAATTCCAGCTCAACCACCTCTTATAACCTTGAGTATCTTTGTCTTATGATCACACATAAAATGCATACAGACTGACACAATATACACACATTGATCTTTCATATCTTCCACAGAACTTTACTACCAGAATGATTAATCTTAATATGCGTGAGACTAATAGAAAATCTTACAAAGACTTGTGAACATGAAAAATACTCCCTGTTTAAGCACTACATTCAGTTCTAAGTGATTAATAACAAAGCTTATATATATATATATATATATATGAAGGATGATAGTCTCATTCTATCATTTAATTTTGGACTTAATTACAAATTAGCAAATATTAGTAAATTTCAGAGTATGATTTAGGATGATTTTATGATGAATACAAATTGTATTATGAGGGAGAAAAACAATAGGAAACTATTCAATGGACCCAACTGCAATCTAGAGGAAAATGCAAATGACTATAATAGTTTATTATTATAATCAATTATTAATTTGTGCTTAACATCATCAGATGTGAAAATACTATTAAATAATACTAGGAAAAACTGAATGATCCATTAAATTTAATCAAAAGCAGCTGGTAGTAATCAAAGCATAGGTACAGAAAGGTCATTATAAAAAATGAGGCCATTTTTCTCAATATATTACAAACAGACATCTTGACTCAACAATACAATAGACAGATTTTTTTGCAAAAATGCTGATCTGAGTTGTGTTCAGCACTTTGTACAATTTACATTGCCATTGTTGACACCTGCAGATGCCCTCAAACTTGATTCCCCTCTCCATAAAAGACTGCAGAGCTGCTGGCAAAGCATTCTTTAGCAGAGAGACTTTTCCTCTGGAATGCTCTTCCTTGCCAAGGTCTAAAATAGCCATAAACTGTTGACATTCTGGGTATGCTACAAAGTCCATCTGTGTGAGCTGACTGATGCAGTAACGGGTGGGATATCTCGTGGGAAGGTGCGATGGAGGTGCACAGGTCTTATGACTAGGAATTAAATGGGGTGTTAGAAAGTGGGAGGACAGAAGAGTGCTTCTTTTTTGGGAAGTTTTATTTATTGCAGTCTCTACATTATGTTTTAAAATACATGCCAAGGTTGCTTAAAGTCTTAGATGTCCTCTGGAGTGCTTATTTTGGATTAAAATCTAAATGAATGATAATTCTATTCTTAGTGTTAATGATTCATTTTGTTTTCCAGATTTCTCAGAGACTTTTCATAAATTAAAATCTGAGCAGCAGACTGTTATTTTTTTCAGAATCCTTCCACAACGAAATTAGTATGACTTTTTAAAGACTAAGATACTATGCAGAGAGAGAAAGAATGCAAGAATCAACCCAAATGATTTTGACAGTAAGAGCATAATGTTTTACAGCAACTTTTTTTTGTTAAAACACGCATGTTAAGCAAAATGTATTACAGTGGTAGCACTGGTTTGTTGTCAAGGGAGGAAAAAACCCACAAGTAATGGCACTGGTTAAAACTACAAATAAATTAACAGAGAAATAAACAAGTGCCATGAATTAATGAGATTAAAATATCCTTGAGGATATTTTGATAACAGTTGCCCCTCTGTGGCAAGGAAAATACAAAAAAGAAATATTTAAGTAACTGTGGATTTCATTTTTAACATACACATTTTCCTGTATTAAATTCTAAGAAGGAAATCCAAAACACTTGTCATTTTAATCATTGATCTTTATTTTAAGTAGCCTATATGTAGATATTCTACCCTAGTGTTAGTTTATAACAGTAGCCAAAGTCCTACATGTAAGCTCAGTTCAGCAGAGCCCAGGTAGTGAAATGAGTTGCAGGTAACCAGTATTTTAAAAATATTGGTTGCTTACTGAATCTTTGTAATCTCGGCACTGCTCTCAATTTTTATGCTCTTTTCTGGACTTAATACATGATTAGACATTGTTTTCACTGGTCGCACTAGGGACAGTAAACTGAAGAAAGTGATATCCTCAAAGTCTTTCAATTTTTTAGTACTTAGTCATAAAAAAAAAAATAAATAAAAAAATCCAACAGCTGAGATAATCATAGAAGATCATCTACAGTAATTCTTTTAGACTGTAGTATTTTCAGCTTCAAATTCAGTACTGTAAAACACTAAGATTGATCACACATCTGTTTGCTTTTTTTCAGAGGACTGGGAAAAAATTAATACAGCTCATTATAGTCCAAATATTTTTGTAGTAGATCTGATTTGAGGATGATCAGTTTTTCACTACACAGAGTTCATGAAGAGGTAAAAGGTTTGCCTGTCACCAATATTCTGATTTGTTGTAAGTATTGGCAAAATTCTATGAGACATGACATGAAAGAAAGTATGTGAATTTATTACCTTTCCTTTCTTTTCCATCTTTTGATAAATTTCTCAGTTCTGCAATTTATTTTTTTTTTCAATGAGGAATAAAATAAAATTTGGGTTTGTCAACATTCTTACTTTCTAAATATTAAATGTGTAATCTTTCAAAAGTTACAGAAAACACCAACAAAGAACACAGAGGTGGAACAAACAGAAATACAAATTTAGCACATATTTTTAAAGTTATCCAGTTATTCATCCGGTTGAATAAATTGAGCATCAATCTTCAAAAAATTTGTTTGATAATGAACAAGCTTAATATAATTACCCTGCTTTCTCCACATTCCTGTCTCTTCTTGGTACCGTCTAACGTCAAACCAGACAGCCCCACAATGACTCTCATGCTCTTGTGAAAGCCGTAAGAGCAGAACTTTTCATTGCAGGCAGCCACCAGTAACAACAGCACTTCAATTATGTCTAAATCCACCTAATCAAGACGAATGTAAAGTCTCCTCCAGCATTTTTTTTTCTCCTTTTCTACCTTTTTTTTCTACTCATGTTTACCACGAAATTGACCACTCTACTCAAAGAATGCTATAAACTCCCACTGAAAATTTCCAAAACATTTGAAAGCAACAGAAAGCTTCCCTCTCTGATTCCCTATTCCTGCTACATAAGTTGCACTGAATTCTAGTTTCTACACCTTAAACGTTTTATATTTATGTCAGGTAGCCAAGAACATTCCAGTGTGCTGAGGCAGACGAACCCACTGTGCCTAAAGTACGTCAGATACAATCAGCTTCAAGAAGCACTGAAGTAAAACACCAAGACCTTTTGAAGCTTATTCAAAAACAGTCATAAAACCAGACACATTAATCAGGCTGGCATTATTATCAGTGGTGTAAGCAGACAGGTTATACAATCCCATGAAAACACATGAATACCACAATTTACCCCCCACACTTGCCACCTGCAGAAACAAGGTACAATTTTTCACAGGACATTGAGAATTTGAGTTCTAATTCAGTGGAAAGACAACTCTCTCTGTCTATACATGAATTAAGCAAGGCTTCACTACAAAAATGTCCACACTTTCATTGCAGTATGTACAGTTCCATATGTCCATCATTCACACTATCAGTACACAAGCAAGAGCTGCACATATACAATAATAGTATATTCCAACTGAGGTAATGCTGAGATAACAGAATGCTGTCTGGCATCATGTTCAAGGTCACTCTTTTAAAATTACTGTTTTGGAATGTTCTGTTTTTCTTATTAGTCTCATGGATCAGCTGAACAACTATACATCTATACAAACATACTAAAATAACCCTGATGCTCACACCAAATCAAACAAATCCAAGGATAATAGTACAGACGAATAGCTGAATCAATAGCCATATTTATAAATTAACAGAATTTACAGAGCAAGTTTTACTGAGGAGAGAGACACGTTAGCAAAACAGAAAACGCATATCTGATTGCAGAAATGACAAATCATCCTTTGCATGGCATCCTGTATTTTATAGCACTTGGTTTTAATGTTTGCTTTTGATATGCTTTAAGCAAAAGAAACAATACCTATTCAAATGACTCCTTCACATATTGAGTGACTTCAAAACACAGTGAAAAACACATTAATGAACTGCTTTTTTTACTTTGCTTACTCCTATGTTAGAGTGCTTTCAACTAGGGCCAGTACTGGCAGTCCTAGATACACGGTAGCCACCAAACATCTTCCTTGCTGTTGAACACCCTGCAAAAGACAGGCTAATTATGTTCCAGTCTCCCTCTCTCTCTCTTCTGTGAATAACTCCATGCTACTAGCACTCCCTTTCCTTTGTGTTTACTTTCATAAAACATGAAGCTGAAAAGTGGTAAAAGATGAGGAATGGGTTTTGCATATAGAAAAAGTATTAAAAACATGTAGATTTTTAAATACCCCTATGGTTGTTCCTTAGTACTTACAAATTAAATAAAACTGCAAATTGAAATCTATAAGATGTTTGTTTGTTTGTTTAAGTAACATAAAGCAAATAGCATATTTTAAATTCAAATTCATGTAAGTATGCAGATTATGCACACATACATATTGCCTTTATTATTTTTAAAAATGCATTCTCTAAAGACAGAATTTTTTTTATTTTTAAGGCTAGAAATAATGAATGGTTTCAAAATAATAGCATCTTCATCATTGAAACAGTAAAGCTGTTTCTTGTTTTACAGTTGGACCTTATTTCATGTACAAAAACAACCTAAGTATTTAGGATTAAAATTATTTACAAACAATATCTCTTAAAAAAATTATCTGGGTTAGATATCAGTCATTAGAACATACCTCATTTTTCTTCCTATATAAGTGCCATTCAATTTATTTACTCTTAATGAAAGATATAGCTCAGCAGAAAAGAACCTGTAAAAGGTGAAAAATTCTTACTAGAAACTATCCACACACACAAAGTAGGAAATTAAAGGAAATACTGCTTCCAAAAGCAGGCCTTCTCTTTTGAAACTATAGAAAATGTATACATTGTGTAGACATCTGGAATGCAGTAATATCTAATTTCTAGTCAGGAGCTACTTAAAATTCTAAAGCTTCAAATGGAAATTATGCAGAGAAATGTAAGGTGTGAAACAGACTGGTAATCTATTATGCAAATGATGCAATATTTAGGGTAGTGTACAAAAATACCTTCTGATTAGACCATATTGTTGTAAGTTTCCTAAAAATATGAACACAGTCACAATTTCTGCTCCCCACTTCTTGGGCAGAAAGGCACATTTTCTGTGCTGTAAGGTCAGTACAGTTAAATACAAAAAGGAAGTAATGGATTGATGAGCTGCACCTCCACAACACTCAGTAACTTAAATGGAAAATGCTATTGCTAATTCTAGCAGTAGAAGCCTATAATCTGAAAATTTTGCCCATAACTAATGGGTTTTTATACACATTTTGTTAGGGATGCATCTGTACAGGAAAATTTTGTGTAGTTGAATATCACTACTACTGACGTTAATAAAAAAACTGAGTATACTAGAAAGCAAAGTAGTTTCTCTTGTGTAGAAACATTTTGGTAGAATTCACATTCTATTTATTCATACATAACACATATTTGCGATAAAATTCATATTTAAATCAACAACAGTTTTTTCAATTGTCAGTTTAAAAAAAAAAAAATTATTTAAATACCTGAAATTGTACTGGATTTGTCATTCCTTGTTCCTAAATTCTGTCTTCCGGATTCTGATCTTTGTTTCCCTGTAGTATTATGTATACAATTTAAACAAAAAAAGGCAGAACCTTCGATTCATCATTACATATCTGACTGGGTAGACATACAAAAACTATTAGCCTGAGTATGTATATGCTTGTATGTATATATATATGTAAAAAAAACTTGGCATCGGTGGTGAAGCAACTGTCACATCACAAAGTATGTGACATATAGGCCACAAAGAAGTACATCAAATACATTATGTGGTTGGGTTTTTTGTTTTTGTTTTTTTTTTTTTTCCCAGGTGTTGGTGTGCTTTGAATAAAAGAAAAAAAAAAGAAAAAAAATAGAAAAAAAGAAAAAAAAAGAAAAAAACAGGAGCAAACATAATAAACAAAGTTTTATTTTTGAATGTTCACATTTAAGCAGCAATGATAACACTTTACGAAGTGTTTTGCTGTGGGCAAACTTTTGGGTTTTTTATCAGGGCTAGAGAAATGACTGAATAAAGCTATTGTCACTTAGTAATTATGTTTGAGAATATTCTGTGCATCCTTCCTTCTCCAGGAAGGTTTTTGACTCTTAAAAGACTATATGTAAGAAAATAGACCTGTAAATAGTGACATAAATTTGGAGCTAAAAATTTAGTTTGTATTTAAGACAAGACTTATCAAGCATTTCTGATTCAGCTGTATCTACTCTATTGCAGGAACAAGGAAATACACTGTGTACTGTCAGCTTTACAGAAATAACTGGGGGCATTTACAGAGCTCTCTTGGAGTTCCCTGACTTGGACAGTCATCTGTACTTGAGTCACAAAATGCTGGACCCATATGCTTACATATTCCCTGTATAGAACCTGGCTACAAATACTTTTTCCAGTCTCACACAGATTTTTTTTTTTGTTTTGTTTTGGTTTTGTTTTGTTTTTATTTTGGTTTTGTTACTATAAGTTTTGTCTCTGCTTTCACTTCGGTGAAGGTAGAATTTGAAGCCCCACTGAATTTGAGCCCTTAGGACCCATGTTGGTTCCCAAAATATCCCAATAAAGTCTTTCTCTCTAGCAGTTCAATATTTCACTGCTTTACCCAACAAAAGAAACAATTTGAGTCCTTATATATCATACATGTCCACTTTCTGTGCTTACACTAGGTTCCACTAATGCAATCTTACTTCATCTCTGGTCTACAGATAACTGGTATTTCAGGTAGCAGCAAACAATCTACAAAACAATTGTGGTTAAAAGCAAATAAATAAATGCAGGCACATATCCTCCCACACACTTGGAAGACACGAGTTGGTAGCTGCCAGAAAGTGTAATGGGAAAGCAGCTCCAGTCAGTGCCTCCCTGCAGGCAGTCAGCTCCAGTGCAGTGTGTGTTCACATCAATACACATACAAGGGACTTGCTCATACAGATCCTAGATTTACAGGATTATTTGGTGTAAAGGATATGAAATACTAGCTCACACAAAAAGGCTTTCCAAGTATATTACCCACCGTGTATATACAATCCATGAGTTTAATGCCCTTTTCCCTTAAACTTCAGCACTAATAGATTCCAGATCTCATGCTACGCCATGACCTTGCAGGACCTTGCAGACCACATACTAATATGACTAAAAAACCCATGATACATATTCAGAGGTCAATGAGGAGACTTCTCTTTCACAGGCAGGCAGTAACAACAGTGCCTCAGAGTCCTTCTCAGGCTCCTGTGCAGAATGGAGCTTTCTGAGCATGAGGGTAGTCCAAGAAAAGTTGTTATGTTGCTATAATGACAATTTTCTGATCATCTCTCTTATCTGATTCAGACTACCCGGATCCAGTACAGGTCTCCTACCATTGACATGAGTCCTATGAGGAAGTCATATTTGAACTAAACTCTATATGCCACAGCTGCAGTTCATGTAGTCTTGCTGTCAACCTTAATTTCACGACCCAATCATGTTAGGCATGGCTAGCTTAATTTCACCTAATTTCAGTGTGATTTAAATGCAGGGTCTAGCTTTGAAAAATATCGTGTATCCAGAAGAATAGACACACAGAATAATAATGTGAAGGTTGAGTTTGGTTTTGTTTTTTTTTTGTTTGGTTGGTTTTGGTTTGGTTTTGTTTGGGTTTTTTTGTTATTATTGTAAGTGTAATATAAAGAGGTTAATAGTTCTAGTTCTTCAGTTTCAACTTTCAAGAAAAATTAGGGAAATAAGTCTTGGTAAGCCCCTGAAATCAGAAGCATAGTCCAAAGAAAGACACAGTGATTCATCAGATAACCTTCACATGCAAAAGGAGCTGGCAGAAAACACACACATTTAATTATCTTTTATAATTTAGCAAGTCTATGAAATAATATTTTATTTTTAGATATAAAAATGCAGTAGTGTAAATGTCTTTAAACATGACCATATCCTATGAAGACCTATTCAAAATGGTCTCTTTCTCACCTTCAGACACTTCATACATAAGTTTCAATATCATAGTAAGGCAGGTGTTCTCCAAAATGGATGTTAATTATTTTGAAGTGATATATTATACAATATATTCTTTTGTAGCTGATCATCCTATGTAAATAAAGCATATGAATTTTATGAAGCAGGCACACAAATTATAATGTGACAGTAATCTATCTTTTCTTGTGGTGCATACAGGTTCATGTGTAAAACATGAAAAAATAACTGGATGCTAAAGAAAGGCAGCCCTCAAGGCTAAAAATGTAAATGTAATTTTACAAAATGTAGGTTGGAAATGTGCTGATATGTTTATATGGTAAATTCTTCATGGCAGGGAGTTTTCCTTATTGTATCTTTAAAGTGCTGTTCTTCAGAAATAGTAGGACTGAGTCTGATAACAGTTAAGATTGTTAAGACTAGTGGGAGATGGAGATAAGGCAAAGCAACATCCTCATAAAAGCAAAAAGTATCAGAATTACAAAATGAGTCCTTTGCCTGTCGCATACAAAATGGCCTTAACTGGCCCATGTAAGCCCAGCCCTTTCTATAAGGCAGCGTAGTGACGCAGGAGGCTTTAATTTCAAGCAGTATTTTACTTATGGAACAAATTTTTGGAAGTAAAAGAGCCAAACAGAAAGTAACCACCTGGGGGGAGCTTAGCCTCCTTCTCTTGTGTTCACAGCAACAATTCCTACCAGCTCCAAAGAAGTTGCAGCAAGAGTGTTATACCTACTGGGAGCAGTTCACATAAAAATCTTCTAAAATGCTCGAGGTGGTGCCTTGGTAAAAATAAAAGTAACTGTACAATGACACCTTGGAGGTTCTATTAGAATATGGTTTGAAAGGAAGACAAATATGTCCAAAAAAAAAAAAAAGGATTTTTACATTCAAATCAGCAACTGTGGTGTTTCACTTTTCTTCAATGAAAAATGGTTAAGAATATTCTGCACATAGGTTTTTTTTTTACATGTAAAGAATTTTCACTAGGAAATGCAGAATAATGTTTCATTTGTCTTTTGTAATAAAGGCAAAATTAAATATGAATTATTTCAAATGATTTTGTTTTCCATTACAATTTTTTGTACCTTCTAAATGTCTATGCTATTCTACACCTTATTAACAATCTTAATGAAGTAAAAAGATTTACATTTTCCATTATTATGTTTACCGCAACTCTATGGAATATCTGATATAACTTTAATAAGTATCCACATTTTTCTTCTCAAAAATTCATCAACAGTTAGTGAACTGAAAGGATTTTTTCCAATATATCCTTTTATCAAAATGCTCAGTGCAGCAAGCCAGTATCGTATTTAAATGTGGAGCAATTTTATTGCAATCTCAGTGGTATCTGCCTGTCAGCAAAAGGGTGGCGTAATGGATTGTAATCATTTTGCACAGTGTAAGGACAGGTCTAGCAGAAAATATTTAATTCTAGGTGATAGCTCCTGCAGAGTCAGTAAAGGGCACATGCTAATAAGGAAACTGCAGAAAGGCACTGGTGATGACATGCTCCCTGAAAACAGCAAGCTCAGCAGATACAGTGCAGCTAATAGAACCATTACTGCCTCATGTCAAGCTATGAAAAATACCAAAGGACAGAGTCATCACAGTGAAGGAAAAAACAAAGCTCTTGTATATTATGGTTGGAAAAGCTTTACAGGCAGAACAATGTTAGGATAACAGTGTTATCAAATGTATGAATAAAAATATGCCAAAAAGCTTGCTCAGTAGAAAGAGCAATTTCCCCTTTTTAATTCACTCTATATTCTACATGTTGTAGCTGTACCATTCATTGTATTAATTTTCAGTTTGAAACTCATTTCCCACCAAGGCATTTGTTGTCTTCTGCTGATGGCAGCAGGTTTGCTTGTGCTTTTCTTTTTTTAACTTCAGTTTATGATAGAGTCCACAAGTAAAACATAAAGCATTGCAAAAGAAGATGACTACAAGGCACAAAAACATCCAGATGCTTTTACAAAGAATTACAAAGAATTAATAAAGATTTTTGTTATCACTGGCAAAGTGTTGGTCATCTCTCCTTTTAAAATTGGGAGTCTGTCCAGAACCACTAAGACTGTGAAATTTCCAGAAACATTAAGATTATGAAATCTTCATAGCATGCCTGTGTTTCAGAAAGAAGCACTCTAGCCAGTCACATTATACAAAGATAAAAATCTGTCTCCATCTGATACAGTATTTGCAGTTTAAAATCCTGCTCACCAAAATTTTACCACTAATTCCAGATAGGAGAAAAATGTGCCTAAAAATAACCAATGATGTATGTATAGGTATTCAGACATATAACATGATCTAAAAAACCTACTGGAAAATTAAATTCTTAATGGACATTTTCCCAACATTATTTTTCAAAGCAAGTGTTCTTAATTCTCAAAAACCCCCATAAACCCTAATATATCAGAGAGAATATTACACTTGCATATTGGTTTGTTTCAAGGAAAAAAACTCCACCTGTTATTTGTAGGCCTACTCTCTCATTTTATTTTATGAGTTTCATTTTATTTATGAGTTTGAGTCTGAGCTTTGTCACTACTTAAGAAAGAAGCAACTAACAAATGCCAGACACAAGAGTAACTATCTAACTCCGCACGCTTTAAAATTGCAATGCTGCTAATGGGCTCTTTGTTTTACTACCAAAAAGTTTAATTAGCCGGGATTGCTAGTGAAATAAGTGTCTAATAAAAAGCCTCCTATATGTATGGAGTCTTTCTATTGGCTTCCATTGATGCTGATTTTCAGAACAACAGTGTTAATTTGATAAGTTACATCCATAAGAACAAGTCACAGAAATTAAGAGTTGCAGTGTGCTTCTGAAGTTTTAATTTTATGTCTTTAAAATTTACTGAAAAGTTGACAGCTTTATCATTAGATGAAGGAATATTTCAAAGTAATTTTTTTGTATAATTTGCCATTATACTGTTTTCTTAATTTGTTACTTAAGGCAAGCTGAACATCAGAGCACAGCTCAGAAATCTCATAAACAGTCCTCTGGAACATGCAGTTTATAATCCCCATTCCTCCTTTTCGTTTTACACTATTTGTCAAGTATTTCTGTGGGATATCCCTGAATACTGTAACTGTTTGCAGTTCCTGCCCCTCTGTCAAAAACACAACCACTACGAGAAATAAGTTAATTACAAATTATTCTCTGTACATTAATGTGCGTCATTCATCATAAACATTAATTAAGTTAGGAAACAATAATTACACCTGAATCTCATTTATAAGGAAGATGAGGGCAAGCACATTTTCTAAGAGCTCGGTCACTCGTATTCATGGACATTCTTTACCACTTAGTCATTTTTGTATCAAGTAAGCCTCAAGTAATTAGTTTCAACCTGGCTCAGATTACCAAATCATTGAAATCAAAGGCTTGTGTAGTAAGAAACAACCCATAATTCACTTACTTAGCAATTTGCATGGCTATAAAGGTCTCTTTTAGAACCTGTGAGGAACCCTGCGAACCAGTCACATGAGAAATCTTTTTTGACATGAATAGACCCATTAAGTCAATGGGGCTACTCATGTGAACAGAGACTCATGTCAAAAACCACTGATGCTGAGAATACACTCTTTTGTATGTTCTTTCATTTGTATGGATAAGCAAGGAAATGTGCATGAAGAGTACTACGTGGAATATTATGCCCTTTATTTTCAGTATTCACATTATTTTGAATTAAAAACACTATGCTATACCATACTTTCCCTCACACATTATCCCTAAATCCGTTGAGTAATATTAGAACAGTAGGTTCTTTTCATTCCAGACATGACTGTAATACCACAGTAATTAACAGACACTGTACAGGTATCCTTTCTTCCTTTGATGTTTCCTATTGGAAATAAAGCTTCACTAAGATTTTGTTAATCAATATTGTTGTTTCAATAATTCTCAAATCTACAGGGACTGATCATGTTTTTTTTGAGCAAGTTTCTGACTCAGCAGTGCTCAGAGAAAGAGAAGGTGTATTAAATAGTTCAGATTTGGTTTTTTTCCTAGTTTGTGTCAGCTAAACAGAAAATACAGATGCCAGAGAACATCAGAAAGATACTGCACTCCCCATCACTACCACATCAAATATTCTCTTAACTGGATAGATTTCCATTATAACTCTGTCACATATACAGGCCAAACATTGTTGCTGTCATCTGCCAAAAGGTGTAGCATAAAGACAGCATGCCTGCGGTACTCCAGCTTGTAGCTCCTGGAAGAACGTAGGAGAAGTGGCCATCTGCTTGTTTTTGTCATTCTCTGCATGTAGATTGCATAGCAAGACTGTGAAGGAGATCTTGCCTCCTCTGGAAAATATTGTCAGACTATAAAAATGGCTCTGACAATTTACTGCCACTTCTGCAATGCCATCAGTTATGTACAAGGAACAAGCCTCACCCTCTGTAAAAAGCCAAAGTCTTTCACTGAGATTTAATTGGCACTTCAGTATGATACCAACTTCTACTTTAATATATAATATATGCTTTATATAAAGACAGGCAAATGTGAAAAGATCTCCATGCACTGTTTTACTAATACACTTGTGCTGTTGCTCTGTCCAGGCCAGAGGATTATTTAGGAGATAGTCTGTAAAGCTACCTATGTTACTTAGGAGCAATGAGAAAATTCTGAAAGAGATTTTCTTAAATATATTAATGCATGTATCTTCACAACAGAAATTCTGTCTTCCTTGTTTTCTTAATTTGGAGTGGAAAAAGAAAAGAAAAAAGGAAGTGGTTTTAATTAAAATAAGAGCTATCATATTATTAATCTCTGAATGAATTGAATCAGGATGAAGTAATTTATCACCATTTTAAACTAGTTGCTGAGAAACTATGTTCACAGCTCTGTTTTGGCTCAGCTTTTTGATCAAGCCAGAGGGGTGTGAAAAAGTGTATAACATTATCACAACCCACAGAGATGTCTAGTGTACTTCAGGGAGCAGAAATTCTCTGTTTCTGAGGATGCATTGGCTGTTTCGGAAGTGAACCTGGAGTGAGCTCTTCTGGCAGAGAGGTGCTGTGGCACAGTTATGGGCTAAGGTTCTTCTTCCCGAAAAAAGTCTCCGGTTTTGTTTATACACAAAGCTTGATTCCTTTAACAATGCCTGTACACTTAAAAACATGCTTAACTAAAGTGTAGATGCAGATATACTGGTACTAGAAACCAGATCTAGTTCAGGTTTCCTTACAGCTGTAAGGAAAGGGGCAGTATCATTTGATATGAATCACCAAAGCAATAATTGCAAGCTGATATAACTGCACGCATGTTAATACAATTCCACGGGGGAAAACATCATGCTTCTATATAAAAAAAGTTAACTGACATATATCTGTATAAAAGTCAGGAAATATCCACCCTCCAAGAAGATTGGAAGCATAGATAAGGCCATCACAGTGTTATCTTCATTTTCCAATTTTGCAGCCAAAGAGAAGGCTGAGAACAATAAAGCCTGTTGTTAAGACTTTACGGTTGTCATATTGTATTGTGTTATTATAACATTAAATCGTTACTACAATGAGACAGATGAGAGAGAACTGGAAATAGTCCCTCAAGACAGTTAAAATGTAGAAACTTCATTTTTCATTCCATGGGAAGAGAATCACTCCTGCTTTCCTCTAAAATAATGTTTCAATCACAGTTGCTAAAGAGTCACAAGCAGCTGCCTAACTCAGTATGTACATGAAAGAACAAAAGCACTTCAGTGCAAGGGCCAAAAGAACAAATGTCATGAGGGAAATTCTCTCATGAAGAGTACTATCGTACTCTTCTCTTATGAAGTAGCTTAGAAAGTAAATAGGTCTTAACTGAATTAGTTGAAAATAGTTGCATAATATAGGCATAACATTCTCCAAAATTAAACCTGAGTATTCATGTAAATCAGGTCATGTTATTATCATGTTTTGAAGAGAGGTATGGAAAAGAGAGAATAAGAGGGATAAGTGAAAAACTGCCAAAGATGGAGTTGAGGTGCATAAGAAAGTGTGGATCTGCAATTTATGAAAGCAAAATGAAGATCTGGCATTAAAGGCAGAAGAAGGTATAAGAACTCAATCTTCAGGCAAGTGACCTTGGGAATTAATAAAAATACAAGGTATAACAGGCATTCCTGGTGTCATACTTCTGTGTAAATAACTCTTTATATGTCCTTCTCACTGTGTTGCCTATGAATACTTAATTTTTAATGTAACATTGATGAATGGAGGAGGAGGTAACTAACATGACAGCATTTCTTTAAAACTGCATAGTGGAACACTACACCAGTGCGAAGAACTCCTGCACATTGCTCTACACCACTAGTCAGGCTATGTCAAGTGGACTTCGAGCTGCACAAACCACTGTAGGTGCTGGTATCTCACAGGCAATGTGCAAATGAAGAATCATCCAGTGACCAAAGCTAGACAAGAAAACTCTCTGTCATAGTGAAGAACAAGTGACACGTGAAGATGAAATGAAAATGATTAGGGTTCATATCAAGAATTTTATAAAAAATATATGCAGTGTTTCACAAAATGCAATTCTGTATTTGATCATCATGTAACTTACTAGTGAAAATTTTCTGAAATTTTAACAATTTGCCTTTGAAAAGAAAGACTTTGCAACCCTAACTGAACCTATTTATTCGTAGGACATAACTTCTGCCTTCACTTACTTTGGGGACATATAATTTGCAGAGGAGTCATTTCATTTGTCCTTGTTAAAAAAGGCATAGAATTCTACTTATGTATATTTAAATTACATCTTAACAATGGGAAACTCTCATACTAGCATCAAACATAACCATTTAATGCCTCATGTACTCCATTCCCACATCATCATCAGACCAAGACAATTCCAAATCTATACCACTGAATCAATATCCTGACTAATAAACCTGATGTATCACTCCATGGAAATCAGTAACAATTTTGGCAGAATGCTAAACTAATGGGTATATATATTGCTGAAGCAAATTGCACTTATCCATGAAGGGTTCTTCATAGACAAAATTTTAAGGTCAGGGCTGATCTGCTAAGCTAAGTTGTAGGCATTAGCTATACAGAGTTTCAAATAATGTTTATAGTGAAGGCAAATGGTTTTAGAAGATGGGTGTACGAACTGGTGTATAGTCAATATGCAGTTTACATTTACAAATTCCATTTTAGAATACCAGTTAGAAAAATACTTAATTCTTCAATTAAAGGCTCTCCCTGATGCTAACCTTAACTCCTTTATGGAATTCTTAGGGATAAGACACATCAAAAGCACAGGAAATAAAAATACTTCTCTTTTAGAAAAGTTAGTTATGAGTGTGAAATGTATCCTTATTGGGAAAAAAAAAAAAATCATGAATACGGAAAACAAATATTGAAATATAAGAGACCAAAACTGAGTTAAATTGCTATCATGAATTATTCCTTTTTATTCCTGCATATTTTTACAAGGCAATTCACTCAGCTTTCCAACCTCCAATAAAATAATAACAAAAGGTATTTTCACTGCTAATGGTTGAGTTACCTTTCCAATTAAAACTAATTTGCAATGGATACTGATGTGTTTCTATATTTAAAGGCTCATTACAAGTCTTCCATACTTCTATACTTCTTTTTTAAACGTATGTTAGATATAGTATTATACTGCTTAACAGAGGCCAATATATTTATCATTAATATAAAAATCTTTATTATTCTCCCTATCATAAGATTTCTATCTGCTGGGATGGGGGAATGAATAATTTTCAATAGATTTCTTAAAATGTTGAATTAAATTAAGTCAGACTTTAAGTGCAGTTAGAATTTACTCATAATTGTTCATGCACAACTGTGATTTATATATGGTAAATCAAACCATGACCCAATAGCAATTTAGACTTTTTAAACTCAATGGAGGCCTACACATATAGCATAATAATAATACTAATAATACCTATCTTAGTTGAATAACTTCTCCAGGAAACGCCTCTACAGACAGTTATGGATGATAAGGATGCCTGTTTTAAGGTTTCCAGAAACATTAGGAAAAAGAACCTCAACTATTAGTAAACTAGCACAATTTGTCTTTAAATGTTTGTTTAATGTGTTGGATCTTTTGATCTTCTAATCCATGTCAAGTTTTAACGACAACTTTATTTGTAGAATTATTAGCTTATGATCCTCATTTCTTAGTGTTAAATTTCTTTATTCAAGATACTTGGTTTTAATGTGCCTAGAATAACAGGCCCTGACCTATGACAGGTGCTCCTCATTCATCTGTAAATAAAAGATTTTTATGGTTTCAACTATTTTGGCTATGCCTGCTCCCATGCAGATGGAGTACTACACTGTATATGCAATTTATTAACATTGGAAAAGGCTAATAATTTTATTATTTAAACTTAATATATCTTATATAATTTTAATTTCTATTTAATCTTATGTTTTCTTATTTAAATCTATATAGCTTTGTCATAATTATATTTGAACAAACAAGTGGAGTAACATTACTCAGGATTCATGTTTGCTTCTCTGATTTCCTAGAAGAATCCTCACAGCTAGAAAACTGCACATTAACTAGTCAATGTCATCTCACTCACCCACTTAAGAAGATGAAAATTAAACCTATGTAGCTATTTATTAAAAATACCTTTCACATCCTCAAAACACCCTCTATCTTCACAAGTGAATCAATTTTGCTGAAATTCTATTAAAAGATGTCAAAAGAGCGTGTTGAAACTTTTCCTTGAATGTGAAATAAATATTATATATCATGAAAAATTCAAAAATGTACAAGATAAGGTAAGGAAAGAAAGATTAAAAAAAAAAAAATTCAATATATAATCGGAAAGAACATGTAAAGTAACTAGAAAACAGCTCTCGAATATGTTAATTTTTAACTCTAGTTATTCTATAGATATGCAGTTCTATAAATATATTCTGATATTATTTTTGTTCATTTAGACTGTATGTAATTATTTTGTTTCGTTTTCATACTTTAAAAGCATTCTTTTTGAGTTTTTAAAATCATCTCTGGATGCAAGAACAAAAATATTAGGAAAATAGGATTTCATTATTAAAAAGCCTGTAAGCTTACTGAAATTTTTGTATTATATATTTTACAAAGACTCTTCATAAACAATATACATTCAATTAAGGAAAAATGCTACATTTTACATATATTTTGAAAACAACTTTTATACATTGAAAATATGCCTCACCTTCACATTAAAGAAAAGCTAAATAAACAAAAAAATATTTCTACTGTGATAAATATAATCAACTGCAAGGTGCTTGATTTCAAATAAAAGCCCAGTAATGGAAAATAGAAAATCTTAGCTGAGCAAAAGATAATGAAGAAGAACTAAAAATGAAGTATCATTATTATTATCAGAGAAGAAGGAACAGAGTGGATGAAACTTCAACTGCATTTCAAACATAAAAAGTGCAGTGAAGGATAAAATAAATTAAAAGACATTTAATGAGCAGGAAGCAGGAACTGGTACTGTAAGAAGATTTTTCTTTCTTCAGGTTACAGAGGAAGGGAAAGCTGCAAGAAGGTTAATGTAGACTCAAAAAAACATGTTCTCAGTATATGTAAAATAAAGAATCGATTTTGTCTTTGTTAAATCCTGTGCAACATTTCAGTAACTCATGATTTCCTTGAACACAAGATGTGCATTAGTATTTCATTAAGCATCATGGTTTATACCTTCATATAAAATCTGTGTATCTAGTACTATATGACTATACATCTCAAATTAGTATTGAAATGTATGCTGTTGGTCTTCCAGGTCAGTCTGCAGGTTTCAGTCTTCAGACAGATATAGCAAGATTTCCATCTTTCACTTGATGAAAAAAAATCAACTACATTTTAGACTAAGCAATATTTTAAATGAGCTTACATTTTAATGTCAACCCTCTGAAAAAGAAAAATTCCTCATCCAACATTTACTTCATGCTTTAAATGCAAAATTATTTACATTGCAGGATATACTTATCACTATAAAGTGGGATTTTTTGTTTTCACAACACTGCTATTAGTTTTCATGATTTTCCTTTTATGAACATTGCATTATTGATTTATTATTTATTATTTATTAGCATCTTTTTTTTTCTAGCAGAAGTATGATTATATTTATAGCACTTAAGATAATTTAGTATGGGAATGCTTACTATATTTGAGAAATCAGGTAAGTCATCTTGGAAATCTGTGGAGTTTATAAAATCAAGTAACAGGGAGCCAGAAATATGTATGTACTAAATTCTCAGCAAGTTAACAACCACTTGCAAACCAACTGAGCTATATATTGATTTAAACATGTAATGCAAAAAGATAAGGGTCTGAGAAAGTAGAAAATTGGCTTTAATACCATTTTCCTTAAGGAAGTAAATGGGTCTCATACTGTGTAAGTTAAGTCAGTGGAAAACACATAAATCCAACAGGCCAAACAAGAACTGTCAGCTGACACAGCTATATTTTATATCTCTGATTGAAAGGGGAAGGTGTTTTTTTTTTGTTTTTTCCCATGGGTTTTTTCCCATTTGTTTTTGTTTGTTTGTGTTTGGTTTTGGTTTAGGTGGTTTTGTTTGTTTGTTTGTTTTAATTTAATTGATGAATCTTTTTTTTTTTTAGATTATCTCAACCCCAAATTAAGTACCATAATTACTTTTTTCAGTTTTCAAAAAGGGAAAAAACTTAAATTTTTCTTGCAATTACTCAGTAGTGAGAAGGGCAGTGATTGCTGTAATAATCTGTAAGCAGACTATAGTAGAAATTATAACACAGTAGAAGAAACGTAAATGACAATTTGGTTTTCCTGGACACAACTCATCTTATAGGCCTGTTCTTCTTTAGGTGGACCTAAATGGCTGCTTAAACTCAGTGATGATCACATGATCCAACAACAGCTGCCTGTGCACTCTCTCTTTATGGACTCAAGAAAAAGATCCTGCATTTCGTCTTGGTGCCAACAGATGTATTAATAAGCAATTGGATGCATGTACAGACTCAGCCATATAATGCTTAGGAGACTTTAAACATACATGAAAGCCTTAGAATAAATATAATATAAAAGGCTTTTATAATAGTTTAAAGCATTATACAAAACGTCACCAAAAAATTTTTAAAGGACATATTATTTATGCATTTGATAATATTGGATTAAACATATTTTATTAAAACATTTTTTAATAATTAAGATCATCATAAGAGTACTTTATCATATGGAACAAATACCACTTCACACAGTCTTATTTCTGTCCTAAAAATCGCACAACAAACTGAAAACCAGGGACATTGATATTGACGGGGTAGAGGACGCAAATGCACCTCACAAGAAGATCTACATTCTCAATAAATGCTCAGACCGTAACTTTGGAAAACAGCTGGGGGGAAAGAGACCCAGAAAATACGAATTAATTACAAACTATTTTAACTTTCAAAATAACACTGTGGTTTCTCCAGCTTCTAAAAGAGTAACATAAGCCAACCGCATTTACATAACCTGTCACAGAAAGGATTACCTGAGTTCTAAGGAAGCCTCACATCCAAAGTACTGCACAGTGTCATTATACAGCACCAGAACAAATCTTGATTTGAGGCAAGAACTGTCAGCCTTCCTAATAACACAGAATTATGTCACCAGCTGAAAGATGCACAACAGGGTGATCTCTCCAGTTCACAGCATGTTGCTTCATAGTGCAGATTGCATGAAAAACTTCAAATGTCTTACGACAGGGATGCCCTGATCTTTATTCTATGTAAAAGGAGATATGTTTAGTACATCATTTGAACTGAAGTATGGGCCAGGAGAAGGATATTGCCATTTTGAAAAAGTCTGCAATACAGTGAAGCAACACTCCAATTTTGGAGAAAACAGAAAACCTGACAAGTTTGCTGTAAATGCCTGTCAAGAAAGTACCAAAAAGGTATTTGTGATTCTTTCACGGTGAATGAAAATGAGAATGCAAGTTGGATCCATCTTAAATGCTTTTACACCTGTTCTTCCATCCACAGAATCACGCAGTACATAAAGTTAGAACTTTATTCTAAATCTATATGTGATATCTTAATTTTCTTTTGACCCTTTAGAAATGCCAAACATAAATAAAAAGGCCGATTGAAGACCTTCCTCATGCTTAGAGGATGCACACTCGGTTTGCGTTTCAATTCAATCACTCTAACTGTGTTTGAAATAGACCTCTCAAACCCTTTCCCACTTACTTTAGTAAAAGTGCTGTGAGCACATTCACTGTCATTTGGTAATCTCATATTCATATAATCATGGAATAGTTTGTGTTGCAAGGGACTTTTAAAGATCATCTGGTTCCAACTCCCCTGCCATGGGCAGGGACATCTTCCATTAGACCAGGTTGTTCGAAGCCCCGTCTATCCTAGCTTTGAACATTTCCAGGGATGGGCCATCCACAACTTCTCTGAGCAACCTGTTTCTCTGTCTCACCATCACTCTAATAGTAAAGAGAGTTATAGCTAATCTAAATCTATCCTTTTCCACTCTAAAGCCATTTTCCCCTGTCCTGTCATTACACGCCCTTTTAAAAAGTCCCTTTCCCGATTTCTTGTAGTCCCCTTTAGGTACTGGAATGTGCTATGAGGTCTCCTCAGAGCCTACTCTTCAACAAGTCTCTCAGCCTGTCTTCTTAGGAGAGGTGCTCCAGCCCCCTGATCAACTCTGTGGCCCTACTCTATACTCCCTCCTACAGGTCAATGTTCTTCTTGTGCTGGGGGTCCCAGAGCTGGATGAAGCACTTCAAATGGGGTCTCATGAGACTGGAATAAAAGGGGAGAATCATTATTTTTGTTAGGCTGTATCAACAGCCTTGGCTAAAGTGCTTGTGATTTGTTTAGTGTCCTAAAGTGCTCTCAAATTCTATGCCTTTATCTCTTCTGTTGCAATACTGACTTATGAAACATAAGTTTGAAAAGACATGAACAAAGGTAAAAGTGCATGCAGCACTGCTGCCACAGTGGACACACTCATGCCAAAAGATGATACTTGCTGTGTCATACAAACTCCTTCTATATCCATGCAGAATAGAACCATGGATGGCATTGTAAGCAGTTATTATAAATTTTAATAAATCCAGCCATCCTAGAACACACAGGGAGAGCCAAACCAATGGTTACCCAATTTGTACCACATGCATTTCCAGCACCATTAAAACATATATGTATTAGAATAACAAAGCAGACAGAAGTATCTGCAATATAATGTGCTCCCATAACAACATTAAAAAAGAAAATGTGCGTAAAGAAAAGGCCAATAAAGTAAATTTTTTAAAAAAATTAAGAAGTGAGCTTTTTAAGTTTAAAAAGGCAATTAAGGCTTGATCAGAAGGAAAAATGCAAGTAGGCTGTTTCACAGAACTATGCAAAAGAACATATTTTCACACCAGCAGGCACAGCTCTGTAGGAAGGATGGGGCAGGTGTTAGAGGAACTGGATGAGAAGTAAAGCAAATGAAGACAGATGAATGTTTGAAAAGATTTTAAAATATTTGGAATTTGAATGGGAGTCAGTGGAAAAGCACGAGCATCAGGCTGCCATTGCCATAGTAGTAATTAATGAATTTTAGAGGTAATTACTGGTGTTTGTGAAATGCAGAAAGCTTTTGACAAAGTCTGGACTCAGATATCATTTTCTTAAGACAGTATTGACAGAGACAAAGAAGGCTCTGTCTAAGGGTATATATGAGAAATGGAACAACAATTCTGGTGAAAATTTGGCTATGACAGAATGTATGAGGAGCAATTCAGCTCAAGGTCAGTATGAACACTGATATCTGGTATCATACCAGCACAAATGTTGAATCAGTAAGGGATGTGGGACTGTTAAGACCCTATTGCCAAATATAAACAATTTTTCTTTGTATATATTCATTACTGCAGGAATGGAAGACTTTAAGCCTAATGTGAATAAATACACATGTATCCAGTTCAGACACATATAAAAGTAACTTTTTATTATTAAGATATCTTTCCTAATTTTGAAAACAAGGAAATTAATTTCCACTGTTATATAAATCATGATGAAGAGGAAAAAGATTAATTGTATCTTCCGTGTTTAATTGCCTGATGAACTTACCCAGGTGTGAGATAAATAGTTTCTTATTTTAATGTGTTGTTTTCAAGGGGCCAGAACTAGTCTAAATAGCAATGATTATGTTCTTATTTCTTAGTGTTTTGAACAAGAATAGCAACTGATGAATACCTCATGAAAGGCCTCCCTTGACTAGTATAAAATTCATTTAGTGCCTACTCATGGAACTTTCAAACTTAAAAGACAAAAATGTCACTTTGAATGTTAATTTTAAGTATGTAAGGTGCAAAATTTAAAAAAAAAAATAAAAAAATTCTTTGGTAGTGCAGTTCAAATGATAGGATTCTTTTATGAATTCCACCAATAATATTCCACAGTAGATCCAGAAAATCCAGACAGACGTCTTCAGAAAATCTTGCCAAGCCTTCTTTCTTGCTATTCTGGGTGAATGGTCCTTCAAGTTCTAGCAGGGATTTCAGTAAAGCTATTGATTTTGCCATGGAAGATGATAAAATACATGGTAGTCTTGAAGGGTATCAATATGAAATTTCAAAGTAGGTAGAAAGACTAATAGGGAACCAGGTAATGGGAGAAGATGCATTCATCTATTAAGTTGATTGTAATAGTTCAACCCAACCTCACACCTCCATGTGGGTAAAATAAAATTGTGCTTAGTATACTATAAAACAACTGAAATTATACTCTGCTGCTTACAGCATTCTCAGCTTAAAGTCATGAACAACCACCGCCTTTCCAGTGCAGCAACCTTAGACTTCTCTAGGCATAATGGAGATACGTTATGGCAGACTGGTACATCACAAGGACTCTTCATCCTCTGTTTCATCTCAGTTTTGGCCAAATTAGCAGTCCTGTACACATCAGTGATATGGACACTGGTATGATTTTTGTATGAGGAGAAGCATTGGCGTCTCAGAAACATGAGAAAGACATACAGAAAACTTCTCAGAGACTAGTCTACTTCCTTTCAACCCATTCAGGTTTTATTATTCTGCCCTACTATTTTAACTAATAGTAGGAAGACAAGAAGGGTTTGGACTCCAAACAAATGATAATAAACCAATTTAAAACTGTCTCAGTGAAAATAGCAGAGGATATAGGCCAGATAGCTTTCTTCTACAATTTTCACTTAGCTTAGATTTGTAAATCCAAGGAAACCTCTGGGTCATAACAGGAATGAACTGACAATTTTAAGGTTTTACATGCTAATAGAAGGAAAGATGAAACTTTCAGTGAGATGCTTTCAACTTTTATTTCTGATAAACCCACTGAAATTTAGTCAAGCTAGAATCTTAACTCCCTGCTGTGTATGAATCCCATTGCTTTGCACTCCAGTATCCTAGTGAAAGTATTTTCATTATTTTACCAATAAAATTGACAGCTAAAATCAGAATTTTTACACCTTTATGTCATTGAGACTTTGTGCAAACATAGGCTTCCTATCACACAGATCTTTTATACTTCTGATTAATGAGAATATCAGAGGATTGGGTAGACTGTGATGCAATCATGTTTTCCTTTGGGGATGGAAAACAGCAGAAATTGTGCACATAAATTCTTCCTCTGATGGTTCAAAATTCAATTATACGAGCCACAAATAGTCCCTACAGCCTGTCAGAGATTCAAAAAAACTGTCTCCTCCTCAGTCTTACCCTTTCACACTTGACCATTAAGTGATTTCCCACTTTCTGTGCATCCATGAGGGATATTCCACTCCATGCTTTTGAAATACTGAGTGAGATTAACACAGCCACAAGACATATACTACTCTGTAGTAATAATGTTTTTCCAGCTCTGACCTAAGGAAATTGTAAGGACAGGAGGTATGAACATTCTGGTCCCAAACAGCTATTGCTGTTGGAGTCAGTTGTCAGTGAGACACAAGAATTCCTCTCCTCACCCTTTTCTCAATAACTTCGGTTCTCAATTACCTTTTCTCATACCCAAGTTAGTCCAAGGATTCTGGCTAGGATGGGCAGAGCTCTGTTGCAGATGGCAATTTCACTTTTAAAAGGGCTCTTCTGGCATAACTGATCAAAATACACACTCATATCATGCTTAGATGTCAAACTAATGGCAAACCTACAAGAGATCAAAAGCAGAGTTAGTGAGCATCACCTCATGTGGCTGATGCCACGTTACTCTCCACAAAGGGATTTGGTGAATGAGGGAAGGAATTCCAGGTACATATACTGAATATGAACATACACTGCCTAATATTTTTTCCTATGAATTTCAGAAATGATACTATGCTGAGTAGTCCACAACAGCTGTGCATACTTCCCTCTCCAAAAACGGGTTAACTCTGCAAAGATCAGCATTAACTCCCACACACACTTCTGCTGGAAATCTATCAGGTTGCTAGGGTAGCATGCTGTGCATAAAGGATGCTCCCTGGCTGTGTACCCTCCCCGCAGGCACACGAAGCCCTAATTATGAGGTATATATACAGAAGAGTTTCTGTGAGCTAAAGAGAAACATCAACTTTTTTTTCCTCCTATGTTTATTCCTCCTCACCATATGGGAGGCTGTTTCAAATTTTACTTTTATCATTTTGACCAAAAATAATACCTAATTTCTTACTGTTGCTCATTAATTTAATTTAAAATTCAAAGTAAACAAATCCTGAATAGCAAGCAATAAACTAAAAACTGAAAGGTGGATGATACTGTGCTGTGACAGCAGGACTGCACTTGCCCCATTTCATCACAAGTTTAGATGCTAATGAGACTTTTAGTGCTTTTAAAAGACATTTAAATACTGTATAAGGGAAAGAGCTCTTAATTTTTTGTCACATTATACACATTAATTAACTTATTTATTTATTTTTTTGGCTCATGATAGGGAGTGGAGGAGAGTTTCTTTCTTCAGGTTCTGTTGTACTTTGTTCCTGCTGCACCTATTTCAAGACTTCTTTACCTCCTACATCCCAAAAAACTTCTAATTTCTTTAAGTCCAGCAACAAGTCATTAACGCTGAACATAAGGATGACTTAAACATCCTTACAGTATGTCTATAGTTAAACACAAAGCAAGGGTGGCAGAAGAACTGTCTACTCCTGGCTGCCAAGAGCTTATATGCTATTTACATAGCTTTCCCTGATGCTCCATAATGACAGTGATGAGACTGAAATTCTTCTGTATCACTACACTAGCACATAAATCTAATTGCCAAATACTTTGACAGTCTCTATATGCCAACGGACAATATTCTGAGTTTCTTAAGTATCCCACTAAATCATGCAACTTTCTAGAAAATAAAAGTTGAGAAACAGAACAGAACAATCCTGGCACTGAGAAAAAAAACATAGGTGCATTTCTTAAACAGCAGAAAGGCACAAAAGAATTACCCTGTGATTTACAGTATAAATCCTTTCCAAATCCATACAGGTTAAAAATGCTAGTTGTCATATTGGTTTTATAGCTTAGAATCTTTGTTTTCTTTATGCTTAAGATGCCCTCAGTATATATCGTCACAAGTATAGCTAAATTGAACTAAGAAGGTTAGAAAGATTTATAATGTTGCCAAAGCTGTCATAGAGGCAATGAATATGGAGTGTTTCATCCTAAGGACTAAGAAAGTATTCTGCTTACAATTTCTTTTAAAGTCCCTTTTTTTCCATTTTTTTTCCCCTAAAGTACAAATATCAGTGCTTTAAAAACTAAAAGGTAAGTTATTCATAAAAATTAGAACAGCTGCTTTGTCTTTGTCTTGTGGGTGGGAATCACAGACAAACATAACACTGACAAAATTAAGTTTGAAACATTTTCAGATTATGCAATGAGTTTTCATTTTCTGACACCTAGTTCATGTAAACCAAGTTCTCCTTAGTTCCTTTCTGTTGCTTTCCTATACTGATATCTAAGTTCACACTGAAGGGACTTCATCCCCTTATGCTTCATATATCACACAATTGAAGCTGGGCTGGAATTCACCCACCAAAAGACATGAAAGACAGTAAGAAAACCTTTAAGTTACATTATGCTACTATATTTACTTGCCTGACAGACATAGAAACTATAATAACAGTATTTTTTTAACATTGATCACTGCATTGCTCTTTTATTTTAGCCAAACACCTACCATGTAACAATTATGATATGAATTTAGTTAAGTTTTTCACTTCTTTCCTGAAGAGCTTCAGCATGCAAACTTCATCAAAACACTCAACCAAAAAAACCAAAAAGAACCCCAAAAAAATCCAAAAAACCAACCAACCAAACCCCTGCCCAAAAAAACCCCAAAATCCAACAAAAACAACCAAACCCCCCAACCAAACCAAAACCAAACAAAAAACAACCAAAACAAACAACAAAAAAACACAAAAAAAGCGCCCCTCCAACCAACTGACTAACCAAAGAGCCACCTAAAAATACTTAGTAGTTCTCTGAACACTAAGAAATATGCTAGCCCTTTCAGGCAGACAAAGAGGAAAACTTCTTATGTTAAGAGGATGAGACCCTCATATGGATTACAAACCAGAGGTAGCTCATGATTAAAAATATGAACACATTAGAGATGGCCTTCCTTGGCAGTACTGGGAAGAGAATACTCTTTCTAGCCTCAGACAAATGAGGACACAAAGTACTTGGAAAGAGACCATTAGGCAGGTCATAAAGCAGAAGATTTCATCTCCCCAAGTATCTCCCTAAACATAGAAATTGCTTCAAGTTTCTGTTTTTGTGTCAGGATAAATGAATTATACCAAAATGTAACAATTTCTTAATCGTTCTACTTAAGTATTGTTGCTTCTTCCCAGCACCTTAAGAGCGCAACAAAACTGTCCTCCAGCAAAGTGCAGCATCAACAGCAGTCACTGAATTTTACCTTTGCACTCACTTCAGGACATTTAACGTCTTAGATTTTTAATTTGATACATGTTAAAAATGATGTTATAAAAAAATGAATAAAATGAAACTGTGCCAAGTTTCTAAGGTGACATATGAAACTCACTTTTTCTAACCTCATCTTTCATGCTTAGTGGGGTTTTTTTGGTTTTGGTTTTGGTTTTGTGTTGGGTGTTTTTTTTTTGTTTTGTTTTTGTTTTTGTTTTTTCCCAGAGAAGAGGGCCTTTCCAGCTTCTCTCAAGCATGGAGGTAAATGAAATATTTATGTGAAGGATTTAATTTTTTATCTAGAATCAGGTAAGTTTCTTTCAGTATCCTTCACTCACGATGTATTATTATTTTGTGCTGGATTCAAGCCTGACAACTGGCTGAATGGCAGAGCTCAGAGGGTCACAATCAATGGAGGAGAATCCAGCTGGAGGCCTGTAATCAGTGGTGTTCTCCAGAGAGTAATATTGGCTCCAGTCTTATACAACTTGTTTATCAACGACATGGACAAAAGGATAAAGTGCACCCTAAGCAAATTTGCTGATGGGGAGGGAGTGGCGGATACACCCGAAGGCTGTGCTGCTGTTCAACAGGACTTTGATAGGCTGAGTGGAGAGAAACCTAATGAAGTTCAACAAAGCTAACTGTATGCACCTGGGGAGGAATAACCCAAAATAACAGTAGAGGTTTGGGGCTGACCTACTAGAGAGCAGCTTTGTGGAGAAGGACCTGGGAGTTTTGGTGGTTAACAAGTCAACTGTGAGCCAGCAGTGTGCTCTTGTGGCCAGGAGGGCCTGTGTATCCTGGGGTACGTCAGGAAGAATGTAGTCAGCAGATCAAGGGAGGTTATCCTCCCCTTCTACTCAGTCCTAGTGAGGCCATATCATCTGGACCATCTCTTATAATAGACTGTGGGAGCTGGGCCTGTTTAGTCTACAGAAGAGAATACTGAGAGGCGACATCATCAATATATGCAAGTATCTCCATCTCTAGAGACTTCAAAACACACCTGCACATGTTCCTGTGTAACCTGTTCTGGGTGATCCCTCTGATCGCCAGACATCCCTTCCAACCTTAACTATTCTGTGATTCTGTGATTGGAAACTATTTAAAAGAAGGCAAAAAATGATCCGTTTTAGAGAACTATGTGTTGGGCTTTGTTCATTATTTGTATTTTTCTCCACCTGTCTTCCTTTGGCAGACAGGTGAGCAGCCCTGTTTCAAGATATCACCTGTCTCATGCATCTTCTTTGTATTCCTTCATTGCATTGCTCTCATATATAAAAGCAAAAATCTGAACCAGAAAAATTCCAAACTGTCTCTAATAGGCAAGCTTAGTGAATGAAGAATAAACTCTAGGGGGACAAACACAGGGAGAAACTAACTACTGCTTTTTACATTTTCTTTCACATAAAACCAGACAGAAGCTAGCTTGCCCTGGGCATTTTTCTTTAGACATTGTGTAGAATACATATTCTTGTCCATTTATATTCATCAGACCTAAATCTGGAAACTGCCATCATGCCAACAAAGAACCAGAGACAGAATCTAACTCCTGTGTTGCTGCTGTGTATGATAATGTGATCTCCATGACTGGAAATTTTCTTGATGCCCTTGTACAGTGTGAAGATGGTATCAATCTGCCTGAGTGAGATTAGCAACATCCATTCAGTTTTCTACTCAGACATAAGAGAGAATGAACTAAAAGGCTAAAAAATACCACTGTCCTCAAAGAACTCTTTTGAAATACTTCCTGATGTGTAATAGGAGTGAACCAAATATTTTCTGCTGCTCCTCAATTTAGATATAAAACCATTAAAAAACCTGTATCCATTACTCATCAAGCAGAGCACATAATTAGAATGAATTGCATTGCCTGCTCATAGGAGTTTTGAGATATCCACTGGGCCTCCAAAGCAGGCCTTTTTCATCATTTTGGGGATTTTTTGTAAGCTAATTTGCCAAAACATCATTCATTCAACATTCCATAGATTATGTGAGTTGAAGAGAAACAAATGGTGCATGCTTTATGTTTTCTGCCCCTTCTATTCAGCAAGAAAGCAGGATCTTCTTAAAAATTTTAAGCATGGACACTGCTAGACTTCAAAGTGGGTTGATGGACCCCCCAACAATCACATTATCAATGTCATATTAGAAAATATTACAATGATGATACAGCTCTGAAAAGCAGGAATATTACAAAGATGGAATATTACAGACTCATCCAGCATGAAATCTGCAGCTTGTCAGTCACTGAAACAGTTATGGGAAGCTAGAATGGTAGCACAGAAGGAAGGACATTTTCAGATGCATATTTCACATTAATAAAATTCACCAGATATAGGAAAATAAAATAAATAAAATAAAAACCAAACCAAACCAAACAAAAAAACAAACAAACAAACAAACAAAACCTCCAAACACAAAGAAACCACTTTCCTAATAGCTTCTTACACTAACTCCTCTTAAATCTGACAGAAAGCTCAAATTTTTCATATCTGTCTCAGATTTTACATTAGTATTTGTGTTCCTTGGGTTTCTCAGCACTTTCCTATCAGCATTTTCACTGAAGTTTATGGTTTGCTCTAAAGGGCTTTACATGTGTACTTACTGCGGTGGCATATAAATGAACAGAACTTCAAAGTGAATGATTCAATATTAAATAAATCAAAAATATAGTTTCAAACCACTTAAAGTGGAAAAGTATGGCATTTATAAAACTGTCAAATTCATTATTCAGTGTATTTACTTTCCTAATACTGATCCCAGACTCTGCAAAGCCAAGGCTATCACTATACCAATAAAGAAAGGTAGAACATTGCAAACTGCTTTGCTTTTCCTGCAAGACATTAGTCAGGGATAAGTTAAGCTCAGGGCTATATCTTGCTTTTCCACAAAGGCAGGTAGTCAGAAATGACAGAGAAACTGGAAAATTCAAACAGGGAGATCCAATTTTCACCAAAAACGTTCCCAGGGAAGAATACTTCCCATGGAGAAACAGGAAAACAAAGGAAAAACTGTTATCCCAAGAACTTGTCACAATATGCAAAAAACTCACAAGCTAAACCTAAAGAACTTCATGTTTAAGCAAGAATAAACTTTTTGCCAAGTGAATTACTACATTTCAAGGCAATAGTTAAAACAACACAATGCAATAAAAAAATTACATATATGGCGATGGGGGGGGGGGGG
>JAWWEW010000131.1:53087174-53111035 GCA_035583185.1 Anabacerthia variegaticeps
CAGGAGGAAGTTTATAGTTACATAGTCCAAGAAGTCCAGCTAAATAGGTATGAAGATAAAAGCTGGTTCAAAAATGTGTGATGAAGGATGCAGTAGTCACAGAAAAAAAAGGATAACTCATTAGAAAACACAGAAGAAAAAAAAGAACAGAGGGTGTTGTTTTTTGTTGGTTTTTTTTTAAAGGGTATCAAAATTCTGAATAAAAATTCTGATTCCAGTGAGGATTTTTGGACATCATTCAATTCCTATGATTTATTATTTCCTCAATAGAACTACTGCACTGAGACACTGTGGTTTTATATTAATAGAAAATGATAAATGCCACTGCAATCAGTAATACCGACTTTCTCTTTCATCAGCTAGTGGTCTGGTGCTGATCAGAAGATGAAATCAAGGAGAGGGAATTGGGAAACCAGCTGGAGAAAGCATTTCTAATATGATTTAAAACAACAACAACAGAAGCAGAGGAGCTTTCTCATTTTTCTTTAGTTCATTTCTAGCTGCATATGCTAAGTGTCAATTCATCTATGAAAAGTGTGCATAAAATCCTTATCTAATACTTAGACTAACCATCCCCTCTCACAGGGGATCCATATAGAGTGTAAAGATAAGATCTTGGGGGGTTTATGTCCTACCTTGTATTTTTACAACAGGAAATAAACATGCACAAATTATGAGAAATCAGTGGGTTTATTCCTTGCCACTCCATCAGTCAAAAATCTGTAAAAGGCACCATATCCCTCTGTTTGTGAATAGAGTGAATGAGAGTCTGACAAGACTAAAGGATCAGCAAAAGACACAGTCTCCCCTTCATTAGATTTTGCACAACAGTGACTACAGAGAGCTATGAATGCATAGTATTATGAATAATGAAACATCTGTGAATTACATAATGTCACTGTGTTCCAAATGGTATGCGTATATTAACACACAAACACAGGCTGGTACTTATTTAATACAAAATCAGCAAAAAAATAATGGTGTTTCTCAAATGACCTGGAAGTCCATTATGCTCTCCAAATCTCACATATTACACTAAGGAATGTGATGCTATTGTTACAACACAATAAACAGTAGTCACAGCAACAGCTCATAGTAACAGGTAGCAATATCTTCGGGAAATCCAACAACTTTAATAAAATGATTTAAGGAAATGTAGTTTCTTCTTGTACTTAAAACTGCCTGGAGTCTACAGAAAAAAAAAACAACAAACAAAACCAAACAAAAGACACAAAAAAAACCAAAAAACAACCCAAACAAGCAAAAAACCAAAACAAACCAAACAAAAAACCAAAAACAAGCAAACAAACAAAAAGCCAAACCCAAATATGATGAACTTTTACACAGCACTTCATACTGCCATTGAAATGCAGAAGCAAACTGCTAGCACATAGCACCTTCGGACAATCAGAAAAGTGCTCCCTTGTATCACTGAAGACTGCACACAGTTTGATTGGAACCCTGTGTTTTAGATGTGCCCCACCACTGCCCTGGTGATAAATCATTTTAGCATTTGCATGCTTGCTGTTAGCTTTAATGAATGATGTGGTGCCTTTTCATTGCTGAATCAAGGCTTCTTTTTAAGCAGCTATGGTAGTGTCTTCACAGTGTAATACAGATATGGATCCATAATTATAAAGGGAAGTCAAAATTATGATTTTTCTTCTGTATAGTCTTAATGACTAGTTCAGAAAAAAGGAACATAGAACTATTGTTTCAAACGCAAGTCCGAAACCCCTAGAGGTTTAAATTAATATTACATTAAAAAAAAAAAAAAAAAGGCAAAAAAAAAAAAAAGCAGCACACCATTTTTCTGTCTCTGTGAAACCTACTCTTTCAATTAGTAGAAACACATCACTTAGTAAAAATACAAAGTACTTCATTGTTCCATTATAGGTTGATACCATTACTTAGAAAAATCTTTAATAAGAAATAGCACACTGTTTATTCTCATGTAGTCATACTTAACAAGAGACAATTTGACAATTTACCACACTGAAACCTGTTTCAAACCCTTCTGAAGTCACTGACACACATTTTCCTTTTACTTACTTGAGTCAGAAGAAGGCTTTTAAAAGTCAAAGGCTTTTAAAAGTCACTCCAGCATGCAGCACTCCAAGCTTACCTCACAACTGCCCCCCCTAATGTTATGACCTCCATGGTAAGATAGTGTAGAAGAGGTTTATCCCGTATAAGAACTGATGCTCTAGGATTTATGAAATCAACAGATGGCCTCAGGCTACGTGTATTTAAAGGAGATTTTAATTTTTAATGAAAATAATTTGGGATTGGGTATATAACCAAAACTCAGGTATATACTTGATCTTATCCCAGAAATAATTCAAGAGAGATCATCCAGGTTACCATATGGACTGTATTCCATTCCTCCTATTAAAAGTAGATTACAGAAGGGCTAAAGCTACTTATGATATTTCAAGCTTACTGGTATTAATTTGAATAAGATAATAGATGAGGGAAGAATGATTGGCAGCCATTCCAGCTACACAAAGTACAAATCTCTTCAGCAGAATTTCAATGGATTGCAGAACTGAGTATCAAAAGATCCAGTGATAATTTGATCTTCTATTTTTTGATATAGTAATACTTCTTCAGGTAACATTATTCACAATATTAAAAAAAAAAAAAAGCCATATTTATAATCTGTGCTAAAATGCAGTACTGCAAAGAAGTATGAAAATTTGGTTACATACACTGATATATTAGATCTGTGCAACATAAAGTCTGTTGATGTGCAAAAACCATGAAGAGTACACAGTGAGTTACGAATTCCGTATGAGGTTCCAGCCATTGATATCCATGTCTGGGGAGAAGAATTCCAATTGGCTTTTCTTTCCTGGTTATGGCATGTAGGGAAGCAGCTGTACAGCTGTACAGCTGTACAGATGCACAAGCCAGAGAGATGATACAGATGTCCAGATCTTCCCACCTGTCGCCTGATTGAATTCACACTGGTTATTGCAAGATGTGGATAACCATCTGTATATCTGTTTAGTACTGACACTTAAGGATCATATTTTCTTAAAGAGTTAATCACTGGAGTAAGTACTCATCAGCACTTTTGAAAATTCAACCCTATTTCCTACATACACTGTAACCGTGGTTATAAGTCTCTCCAGGTACAGATCAACATGGCCAGAATCTCAGAAATTCACTCAGAGTCAGTGCACTACAACAGAAAATTTTTACTATATTTACAGTAAATTATACAAAAAAATTGAAATGGCTACATTTTAAAAAACAATTATCTGCCTTTTTTCATTATATTAGTAGCGGGAAAAAAATCAGTATTCTGAAAATGGCAAAGCTGAGATGACTATGCCAGACCCCAAGATTCTAATTTTTTAACTTCAACATACAAAAGCACTGCACGTGTGCAGATGAAGAGTGTCCCTAAACTTCATATTAGGGCATCAATTAGCAAATTCCCATTGACACTCACAGATCATGAATAGTATTTACTTAAGCAGTCCTTATGCCCTGTAATGTAAGCTCTCATACATATTTTAATACAACTGACAGTCAAGGCACAGAAATCTAAGGTGACTTCTTTCACCCCAGAATAGCAGGTCAGTCTCATCAGCAAGAAGGCAATGCAAGATCCCCAATTCCTATTTCTCAGTTCTATGTAGCAAACAGATTATTCATTTGAAATTACTGCAGCTCACAGCATAAATGCAGCCATTACTACAGTAGGCAGTGAGACAGAAACATGTCCTGTTGCATGCATGTTTTATACATAAGTAGAAATCTCAAAAAAATATCAAGGGGATTCTGGAAAGTTAATGGACTAAGTGTCAGTTCAAAAATCTTCCAAGACTTGTCAATGTATCATCTTCTATCATCACTTACGGTAAAAACTTCTGTAAAGCAGAGGTCCTGACATTACTGTCTGACATCCCATAGTTGTAAACCCTATTTTTAAAGACTTTTTTTTACTTTGAAATGCATTGCAATGAGCCACAAACTCAATCAAAGGTGCCACAAACTCCATCAAAGACACTACACATTAATATAAAAATCACCCTAACAACATGTATGAAACCAGTGTGTATTTGTCAAAAGTTATCCTGTTCAAAATAACTTTTTGAGTGAAATCAAAATCTGTCTGGTGCTGCTCATTGACAGTGCTAATGTCAGTGAAAATAATTCAAAGCAAAGTGCAGAAGGCTGCATGGAAGTGTTCCACAACACAGTACAAAACGAAACTGTGTTATATTTAAAACCTAATGCTATATTTAAAAATTAAATTTATTTTTTTCAAATGGGAGATAAAAAATTAAAATACAGTTTATTAGTATTGCACCTATATCTTTGCCTTATCATTTCAGTATCAATGCCAGAAATTAACACCATCAATGTCAGAAAAATAAAGGAAAAGCAGAAACTCCTTCAAGAGATTTTGTTGGATTTAGCTCCCTGCACAGATTTCAGGTTCTTTGGGAGTGCTCTGATGTCAGTACCAGACACAGGCACAAGCTTTGCTCTAGAGCTATGGTCAGATTCATAAAAATATTCAAACTGCTCATCCCTGAAAGATCAAAAACTGAACTCAACAGGTAACCAGCAATTATCAACTCCTTATCACAGCAAGATGCTCAAACCAACTTCACATAATTTTAGGTATCTGAAACACAAAGTGAGCATGACATAATGCCACAACATGACATGAATTTTACAGACACATGTAATTGTACTATTTGCATTTTCCTTTCACCATCCTCTTTGCACTATAAACTCTTCATCACGCATAGGAAACACCTGACTAATTACATCAGGAAGTCTACCCTTTTTATTCCACAACACTGCCTATAGCTGCTTCATTCAGGTTCCCTGGAGCTTTAATTCAAAACTTTCTAATGTCCTCCACAGGGAGTATTTCAAAATGAGGGATGGAAGCAGGATGAAGGCAAACAAGAAAAACACTGAGTCTCCCACAGCTTGTCTAGTTTTCTCTTTATAATGTAGACTTCTCAGGCCAAAGCTCATGTATCACTGTGTCACTGCCAGCCCTGAGTACATAATCAATGGTTTCACAATACTATTGAATTAGTAGCTTCCACACTGTCTTTTCTCAAAATTGTTGAAAGTCCTTACCCACTAAAAAATGTCAATATATTCACACTTCACACTCATTAAATGCTTGTATAAAAGCAGATATGCTATCTGCATTCAAAACCAACTTAAAATATTAGGTTTCATTTGCTTGCCTAGCATGATATTTTAGAAAAGAATAAAGGTAACCTCTAAAATATTTTTTTTCCTAAGTGCAGCATGGTTAAATTTAAAGCATTCTTTGACAAAAATGCACTGAAGTATATATACAGCACTGTCCCATATACATAGTGATGAACATTAAAATCTGTTTCAAAAAATTTGGCCAGGAGGCAGTTTATAAATCTTCAGCAAAAAAAGGATTTGCTCTAAAAAACAGTTCTCCCAACTTCAGTGAAGCAGAAGACATTGAAGTATTTCTACTGTACAACACAACTCTTAACAGACATTTCTATGGATATCATCACCACACCTTGAAAAGAGTTCACAAAACAAAATGGATCAAACTATTTTCTCTTACTGAAATAATGAAAATTATTATCCCTTTTCACAGTTGTAGTCCCCAAAAAAGCAGGTACTAGTGGCAGACTTAGGAATGGAGACTGAATCTTCTGGATTCTAGCTCTTCAACAACTAATGCAAGCCGAGCCCTCCATAGAAATTGAATTGTGAGGTTAGTAAAGTCAAATACATGAACTGTCTTCTATCAGTAAATGTATGCTAAAGGAAACCAAGTGAGATGAGACATTTCTACCTAAACATGTTTATGTTAGCTGACATTAAACTTAAGGGCAGAAATGTTTTGAGCTTGAACACATATAAAATTCCTCTGAGATCAAGTTTCTCAGTAGACTCAGGGAGAGAGATACCAACAAGAGTTTCTGCTTAAACATTAGAAAACTAACTCAGTCTGAATGAAAGGGTGCCCACTTCTCATATTTCTCTGAGATAATATAGAAATGAATATAGTATTAATATGCACAACCAATAAAGACTTTTTTTTTTTTTTTTAGATTGTCCTGGTTGGCACTTGCTATTCAAAATCATGTTCCTGGGCTAAACTGAAAGTGTTTAAGTGTGAAACATAAACTGATTTGTAAGAAAAATAATGCCTTTCTTGAATTCCACCACTAAAGACTCTTGAAGGCTCTGTGGTAACTGCTAGGGGACATAGCGAAACTTGTCTTTTTTTGCCTCTTTTAAAGGGCAATAAACTTTTTCCGTGACAGATAGCTATGATGCCATTTCTAGGAACTACAGATCAAAAGAAATCTCACTGCTGAAATAGTAATCTACTCGGGTATGATGAAGAATAGTAATTTGATTGTAGTTTCTTGATATTTCAGGAACACATTCTAACAAAAACAAATGGCTTAATTTTAAGAAATGAAACTGTAGGCATGTACATGGTGTTAGAAAGGATTATTTAAAGCATTCACATATAGCACACTTAATGTAGATGCTTGTAAAATATTGAGAACAGTATAGAAAACAGAACAGGATTTCACATAATTGTAGTTTTCCCTAAATGTAATGCCAAAAGTCAAATATAATGTCTGCAAGCACAATAGTTTAATTTTTTCTCCAGAGAAAGGGAGATAATATTGAGTTTGTAAGAATGCATAATTAAGTATATATTGGAAATTTAAATGTTGTCAGTGCACTTGAGAATACAAAGTTGTCTTTTACTAGCTCAGCAAAATTCAGTCAACTGAATAACTCTCAAACAGTAAAATGAGTAATGGGTTAAAGCATGGATTGTCACGCCAGGCTTTTTTATATGATGACCAGATCAATTCAAGCCTCTGTGCTTATGGGCCTAAATGAAGCTTGCAGGAAGAGCAGGAACAGAGGTTTTTCTATAGGCCTGAAAAATCTCAAGTGAAGATTTTAAATGGTTTACCAACCTTTACAGAAACAATGTATTTAAATTAAATTTTATTGTTCACCCTGAGACTAAAATGTAGTGTGAGTAGTGGAAGTTTGCTTAATTTAATCCTTTAGTCTAGGTTTGACAGATGAATTCTACTAAGACCACACCTACTTCTCCATCTCTACAGAAATTGCACTTGGCATAATTAAGAGTGCCTCTACAAACTGTGACAGTAAGCAGTCCCCATTAAGAAGGAAAAAGCGCTTGTGCCACGCAGATCTATTTTCCACTGTTTGCCACTTTGTATAATATTTCTACCTATTTTTAGGTAATAATTTACCTAACTCGAGTTTTAACTAGCTAAAACTAATTGCGTATCATAACTTCCCTGATAGTTTTCTACTGGCATGTCTTCTTCTCTTGTGGTCTTGTATAAAATGACTGAAAATAAAGCGATACTGACAGAAGAGTGATCTTTACTCATGAAAGCAATCTCTGGGTTTATTTGGCTTATTCATATGAGTAAGCAAGTCAAATTTGGCTTTAAAAGCTCTAACTTAATCTTGTAAAAGAAACGAAAATGAGAGGCATATGGATGTACTTTTTTTCCTCATCCATGCGGGACAATGGCAAACAGGATGTCACTTGTCACAAATATCTTTCACTCCCCACTTTCTAACATAAAAAAGATACTGCCCAACAATGAAGCAGCTGTAGGAGGCAAAGAGGAAAGAAATAGTTCAAAAAAGCTATATTACCACTTGTAATTCTGAAGCTCCCGGTGTCTTGCAAGTTGATGTCACAGAAGAAAAAACTCCTCATTTGGTCTCCCACTGTTTTGCTGCCCTTTCCCCATTGGTGTTGTAGCAGGAGGCAATATAAAAGTGCTTTTATTCCACACAAATTGCTTGACTGCTAAACTCTCTGAAATCTGAAAATTACGGTAGTTGCATGATTTTTTTTTTTTAAGGATTCTCTCTTTGTAATTGCTTCTGACCAGAAAATTAAATACAGAAGAATGAATTGGCAATGAACACAGAAGTCACAATTCTGATTTCATTCCAAGCTGAAGAATAATTTTATTGAAACACAGAGTTGCTGTATTTGAGGTAAGAATCTGACTAGAGATCCTTAACATTTCCTTTACACGTGCCAGGTTAAACTTTTCTCTAACTAAGATAATATCTCTACTCAGAAAAAAACTGAAAACTTCACAAATATATTTTTACACTTAATGTGCTGATTTCTGCAAAATGTTACATGTTAAATATTTTGTTGGGTTCGGGTTTTTTTCTTCCCATCTTTAAGTATACTTTACACTTGCTCTGAAATATGGTCAATGGAGGTATTTAATATGCCATTTCTAAACATCTATTGAATTAAAGAAGAGAGCTAGAAAATGCAAAAGAAACAATCTGTACGCTGATATTTTTAACAAAGCTGTTGGCACCAATCTTTATAGGTTCTCTGATACTCCTAAACAGTGCATTTCAATAGAGAAGAGTGCTTTTCTTGATCTCTTTTGCCTCTTTTTCCTTCTCATGCCTGTATGCCTTAACTTTAATTTTCTTTCTCTGTGTATTTTGTTAATTTATATAGGTTTCTTTTATGTAGAATTACTAAAGTTCTCAATGTGTTCTCCTTTCAGTGAGTTCCAAACTAGCAATCAAGGTTAAATAAACAACGTACATGTAGAAAACTCAAATCAATTTAAAAATGAAATAATTGATTTTTTTATTTTAATTTTGTTCATTGATTTTGTTCACAGGAAACAAAATCAATATAGTAGCAGCATACTGACTTTGAAGTTTGATAATATATCTCAGTATAATAAAGAGGTCAAAAGCCCTACTATATCATAAATTCTTCCACTTGGAACTAATTACTACAAATGGAAAAAAATGGCAGACTATCAGTTTTGAAAGCCTAAACACAAAGGGTGAGCTAATTCAGACATAAATGCATAACAATCAGGAGAGAAAGTATTTTTCAGCATTGTTGTTCATACAGTTGAAAAGCCATATAGTGAAGGCGAGTGATAATATATAGTCTCATTACAAATATAATTGAGTTTCCTTACAGTTATACAAGCTTTACATCAGAAACTTGAATGGGTTGAAGTTATGCTTTATTCATAAGAAAAAGAGCTTGTTGAAAAATTATTAATACTTCAAATATCCTCTTTTGTTGCTCCCTATGATGAAGGATATGAATAAATGAATTATTTAGGAGAAAACATTCAGCCTTTCTCTAAATCATAAGCTGATATATTATATAGTGTAATATCCAAATACAGATATAAAATGAATATAAAAATTGGTATATGCATATATAAAATTGGACTTGGCACTATAGTCTTTGTTTTTATATGATGCATATAGCTTAATAGTGACTGTGGAGTCAGAGGTTTTCCTTATGTGTGGTTTTGATATTGGCAATTGCACAATCCTCAATACAATTACTATAGTCTGGAGCGTTCCAGCCAGGTGAATTCAGCTGTCTTTAGCAACCAACTTGGTGTATATACACACGAGTAACTGTTGATTTCCCTATTTGCTGGTAGAGACATTTAGCATGTTCTGGTTTCTTCTCTGTATCTATCTCAATTTATTTGTTGAGCCATTTCTCTCAGCAAAATCTGAAGGAACCAACACTGCTTGCCCTAAATCCTTTCCCACAGTTTCATGTCCCCAAGCAAGACAGACTGTCAAATAGCAAGACCATATCTGGATTTCCAGAGAATTTCAGTCCTTTTTTTCTTTTTTTTCTTTTTTTTTTTTTTTTGCTTTGCTTATCTAGCACATCATCAGGGTTGGTTTTTTGGGTTTTTTTTTCAGCAAACCACAAATACTTCATTAACTCTAATACTGAAAATTTAATCTTTTTCACACCCATCTCCCAGTTACTAATTCAACCAATCATCTAATCAAATTTCAGTCTTTTCAAAGATGAAACAAAGAAGAAATTGTGAGTTTCTGATTCTATTCATACTCCTATATTAGATGGCATTTGATCTTGTTCTTCCACTTATAATCATTTCTGCTTACCAAACCTTTCTCACATACCATTTGTTTTCCTGCTTTGCATTCTTGACTCCATTTATTCATCTCTCCAAATGCATCCAAAATGTAATCTGAATCTCTTGTTTTCAGGGGTTTTTAACATGATTTATCATGGGGTTTAATTTATTTTATTTTTTTCCAATAGTTTTACTTTCAAGGTGTACTTAGTTCTGCAGTAACCCTGCCCCATGGGAATCAATTTCATAACATAAGAGTAAAAGAGTTCATGTAATTTGTGATCCAACATCCCTTCGAGTTGGAGTTTTATTTCATAAATAATTCACTTACAAGCACATACATTCATTTTACATGATTCCTCAATGTGGTCAGGGTGCTGCGTAGTCTGCATTGTTTCCACCTACAAAAAATACAAAAATATATGTCTGCTTACCGGGATGTGAGTAGGGTTTGGCTAAACTAATCCTCTGTCATGGATCTTATCAGTGAGCAAAAAGATTCCTCTTCTCTCCCTTAGGTCCAAACATACTCCGTAAAATAACTATTTGGCAGTGAAGACAGTTAGAATACTGTTGCATACTGATTAAAGAAAAGAAGAAATTAAGTGAACTATGCCCAAAACCAGGCTGGTTTTAAGTCATAGAGAAATTGCAGTGATGTACACATTCTCCCTTTTCTTACCTAGAGTTACTGTAGACAAAGTAAAAAATAATATATATGTCTCAGGTATCAGTGATGAGCCATAAAGTGATGGGATAAATAGTGCGCCTGGATAGCTGAAAGAAGCAAAGAATAGGAATTTTAGAGGAAAACAAACAGGCAACTACTCTTTCCCTTCATCCACCTCACCACATCACCAAATAAAAAGGAGTTAGCAAATCAGATTTGGAGGACAACATAAAAAATACAATGACAGTTCTGTGAGCATCCACATTCTCCAAAATGTCAGGTATCAACTATTACGTTACAAGGTGGACATAAAGACAGTGCAGGACTAGGGGAGAACCTGATTCCTTTGAATCAGTTTGACTAAGAGGTTTGTGAAGGAAATGAGACACTAAAGAGACATGCACATCTACTGATAAACAGTGAGTTTTCTGTCCAATATATTCTTCAAAAACACACCTTAAAATATCACTCAGAAATGGGTCATCCACACAAAAAATATGAACCCATTATTGTTGGTTACATAACATGTTTGGTTGACAGTCATCAGTCTTTTCAGCTTTTCCAGTACTGTTGTAGTATTAATAATTCATATTTATTTTACATCACTCACTACTACATCCTTATTTTAATGAATCATTTCTTCTAATCTATTACACATATGTAAAGTTAAAACTAAATTACACAAATGTAGGATAGCAGTGTCAAGCATCTCTATAAAGCAGCTTTTACTCTATGAAAATAATCCATAAAAGACTTCCAAATGTCCTCAAATAAGTAACGTCTGTTCCTCAATCTAAATATGATCTTCTTACAGGAAGCCATCTGGGACAAGCAAGCAAAACATTCTGCTTTGGTTGCAGAATATATTTACACCTCAGTAAAATTCTTCTTCATCATCAAACCAATTATATACAAATCTCTTTGTTCAGTTTACACTGTCTTATCTTGACTAAATAGCAAAAAAAAAATAAAAATAAAAAAAAAATCACTAAACTGGCCAGAAACATTCAATAGCAATACAGGTAATGCATCTATCTATCCATCTGTTTTGGTCAATCTATCTCTATTTTTTCAGTTCCTTTAGCACCTCAAAGTTCCTAACTTCAACAGTTGTTCAAATTCATATATAAATATGAGTGTGAGTGTGTGTGTGTATATATATACATATAAACATTTTTATAACTTTAAGGAGAATCCATTCACCGGAATAGTAGACTTGTCCAGTATGCAATCAACAGGGATATGCTAACATGTATTTTAAATTCCTTTCTCAAAGATAAAAACACAATTGTGAGCATTTGCTGCATTCATAACATAGTTCTGAGGTCAAAAAGGTTTATAGATGTAGCATTTCTGCTATAATTAGAGCTCTTTTCTACAACAGATACATATATTATTTTTTTTTTTTTCTCCAGTTAACAAATCAAATCATAAATCAATGCAAGAAAAAACCTAAAACCAAGTACCTGGCACAGACTAGACAAAAAGTTGAATCAAAAATGCAATATATTATATCCTTAAGACTCAAATAATCATGGTGGTCTCAGTCTGTGTGCCTGTATTACCTGCAGTACCCCTAATGCAGCATTAAAAGGGAAGAATGACGGTGCAATTTGTTGCGCCTCTCTACATTACATCTTAACGAGCAACAGAGTTTGCATCACCTGCCACTCTCTGGCATTCACTATGCAGGCATAGAGAGCAAACTGATGGAAGCCCTTGCATCTGCACTGTATGTGCTACCTACCACATGACAACCTGACACAATGCTGGAGAAAACAATGCTTCAAAATGCTCAGTGGTACTCAAAAATATGTACAGCAGGACTCCAAATATAGACTCAAGAGAAATTCACACCCAAAACACATTCTCATCTTCTGTGTCATTAATGTAAATGCAGTAGAAGAATCTTGCAAATTTCCAGAAAATTGCTATTACTGTCTAGTTCTCTCTCCTATTTAGAGTTAAATGAAGAATTGAGAGTTACTACCTCAGTTTTTATGAGCAAGATGTTTTGCAGCACTCCACTAATCCAATCCATAACACTAAAATACAGGCCTGGAAGTTTCTTATTACATACTAGGTCCACTTTCTGCTTGTCAGAAGCATAATCTCACATATTTTCTTGATAGGTTACAATACTCTTGCATGAATATTTCATTGGGAAATCATTTTCAGAATTTCAATGCTCCAGTATATAAAAATTAGTGTAATTACAACCCCAAATTTATTAATAGGTATTTATATATGTTACTCCTTTTTCCTGATCTTACATATTCATTGCCATTGAGAAGTGACCTTTTAGTATTAGTGATACATATTTACTACTATATGCAATTAGTTTTCATTAAATAAGTGAGAGGTCACACTATAACATTGTATAGGTGATCGCAGCCATAATATATTGTTAAAAATGCAGAATGATTAACTTCTGCAAGCACCTTTTTATAATTTTTTTTTTTTTTTTTGCCACTCATTTCACTTTATTCTTAGCACTATATCTCTAACGGTAAATATGTTATGATTGCAACATATATTATATATTGATCTGATTGATGTGTGTGTATGACTAAAAATGTGACACATTACAAGTTTCTGCAAGATGCAACATGTCTTAATCGGAACTGAAAGGCACAACATGCTCATTTTTGCCCACTACAGCAAATGCCAGATAAAAATATATCTCCGTAGATTTCCTGTTACATTTCACAAGATGTTTCTAACCTATTTTTAAACTTCTTTTATACACATAACTTCATTTTCAGTTTGTTGCAGAAATCAAAATAGAATATGGGGAAGTATAGCAAGTGTATTGAATATATTTCCTTAGACTATACATGCTGTATAAGAAAAGGCAATTCTTAAACAAGAGAAAATTAATCAGTAAATAAAATATTCAATATCTTTATGTTGTGACATTTTTACAGTATTTGTGAATCACTAAAGGCCATATATATAGTGTAAAAAATAGGCAAATTGAAAATCATGAATTCTGAATAAGAAATGAATGAGGACTGCTACAACTGATCACAAAGAAATGCATACCTAATTTAATATAATAATTCAGTAATTCTGAAAATGAAAGTTAAAAAGAAAAAGAAGTTAAAGAAAGCAGCTTAAAGAGGTAACACACCTAGGGTTAGTGAACAGTTTAACATGACTGTATGTAGGCTCATTTAACATCATTAAATTCAGTTTGTCGTATTTTTATTCTGTGATTACTGCCAACTCCTGCACGTTGTGTAAATCAAGTCCATCAAAACTAAGCTTTTGAGTTCTTACCAAAGCAAGAAAACTCCAAAAACTATCATTTTAACCCATCATTACAAGCATAAAATTGATAACATAAATATTTGTCATTCATTACATTTACAAACTCTCTGGTTTATTGATTTCTTGTTCACACTATGCTTGTGAATGAATTTTGAACATCTAGGAATCTGTCAAATCCCACCACTTCCTACTATTAGGATTATGTTCTTTTCATAGTCACACTTTGCAGCAATATGGTGACATATTGACCAGTCCTCATGTTAAACACTAGAGGATTGCTGGCTCACAAAGACAGTGGTTAGAGATGGAAGAACTGTGTCCATGCCATTGACCTGAAATTAATTAATTCATCCCCACAAACTAAAGAATCTATAACTTAAAAAACAAAACAAAAAAAACCCCAAACCAAAACAACAACAACAACATACATTTAAATTTTCTGGAATTTGTTCTTTCTAAACAGACCCAAAATATTGTAAATTAATAATAAACATATACCTTCTATTAGTAGTAGGTAGGAACAAAACCCAAAGTATAAAATATCCCATTTAGCTCTCTAATCTACTCTCAAACAGGCAGTGTTAACAAAAAAAAAAAACAAAACAAAAAAAAAAAAAACAAAAAAAAAACCAACAAAAAAACCCCATATTTAATGCTATTTACTACAATACCTCACCATTCCTGAAGCACAGAACTGTCTTCATTAGAATCCATTATAAAGATATTATTATTCTACCTTCAGCACATATGCATTGACTTATTTCAGGTCAACCATGTTCAGAAATACAAATTCCTACAATTTTTTGAAAGCACAGAGTGGAATAACGTCGGATTAATCTACCTAAAAGGTCTCAATAATGCAAACTTCCATATGGTTTGCATTTGACTTACATAATATATTTATCAAAATTTTGTCACCTTGCTCTACTGAACTATTGCTTTAAGAAGCACTGTAATAATCGGAATTATATCTATTTTATTTATTTATTACAATCTTAAGCCAGCAACATCTGGATCTCCTTAAAAACTGAGTAATACTGCCATGTCAAGAAAAAAAGTGTTCATAGAAAAACAGCAGCGCAAGTACTGATATCCTCTGCTGCTGCAAACCTCACAGTGAGAGGTTTGTTCTTCCCTTTAAACAGCTTACAGAACATGATCTCGGTGTAGATAATGCTACTAATAGTTTAATCCATCATTAAGAAACTAAGGCATTAAAAGCATGGCCCGTATTTTGTTGTTGTTTCTATTTCCCTCTTCTTAGGAGTACACAAACATACTAGAAGGAAAATATCTCTATAATTCTATGATTCTAGACTGATGAAGTTCCATTTCAAAACTAGCAAGGTATTTCTACATCACTTCGACCTCAGAGGGTTGATTCATTATGTTTTTTTTTTCCAATTTCTTAACAAAATATATGGAGGTATAGAGTTGCTACTATAACACCGTTCTTTAATAGTTTTTGCTGATATTTATTCCCAATATATTTATGAAGAGCAATCACATCTCCTCTTCCCACTTACTTTCTTAAGACTCTGAGGTAAATGTAGCAGTGGCTTAATACCATATGGCAGGAATAGTTACCACCTTCATCCATCTGCTCCACCCTTCAGATGGGCACTAAAGCCTTCAGGGCAGGGTTACATGATATGCCTACGAATGAGCTCATGTACTATTGCAGTCTTCAGCTGGGTGTATTAAAGTAAAAGAATTCCAGTTTTGGTTTACCCTAATATACAAAGCAGTGGTTGACAAAGTGATTCAAAGGAGGTTCAAGTATTCATGCCTTCAGGATAATAACAGCTTCTGCCATCCAATTTTAGCCTGCCGCAGCATGTCTCTCAGAGCCTTAAGTTTGAATAAGCAAAGCCCTTTAAGTCATCTCTTGCACAGCTAAGTCTATATTCCATGGTTATTAAACTGCTCTTTCTGAGTGTCTAAAAGTAAGCTTAATTCTTCCTGAAAATGGTTGACCAGAATAATAGAATGATTTTTCAGATGAAGTCTCATGAAGGACTTCTCAAATGACATGACTTTGTCCATTTCTCTCACAGCAGCACACAACTTGGTGCAGTCTTATGTTGCAGAAACAAATTTGCTTGTGTCACACTGGTGGTCCTAGTAATTATGCCTAATTTATTAACTTCTTTGTGTTTTCTACTGCTTCCATCTCATCATCTCCTGACTGAATTTACAACTTGTCTTGTTCTTACTATTGTCTTAAGTTTTATTTTAACTCCTACAACTTAAAATGTTTCCTAGTCCTTCATCTAGTACAGTCTAATCCTCACCCAAAGTCATGATGTTTATCTTGTTTCATAATCAAGTTTTCTTATTACATTTGCACTCTGTGCATGAAGGTTAAAATATAAAGGAAAATGGTCTTAAGACTGATGCTTGACTCAAGTAACTTTTTATAATGGTTACCTTTGCGTCAACACCGTCATCTCATTTTAGTGAATTTCTTACATATTTTTAATTCTGCTAGCAATGCTCATCTTCCTCAGGTGCACAAATGATTTCCCAGGTGGCACAGTATCAACTGCTTGCTAAAGTCCAAGGAGATTACTAAATTTTCTTTATCTAGAAAATTGGTTATCTTTTCAAAGAAAGTTATCAGATTGGTTTGTATGAACTCCTTTCAGTAAAGCCATTTTCAATTTCCATTTTATCCCATCTTCCCTCTTTCTTTATGTCAGTAACTCAATTTTTTTTCATATAAACTCTGCTCTACTTCTGATAAAAAATGAGGTCACACTTTTAGACCTTTATCCCTTCTTTCCCATCTTCTCCACTACTTAAATATAAATACCGTATTTGCTATTCTCCAACAAAACAGCACCTTTTTTTTCCCTAACAGATTTATTTAAAAGAAGACATGGGATGCTTTGTTCTATAGCACTCAGAATTCAGTGATGACACCTATCTGTTCCTACTTGACTCACATACATCAAACTTTGGGTTTTGCTTTTATCTCAGAAACTTCCAGGGTTTGCCTCCCCTGTACAACATTTTTACCTTTGTTTAAAACTAAAGCAAAGTTTTAATTTCATTTCTCCATCCCATATACATAATTGTTCACTTCTATGTGTAATAATTTTCCTGCTTCTCTCTTGCTCTTATAGCTTAATAAAGTTTTCTTTTAATCATTCCTTTAGTGTTGTCTACCTCAGCTGACATTTGTCAGTCTTTTATCCTGACCACACCCCTCTAATGTATATCTCTCTGATGATCTGACTTCCCTTCTCCCTCCTCCTCCCATTCATTGTACTTTTCCAATCTTGTCATTTATTCCATTAAAAAAAAAAAAATCTTCTCACGCCTGTACACAGAATAAACACCTGTGCATCTGTGACTCTTAGAAAGGATTTGAGATATTTTACCTCACAGACATGTGTATGAAGAGTATCCATATCACCTTCCCCACCTCCCTCCTGCCTGTGCGTGGCACTACAATCATTGTCTATTTCTACTACTGAAGGCCAATGCTGAAGGGAAAAAAGTGCATTGATTGAACAGGGATTGTACTTTTCCAATTCCCAGAATTAATCTGCCTAGAGGCAAAATGTCTGTGTTCTCTGCTAATGATCCTTTGTCACTTCAAACACAATATTACATTTGTTTATAATTTATCCAGCCATCATACTCTACTCACTAAGACAGAAAGAAAAGCAAGAATGGCAAGACTTCAGTGTTTAATGCACAAAAAAAATCCTGAGATGAATCACAAATTTTATTTTTAGAGGCATTAATATCTGCCTGCTTTAAAGGAGACTTTTTTATTCATTGTCTAATGTATAATCTGCATGAAAAGGTATCTTTCAATTAAATCTGTTGCTTACTAAGGCTTCCATTTGCACATACAAGACTAAAGAGAACCTCTAGTGAAATGGTCGTGAGAGGCAGAAGCATTATCCATGGAATTAAAAACTTTATAGATACAACTAAAACAGACCCCTATGATGTGGCAGAAATAACAAGCTGATACACTGCTTATTTTGCTAAGAAAAGTGTTACTTTTCATCTCACAGGCACAACAGACTTCACAGGAAAGCTTTACACTGCATGCCTTTGGAGACTCTGGGACAGTAATCCCTGTTCGACATAGACACGCCTGGGGCACAACAGGCTTCAGGGGCTTCTCTTGCCCGAGCCCCAGCCCGCAGCCTCCCTGCTGCCCTTGCTTGAGAGGGGCATTTAGTCTTTCTCTAGTCAATCTTAAGATTTTATAAATCTTTATAAACTCAGAAGTTTTTCATTGAGAGAAATCTGTGACTGAATCTTAAGATTGACTACGGAGGAGAAAAAAAGTACTAATACTGTGTGAAGCAGAGACTCTGCCTGAGCAGCAGGTCTCCTGCTGCTCTTTCCTGGGTGGATAAAACTCCATCCGTCAGGCAGCAAAGAGGATTATGCCAAAGGCACAGTAGGGCTCTACAGGTAGAGACTCACAGAGCAGCCAAAACTAAAAGAAAAAGTTATGGAAAGCAGTAAGAGCAAAAGATGTAAAGGGGTTGGGTTTAACTGTTTTATACAGGTCCCTTAGGCAGGAAATGGCTATGACAGATCTACCAGCTTTTAGATCAAATTCCAAAGTACAGGTAGGTATCACTCTCACCCTGGAAAATTTACTGATCTCAGCAGCACCCCTCCTTCAAGGTATGCAGTAGTTAAAAAAAAAAAAAAAAAACACTAAGAAAAAATATCAGAAGACAAAACAAAAGTGATGTTACCAGTCTATCAGCCATTTGAAAAGACATGTTGAAAATATGTATAGGATGAATCCACTGTTTGATCAGAACACAAAAAGCATGGATGTAAAATACAGATTCATAAAACAACATTAAAGGTGAGTGTTTCCAGTAGACAAAACATAAAATTAGGTTTCCAGAATGCCTCTTCAGTGTACCTCCAAGTTCTAGTCAAAAGGATTGTAAAATTTATAAATTCTCAGCTAGCCTGTACAGCATCTAAATAATCACTTATGCTAAGGAAGCATCATAATGATAAACAAAGTTTATGAAGAATAGAGTAATTCTTAGATACTACATTATACGTACACAAAATGCTAAATTGTTGTACTGTTACTGTAAACTTGTTTCTATTGTCAACTGTTCACTTTCTTAAAATTAAGTTCAAAGCAAGAGCAGGGTTTTTTTTGTATCTATTTCTTTCCTTTCAAAGGAAACATAAATTCCATGCCTCTAAATCAGTTGCAAAGTCCTTTATCAATGAGGAGTATGGTGTTTCCTAACAAATAAGAGCTTATTTTATATAGTGTCTTATGAGCACAGTGTGGTAGATTGGTTTAATTAAAGTCTGTCAAATTATCATAGGGTTTTCACATTCTGCAAATAATTGCTTTTTCTTCTCTATTCACTTTTTGTTAATGGAAATAGAGAAAGTTATTTTCATCTTTAATATATGGTGTAGAATGAAGAAAAAATTGGAAAAAAATAAGCAGTTAATGAAGTGACCTTTAATTTCTTAGACATCCTTTTAAATTAAACCTAAAATGATGAAAATTAAGCTAGATTTGACAGGAGTTATATATGTGAAAGTATGTCATGTATTCAAATTAGACTGTTGTACCAAGAGTACACATCTGAAAGTAGATGAACAGTGGAATGCAATGAAAGTTGAATGCCAATATTTGTGAGATCAGTTAAACTATTTCATATTAGATTGCACTCTGGTGATCTGAACATAGCATACTTGCAGATAATAGGTGACTACTACTCCTTTTGTAGACAAATTCCTCATGACAAATTAATTTATGTACAGAATTTGCACATGGGAGTATGGAATTAATACTTTCTTCATATTTTTGATCAAAAATTAAAAAAAAAAAAAAACCAAAAAAAAAAACCACATTTTTTTCCAGTGAAGTAGCAAAATTGTAGAGGGGGCTAAGAAGAAGGAAAATATCTATGACAGGTTTATTATAATACAGTAGCTAAGCTCTTTGTTGGAGCAGACTGCCACATAAGACAAATTCATGGTAGAACACAGGGAAAAGAGCAGCAGGAGGAACACTAGTGTGTCTTCTTGTCAGTATCTGCACAGAGGGTGGGTACCACACTGGGCTAGCATTTACTTTGTAGATAGTGGGCTCCATTTTCAACAGAACTTTAAACATCAATAAAGTCTTTCTGCAAATTATTTCTCTTTTGAATGAAATGTGAAGGGAACCTATGCTTGCAGCAAGTCTGGTGCCACATCTAAAAGGAACAGAAGAAAAGCATACACTGGACATTTAACACACTGCTACTGGGATGAACAGGAATTTCATCACAAGCAATTATATCTGCTCAAGTAGGGAGAGCCATGTTCAATAAACTCTTCCTTTTAAAGGCAGTCTTTATAAAAAATGTCCTTGTGGATGCTTAATAATATTCAAAAAGATTGAAACAAGCTGAAGAGGTCACCCTCCTGATCCTTGATGCACAGCAATTCAGCAGGAACCATGAAACTCAATGTTTAGAAAAGCAGATCTGACCAAAATATTCTTCTGTATTTATTTGTAAAATATAATTCTAAAGCATATAAAACTTCATTTCAGTTTCATTTTACCAGATTTTATTTATATTATCACTATGTAACTATGTTTCATGAAAGCCTGTTCAGAGATAATAATTAAACCAGAAGAATTTTGCTCCTCATAGTGCTTTTACAGTTAAGTCATTGTTCTCCCTTATGCTTATAAGGAGAGAGGAGAGAAGCTAAAAATAAAAGGAACTAAAAAGGTGTTGCATCTTAAATGAGTGCAGATATTTTAGGTCTACTTGATTTACTCAATTTGTTTTAAGTTGAGGAGTGAAAAGGAATCTTTGACAAAACTGCCATCCTTAAAATATGGTGATATTTCATTTTCTTCCTTCTGCACTATTTAGATTGCCTGGAACTGAAATACTTCCAGCAGCCACTGTGTCCAATTTTTCAGAGCTGTCACTTCCTAACAAATCTGCTTAAGCAAAATACTTATGTTGTTAGAAAACAGAGCAAACATATGATATAAAATACGTCCTACACTTCTTTATAGGACTACTGGTATTCAAACACACAAACCACAAAGAACATGTAAAAATCTGGAAGTTGAGTCCTTACAGATGCTTTTAAATCCAAAAATCTGGTACTTCCATGACTGGTTTCCAAAGATATCTAGAATTAGCTGACTTTTTTTGACTTAGCTGATTTTTTTTTTTTTTTTTGCACAATAATTATAATCAACACTATACAATCAAAAAATAATCAAAATGCTCTTTCCAAAGAAAGCACTCCAGGTCATTAAAATTAAAAAGTACACTTCACCTGAAAGGCAGAAAAACAGGAGATGATCAGTTTTAACTCTTTCTAGTCCACAATCTCTTTTGGTCAGCATTTGATGCCCTGCAAGGTAACACAAAGCTGCAACAACTTTACACTTACGTGCCTTTAGTCTACAATATAAAGAGAACAGACATTACATAAAATGCTAACAAAGTGTATGCCGAAATAAACTACACTGAAAAAATTTAAGATCTTTACTTAGGACATAGATTACATTTTGCAGAAAGAAAAAATGGGGAAAAAACCCAAAACAAATAAAAACGACTCTGGTGTAAAATAAAACATTCTTTTCAAGAGTGAATGTTAAATTCTGGATATCAAGAAATTTTACAGATGACAAACTGCAGAATGGTTTTGGCTGTTACAGGTCAATAAATACTATGGTTTATTTTCTGGGGTTTTTTAGTTTTTTACTTAGGATTTTCTGCTTTTACAAAACATCCTATTAATCTTTGAAATTTACTCAAGAGGAACTATGTAAGACTAAAGTTACTTCCACTGCTTTATAAAGTCTATCATTTTACAGGAAAGTCAGTGCTTCTTGCTGTGTACAGTTCAAATCCCAACAGTCTGATGGCCTGTTAACACCAAATATGTTAACACCCTTTAATACCACAGAACGTCACGGTACCCTCATGGGCCACAAAACCTCTGTATATATTTAATAGACAAAGATTTTATATTACTTCAGAAAAGAAATGTGTCAAGTAAAAATCAATTTCAAGTTTCTTACTAAGAATGAAATAGTCCTAGGTAAATAAATGATTTTTTTTCAAATTTCATTCCATCAAACATAGCAAGTAAACAAAAAATTCAAAGTCATTTAGACATCTGCTTCTGAACAATGACACTTGCTTGTTCACACTGCTATAAATTCTACCCCTAATTTTCAAGCTTTTTTGACAGCCTTTTCCCACTCAGATCATCACCCACACAGCTCTTGCTAAGATCAGGACAGGACAAGACAAATAAAAATATAACCTAATACAAGAATTCCAGTATAACCAAACAATAATATCTCAGATCCTAGGTACAGAAAGCTGTTCTAAAGATTACTTCATCAATTTTCTCAAGTGGTCATCTATATATTGAGACTACCAAAGACCAGACAATATCTTACATTTTAAAAATATTTCTGCACCACACTCCAAGGAACTGGAGAGAAAGTTACTGACATTCTGACAGCAGTGGAAAATTGCAGATGAGACAAAACCATCAGTACTTTCTCACAATTAAAGCTTCAAAATATTTTTAGAATATAAGACAAGAAGCAGTGTTGATCATTTGTGTTCTATCCTTGGATAAGCAACACATACTGGCCAATCTGAGATTCCTTGGATGTTTAACAGAAAGAATATTTTTTTTAAAATAAAAGAACAAAAACCCTCTCCCTGAGCTGCTGTGCAGCTGACAGAATAAAGATTACTGTCTTTAACCTCTGGATTTCAAAATTATGTCCATTTCACACACGCACATGCATACACACACACACCACCCCCCTTTTATTTCCCAGACTTCTGTGTATCTCCAAGTCCTTGTAAAAAAAAAAAAAAGGGACAGGCCTCAGTACCTCAGTACTCGCATTTTCGTTAAGGTATATGAAATACTTAAATTCATTTAAAAAATGCTTACAAATCCATATAAAAAGTAGTTATTTTCTCAATTAAATAGCAAATGGCCAGCATAAATTAGCATCTATAAATAAGTGATAAGCCCAAATTCAAACTGGATTCTTATGAACTTGTGTTGTATTAATTTTGTATTAATTCACTACAATATGCTTCAGTATGCAACAAACTACTGCTGTATAAAATGTAATTCTTCAATACGTTTTATATATACTTTTTATATTATTCTTCAACTGATTTATATGCAAGATAATAAAGTCATTAGTAGTGAAGTTGTAATAACCACTTGCAGGTAATAAAATAAATGCAAAATATTTATTGTGTTTTTAAGGTAGTAGAATAGGCAGTGTTACTCAGAGATAACAGGTAACTTATCCTCAAAAAAACTGTAAACTAAAACACAGGATCCCATGATATTTTTCTTTATACTGACATTACATACTGTGATATGTATGATTGTGTGGAATTCTGTCAACATGGCTGCTGGTCAGCCTATGTAACAGAAACTAAAATGAGGAGCTTATCAGTTGGACTTCCCATTAATACATTAACAGTTGTCAATTGAAAAACCCCACAAAACCTGTCTCAAAAGGGGAAATGCTGCCAGTTTGGGGTGTGAAGTCATTGCATTCCGTCTCAGAAGTTGTTTTCATACATATACTGTTCTTCCTTTCTCTCAATCAATAACATCCAGAACAAGATAAAAAAATAAAGAACTGAGCAACCCACCCCCATCGAAAAAAACTCCACCAGACCTAAAACCAAAAAAACCCCACCAAAATAACAAAAAGAAATGCTGAATATTATTTCTACATGCTGCACTAGAACCTGAAAATTTTACACAATCTTGCCAACTGTCCTTCCAAATAATGGGTTTTAGCTGTAACTGTGGTCATGCAAATTGCATACTGTGATGAAAGAAAAAGGAAAAGGAAAAGGAAAAGGAAAAGGAAAAGGAAAAGGAAAAGGAAAAGGAAAAGGAAAAGGAAAAGG
>JAWWEW010000131.1:53111135-53191178 GCA_035583185.1 Anabacerthia variegaticeps
AAAGGAAAAGGAAAAGGAAAAGGAAAAGGAAAAGGAAAAGGAAAAGGAAAAGGAAAAGGAAAAGGAAAAGGAAAAGATCACTGAGAATATGAATGTCCACATTTTGCCTCTTGTGAAGCATTCCACACACAAGATTGTCATTATTGCTACTTGTCCTGGATGCTTTCATATTTTCCATGACATCTCTCACCAGCTCACGAGTATATCTTAGCAGATGTTGCTGTGCTTAGCTGTAAGCCTCGGGAGAGATAGAGTAGTTTTGCCAATTAGAACTAAGCAAGATGCTTAATTAAACACACCCTTTTCATTAATGGTTTAACCCAAAGCTGACAAAGAGTCTTTGTTGCAAACCAGGAACAAAGAAAAGAGTATTAATTAAACACCCTGAAGTTTCTAAGGGGACAGTTTATTTCAGTGCCCAAGAGATTCTTTGAACTCCCCAGAAGACCTCCAGAGCCTTCCAAGAACAAAGAGCACTTGGAATTTCTTATAACTGTCCCACTCACGCTGAAAACAAACAGACAAAAAACCAAACAACCACAAAAACAAAAAACCAAAACAACCTGAAGTCTAAATATTTTGGATAGTTCTGATGTTTTATATTTCAATGTCTTTTAATCAGACTAAAATACAATAGGTTTTGATTTCACAGTAACACAAATGTAGACTCAAACCTAGAAAACTGTTTCTAATACTAACTTGAATTCTTCAGATCAGGATGGGCTGATGTAATATAACTAAATGTTGACAATAAAATTTAAAGCACTAGGCAAGCTGTATTAGACATGAGCTACATGTTCGACATTGCATCGGAGTTAAACTGATGTGGAAGAGAAGAAAGGTGTTTCCTAAGTACCTACCAGACAGGTAAACAGAAAGGTTTGTTGTATGGCCACAAACTTGTTATTTTCTGCCTTCTTTTGGACTTTCTGTGTGCATTTTATGTGTGCATGGCAAACACATTTTCTTAAAATCAATTGGCCAGTCTAAGAAATAACATGCAAAGGTTTCCAGCTGGCTGTGAGTTTGAACTGAGGGCTTCTGGTGCAAGACAAAGAGCAGTTTTCCTGGAGACAGATAGCAGTGATCTTTGCTTCAGCTGTCCACCTTACTGCCTCCTCACAGATATCTACTCCCACATCAGGGAAAACAAGACTGTTTATGAGGCAGCTACTAATAGCTGCAGTTTACAGCCTGGTATAGTAAGGCCAAAGAGCACTGATTTTTTTATATTTGGGCTTCAGCTTGCACTGACCCAATAACTGCTGCATGAGCAATTACGCTGCTCAGCAGCAACAAAGTGATAGATAGACAGGGGTAGTAAGTGTCATAAAGTTAGACATTCATGCCCATGAATTAGACCTCGAAGGTGGAGTGGGTATAAAGTGACTGTAAATGTAATGTGCTTGAAGGAAGCAAAAGCAGTATGGCACTATTTTATTCTCCCTTATACCCACATGTACTTAGCCACTTCTATATTTGCTAGAGTCCAACATAATGACAATACAAGACATGACCAGACTTTGGAAACCTGTTGGAGCTAGGGCTTGAAATACCAGCCATCCAGACTTCCTTCACCTTTCTTCCTTACTATCTTACCAGTGTACTATGTCCTTACTATTTTCTACACATTTATACATTTATTTCATTAGTAACCATAAAATTAGGAAGACTTCTTTTTTTTATTTATTTTGTATTTTATGGGACTAAACCTATGTACTTGCTTGAACAGAACACGTATTCAGTTTCAGATGCTAAATTCAAGATTTTTGTCATAATGCCAAGGAATTATTTTTTAGATTCAGACAGATCCGATGTTCTATAGGTCCATGCCTCATTACGCCACAATCAGCAACAGATCAAATCCTGTGGACTACTGTTCCAGAAAAATGAAAAATAAGGTCACAGACAAAACTTGATCTACTCTTTTTATGCAGTAATGGACCAAAATCAAGCTTATACAATAGATTTTAAAATATTTATTTTGTAAATCTTATTTATAAATACTTTATGAAACATGTGGGAGTATTTATCAACTCTTTTATAGTGATAGCATTTTGGAGAAAAATATTGATAATATCAGTGATAGTGTTTCAATTCAGTGTTTCTAGACACAAAAAAATCTGCCACCTGCTACTGACTACATTAGAAAAATCCTCAAAGAAAACACGGTATTACAAACATCGTCAACTACATTCAATCACACTATGCCTAGGGATCCAAAAGTATACCAAAATCCACTGACCCAAAGATTTCACAGTTTCGTGTTTCATGATTCAGTGGAAAGGATATGAATGAACAAGTGAGAGAAGAACAAATAAAAGTGAATCAGGACAAGCTCTGGAACTCTAACAGGCAGCTGGGCTCCAGCCAGGAGTCTGCGCTTGCTTCTTTTTTCTCCCTAAGGAACAGCTCCAGCATACTGAACTGCTTCTTCAACTAACAAAAAGAAGCAATTTTTACATTCCCAGCCTGAAAATTTAAGCTAGGCCCAGTTCCATACAGCACATGCTTTAAAATCTAAGCGCTATATCAAGCTGTACTCCAAAATCCTTTTTTCTTTAAAAAAAAAAAAAAAGTTGTAAAATTAAATATACAGAAAATATTCATTGTGAAGCTTCCTTCAATAAAATCATATGTAGATGGGATACACAGTGAAAAAGGACTGGTATATGAGGACTACTATATGAGGACTGGTACAGCCCTCTGGAGTAAACCTTTCTTTCTCCAACTCTGAACCTTTTTGCTTTTCCAGTTCTCTCATCCTAAAAATTAACATGGATCTGGTCTAGCCTGCAGGAGTTAACTTTAGAGGCACTAATCACCCTTTGCTCTTCACTGATTGTAGTGAGAATTGTCTTTATTCATCTGCCTGAAAAGTAAGCTTTTAATGGCTTAGCATAATAAAAACTCTCTTTTAGAAACTATTTTTTCTGACTACTAAGTTTCTAATTTTAATTTTAATTCTATTTCCTCAATTATTGCACTTTTACTCTGAATTTTATGCTCAAATGAGAAAACAGAAATCAGTAAATGATACCAATACAGCTCGTAATTTTAGGTTTTTTCAAAATAGCTTTTCTTCTGGTCTTTGGTTGGGATTTTGTTTTAACTGCTTCAGCTGATCTAAAAATATTACATTTTAATAAATGTAGTAAAGGGGTTATACAATCAGACAGCGTAACAATAAAATTAGGCAATCTAAGGATTCATGTAAACATGAGAAACAAAGTGGAAAAAGTAAATAACTGAAAATTGTAATTATGAAAAATATGAGGAAATATTTGAGTATTTTCTTCTTATGAAACAAAGTGGGCATTTTTCATGTTTCTTCAAACAAATCTTGGGCATTTATTTCAGTAGATCATTAAGTATAACACATAGAAGAAAGCTGCTTTTCAAACCACATTTTATTCATGGAACTTAAGTATATTAAATAAGAAAATTGTATACCGTTGAACTTAAAAAGCAAGGCCATGTTTTTCCAGAGGTTAATTTGTCTTTTTTTTCCTTATTTATTCCTATTTTGAAAACTACTTTTCAAATACATGCCCACATGACTTGACCTTATTTTGGGAAAGGGTTCAGCTGGGGCATATCAGCTCTATACTGACACCCTGATCCCATGTGTAAATACCTACAAGACTGAGGTCTCAACACAGTATTGTTCTATAATATCTTGAAACAGATACTACTTTCACTTTGTTTCTATGAACAGCTTTGTTAAAGTCTCCTCAGTCACATTCGTCTTCTGCCATTTCCTGCTCTAAAGAGCTATAAAGAAAAACAGAGGCTGACAATAGAATAAATGGCAAAGCAAAATTGGTGTGGGTAAAAAAAAAAAAAACCAGCAAAAAACTGAGCAAATTTTAAGTTCACTAAGATTTCTTCCTGAAACCACACAAAAAATTCTGAAGTGCATGAAAGGAGAAGTAATAAATAAAATATATTTTATCCTCCAGAAACTGTAACAGGGTGATGAAGGTCATGTGCATAACCCATGAACAAAGAAATCCATTCTTTGTAGCTTCCATTACAAGTCAAACTCAAAAGGAAGCCTTGCATTAACCATGGTAATAGCGATGACGTGCCTACCACCATGCCAAGAAGAAACTAGAATTGCTACAGCTGGTTTACTCCACTCCAGCTTTCCTAACTTTAGGAAGAACAACAATGCAGATGGATTTAATTAGCAAGTCCAGAGCACTGGATTAAAGGCTGATACACAAAATGCACTACCAGCTATTATCTACAGTTAGTATTTCAACATCAGAAGAGCTCAAATTAACTCATACAAACAAAGAAAAATTAAAAAATAAAAACAAAGAAACAAAACCCAAACCAAACCAAGAGTTTGAAGCAGCAGGAAAGCACATGACTGAACGAATAATGGATAAACAATAGACTCTATAGCTGTAGCAACTATTATGGTCTGTAGAATGAGGCCAGTGTCTCTATGACTGCCATGCATGGCACAAGCTCCACAGTTCTCTGTGATTTGCAGTCAAGCTCATGCTGCAGGGCCTGGTTAGATTGGATTGTGCAGGTAATGGAACCAGCTTAGTTGCAGCATTAACCGACTGGTTAGCAGTGTATGGTTGTATGGAACTACAAAAACAGAGAACTCGTATTTTTATGTTTGGGTTTTTTGGGGATCTGGGGGGTTTTTTGGTTGTGGGTTTTTTTGTTTGTTTGTTTTTTGGTTTTTTTTCAGTTCATTCTGAATTCCATACTGCCATTACTACCTAAACCAACCTGCTATGTTGATATATCCCTGTTTAGGGTATGACTACAATATAAGCAATGCATTCAGTACCTAATAATTGTCTCTGTATCTGGTATTTACTGTGTTTTTAATCCACACTCTTTTAACTTTTTTTACAAAAAAAAACAACATTCAAATTTTCACTCGACTAGAAGTGAAAATACACAAAACAAAACTGATTTTTTTTTTTACTAGGAAGAGTTTTGATTTGGGTTTTCGAGGAGTTGTATTAGCTTTATTTGTTTTAGTTAATGGTCATTATTTGTAACCAGGTTATTTCACTCAAATACCACCTGATCTAAAGCCAGAACAGAAAGACTCTTAAGTGACTGAAAGAGGATACAGGCTAAAGGTTGAATTCTACTTGCTCGGATCAAATGACCACAGTATTACTGTTCTCCACGGTATTGATGTTCAGCTAGTAGAAAAAAAAAAAAATGTCATTTGGTAGCTATCCACAGTTTGATGTCAGGAAAAGGGGAAAGTGCAAATGAGATGCCATAGGAATATTTATTTGGTTTGGCTCAATTTTTCATTAATCTTGAATAATGGTATATACACTTCTGGAAACTGTGGGTCACCAGACACAGGGAAAGGCCATGACCACTGGAAAGGAAACAAGATTTGAATTCAAATGACCTTGAGAAATTCACGAACTAAACTCTGTAGTAGCACTGTAGAATTGAGAACAAAAAACAAAACAACAAAAACAAAAAGCCCCAAACAAATACAAAACAAATTACCTTTTATGCTGCTTCACAGGCATACCATGAAACCAAAAGTATAGCAGAATTATAACGAAAATTAAGACAAGACGTGTAGTAAAGTAGTTGAACACTTGGAATGCAGAAAAGGAATGTTATTACATACGACAGTAAGAAAACTATTTTCTATTCAGAATTTACAAGGATTCAGTTATAATAATAACCACTACTCAGCACCAGAATTTGCCTGACTGTATCAGCATCTGGTGCCAGATATACTAACAAACCAGAAAGAATTCAGAGGACAGCAACAACAGAAGCCCCTGAAACATAAATTATCTTTCTTGATGCTACCTTATCAAAACATATCAAAGGACTAATATGATTCCCCAAACTGTTATAAAAGGACAATGAAGATTTTTTTTCTGTGTACACTAGGTAAAGGTAAGAATGAAACTACCTTACCCCTGCTTCCACATTAACATTTCAACATGCTGATTTAGGCATTTGTTGCCTTCAAACACTGACTCCCCCTTTTGTCTCCTGCCTGCTGAATGCTTCCTATTTCTCACATTCATTTCTCTCAGTCAAATGTTTCTATTAAACAATTTTGTTTGTTTTTTAGCACTTAAAGCATACTAAAAAAAAAAAAAAAGGCAGAAGTGGAGAAAAAACAGATGTGGAGAAGGCATAAGGAATCACAGCAGCAGCAGTAGCAGAGCTTTTAGGAAAAAAGTACACAATAGTTATGAATTCTAGTGCACTCTACCTAGCCAGTGAACATTCCTTTTTAAAAGTTTTTGAGAATTTAGATGCAAGATGCCTAACACTACACTTCTAACACTCCTGCAAGTTTTGTACCCTTGGACAAAAATATCTAACAAATAACATACTGGGCAGCATCAAACTTTCCTGTGCCACTCCAGCTCATTCTAAGTTTGTGGTCAAGGCAACGTAGAAAAAGTATTAAAACCAACATCCATTACCTCATATTAAATTAATGAAAAAGTAGAGCTAAAACACTTAATGAAGAAACATTTGTGAGGGAAATCAAATATAATAAGCTACCATTCAGTATGTGCTTAATATTATGTGTTTCATTAACCTTTTCCCCCTGTTCTTTTTAGGTGGTGTAAACATAAACAGAATGGATTGTTATGGCTTCTCATTTGTGAGTTCCTTTAAGTTATTGGTTTAATAGATGAAACTCTCATAGGTAATAATTATAGCCTGAAGGAAAACAGTCTAACTATGTATTTTTGTTTACTACCATTTCAATATAAATCTCTATTTACTCTGTCTGTCCTGTGATTTCCTGCCGCGACCAATATCATCTTCAGCCAGCTATTTTCTTTGGAAATGTATTCCACAAATTTATCCACTGTTCATAACATGCCATTTAGGATCATGCAAAAAAAAAAAAAAAAAAAAAAATTATTTTCACATCCATCTTCCAAGAAGCAAACTGGATTATTGTTTTTACAATTAGAGGACTTAAAACATGGGTAGGCTTCCAAAAGCAGACATGGAAATCATCTATACACCTAATTATCTCAACACTTTAAAATTTTTCAGAACTATTAAAAACAAACCAAAAAAAAAAAAAAAAAGAAACTTTATCATGGTGCCCAGTTAAAATCCAATCCCTTATTTTCTTTCCTTTTTTCTTGAGAACACCAGTATCTACATCTATGTGCACTGTGAAATCTCTACTGCAGGATGACAATTAAGCATGCTGTTCTAGGCTAAGAGGTTACTGCCCCCTGTTTTTACCAGCTGCTTCTTCCTATCCTTTTCTGTTGGAGGTAACAAGCTCCTCACATCTGCCAGGAGAACCATATGTGCAATTATTTTTAAACTCAGTTCTATCAAAATGGTTTCCTTTACAAGGAAAAAAAAAATCCAAAACAAAACAAACAAAAAAACACAAGAACAAAAACCCCAAAACCCCACACCTAAACAAAACCAAAACAAAATAAAAGTGTTTAAATTAAACTGGAATTGCTTGTCTGAATGTGTCCTAAATGCAATTTATCTTTAAAGTTCAGAATTAGAAGCTTCTGTTTACAATGACAAACAATGATAATCAACTTTTGCTTCCCAAATGACTCCCCAGGCTCATTCTTTACTTCTCAGAGGCTAAAATAAGGAACATCTGAAGGTAAATAAATTGTTCCTTCTCTACTAGATCAAATATTGACATGTTTTACAATGTATCATGCTGTCTCATACAGTTAGCTTCATCTAAGATTGTGCAAAGCATCCTGATATACTAAGATATCATCATGCTGCCTATCCAGAACAATGTATACCATACTTTTAGCTTTTCTTTATCATTACTCAGTATGAGTGTAACTTATTTCTCTGTTCAACTATAGGTTATACAAAAGCCTTTAGGAACTCTGTTATAAAAAATTCTATCACAGTTTAATACAATTTGACACGATATAATTTCAGAAATAATTATTTACAGGTGTTATTTGGCATACCATAGCAAGTACTAGCACTGAATAAGTATTTTAAAAATACACTGCAAGTCCATCCAAATAAAAACTGTTTGATAAATCTCTTTTCTGCTATGAGTATCTACATTCAATTGTGAAGAATTTGTCCTAGCTCATGTGAACTTTTAAACCAGTGCTTATCCAGATAACCCTCAGGTCAACATTAAGACCTGCAATGGTTTTGTTATTCACCATACATTAGGTTCTGAGATGGATTCACCAGCTTCTATCTAATCCTCTGTGCTGCCTCATCACACTAGGCAAAACTGTGAATTTGATCCATTTATTTATTGCTTTGAAGAGATGAACTTTTATTAGTATTATCATGCACTTATTATTAAGACTTAAAAACTTGAGGAAAGAATGACAGGAAATCAGAGCTCATCTAACTTCTTAGAAAGAATCTTACAAATATAAGGTAATGAAATAATTGGATGATTGTATGGCATCTGGCTGAGACAGAGTTACTTTTCTTCATAACAGCCCATATGGTACTGTGATTCAGATTTGTGACTGATATAGTGTTGATAGCACACCAATCTCTTGGCTATTGCTGAGCAAAGCTTGCACAGAATCGAAGTAGGCTAGGAGTGAGCAAGAAAGTGGGAGGAGACACAGCCAGGACAGCAGATCAAATTGACCAGTAGTGATATCCCAGATCATATGATGCCAAGCTCAGCAATAGAAGTTCAGGGAAAAAAAGAACAAAGGTCGGATGTTTGGGGTTATGGCATTTGTATTCCCAAGAAACCACTACCCATGATAAAGCCTTGCTTTTGAGGAAGTTGCCAAACACCTGTCTGCCAATGGGGAGTAGTGAAAGAATTCCATATGTCACTTTATGCACAAAGCTCTCATTTCGTCTTCAAAACTTCCTTTATATCAATCTGCAAGTCTTTTAATATTCCTTCTACTCTCTCCCCCTCCCATGGGAGAGGAGAGTGAGCAAGCAGCTATGTGGGTACTTGGCTGCTGGTGGAGGTCAAATGGCCAAAGTAATGTACTATAATTAAACAAAACCCAAAAATGTTGAAGCTGAAAACCTCATAAGAACACCATCATTATTGAATATGCATCAGTTCGTAGTATTTGCTACAATGACTCTTTTAAAATCTTATATAATGCCCAGGACAGTATCATATGATCTTATTTTTTTCAGTCAAAAAATACTGAGTTTGCCAAGACTTTTTTTTCAGACTAGAAGTTCTTATATTGCATGACAAGTCCTTTCCTGGTAAAAGCTTGCATTTTAGTGCATTATGAATAACTATCACAAGAAAAAACATCCTCTCAGATTCCAAACAATTTGAAATTAAACATAATTATATAGTTTCCCATTTGGGGGGAAAAAAAATTAAAAATGAAGTGATACATTTGTGCTTATATCACTACTGCAGTTACCATGTTACAGCCATTTTACCAGCAATCTGATGGATGACTTCTAAGTGTACAACAGCCTGTATTCTATAAGGCAAAAGAGATTTCAGGATATATTCTAATGAACCATCTTGAAGGCTAGTAGCTCACACACACCTGATACATTTTTTTCAAGGACTACCAACTGTTTTCATCAATCCCAAGCATGTAAGTGGATAATAAAGATTGATTGAAAACAGAGGTATTTGAATTTGAGTATCATGGGCTTTGGAATGGCATACCACAATAGTCTGACTGAACTGCTTTATGTAGCTAGAATTATCCCCATTTAGTGTACTGCTCTTGTGAGTTTTATCCATGGTGAGGTTGAAATAGCACTTTTATTCTCAGCATCTATTTCTCATATAATTCTTAATGTATTTTGGGTGCTGAAAACTCTCATACTTGGCCAGATTATTTTTTTTTTTTTTACTTGTTTGAGTACTATTTCTCCAACCATCTAGGAATTACCTGACTGTGAAAGAATGATATTTAAGTGCTTCGGCTTTTTTTCTCTTAAAAAGCAATTTGGTACTTCTTTCCTTAGCTATTTAAGCATGCATCAAACTGTGATATTAGCAGTTGTACTATATTTTTTTCTACTGATATTAGCCATTTCAGAGCTTTCATATCTGCATTAATCCTAATACATTTTTATTAGCTTACGGCAATGGGAAATTCCAGTCGTGCCCAAAGAACTGAACAAGAACCTGTCGGAATGTTACTTTGACACAATTTAACCAGGTTCACTCACATCTTCTGATTACTAGTTACGCTATAACTCTTACCAGTTACAGGGACAGCTTTTGGCACTTTGTGGTACCCATGGCCACCCTTAGATGACATATTTCCCAGCGACTGGAATTTAAGTTCCTACACAAAAGTAGGGATTTCAGTTTTAGTGTTAAGCGAAAGAATGTTTCAATTGTCACTTTGCAAGGATAGATGTAAAAGTATCACGGGACATATTCTACTTTCAGTTATACAAATGTAAATTTAGAATAATTTTTCTAGTGTGCTTTTATACCTAAGCTGAAATGAGAATTAGAGTTCATAGTTCCATTGGTAATATTCCTACAAAAAGCACTTCCAAGTGGTTTCTGGGAAATGCTGTGGGCATTATTTTTCCCATGAGATTTGGCTTAATAGTCATATATTGGAAAGAGGAAAAGAACCCTGATTCTGCAGAATGCTGTAATCAGAGTAGCAATGCTGATATTTATATTGGAAGGATTTAAAAAAAAAACAAAACAAAACAAAAAAAAAACCCAACCAACCAACCAAAAACAACCAAAAAACAAAACACCACAACAAAAAAAACCCTAAAAACATTTTAACCTTTTAGAGAGTCAGAAAAACAAATTAAATCTAGTTAAGAATAAATATATCTACCAAGTAATAGTCTCACCAAAATCACAACCTAATGTTTATGGGTAATTTTTCTAAGTGCCTGAAAAAAATGCATTTGTGAATGCTGTCGCTTAGGTGTCTACTTGATCTTTTAAGAATCTATATTGAGTCATCACATAAAACTTGGTTTTCAATATGGAAATACATTTATATATTTTGGCACAAAGCTGTGGCACAAAAAATAGTTCTTTTCTTTTTAAAGAAGTACATTACTGGTATATACTAAAAGCCTTCTGAGTGGACAGTACAGTATTATCTACAGCAGCAAATTGTGCAGAGCTGTAGCACATGCTCAGTTTTTGATAAGTGGATATCCATAGCACTAAATTATCAGCATGACCTTCAGCACAGTTTTGGTTCATGCCAACCAGCACTTGGTTCCCAAGAGGTCTTAACTACAGTTCAGCAGCCACCACAGCTCAGGAACCATTCCCAGAATGCAGCCATACTGTTCTGAAGGGTAAGAGATGCGTGACAGCTGGTCTTACAAAGAACAGACATAATTCTATGAATTAAATTATATTAATTTTTTTTTTTTATTAAAACCATAAAAAGTTGCTTGCCTACTACCTGGAGATAAAAGCAGGAAATAGACATTGTTGTATTTTATCAGTGTACCTGCATTTTTATGTAAAAATGTAACCCATATCTTTCCTTAAAATACTGTACTAATATTACAGTTCATAAGTGTAGAGACAAAAAAGTCAAAACCCCAGCATATAAGGAAAACTTTTAAAAAGAAATTGAAACAAATTACAGATATCACCGGATATTTTAAAAGAAAGCAAAAGCATCTAACTTTCTTCTACCAAGATATTGCCAAAATAAAATTCTACACTGATATTGCACTTCAGGATACTACACAGAACACAGAATGAAGATTGTCCTCAAGTAGGTCTCATCAGACGATAAATGCTGAAGCTGCAAAGAGTAATACACTAACTCCTCTGGCATCCTCTGGGAATGCGATAACTTGGAAGAGACTATGCTGACATTTGTAAGTCCTTATCACAGATACTGCATTAGCTGTTCTCTTCTACTGGACTTTGCCTGCTGGGATTACTGGAGAAAAATGGGATACACTTGAGTATATCACAGTGAATTTCGATCACTTCCGAAAGCCAGTAGACAGACGCTTACATAAGGCACTTGGCCCCTGATCACTTTCACAGTGGGTGAATGAAGCAGTTATACAATTAAACAACTTGCCAGAGTCTTTCCTTAGGTAGGGCAATAGAATTTTTATGACCAAAAATTTTAAATCATCATAGAAACATCAAAGAACATCACTTTTCAACAGTTGCTGGAAATGTAATGAACTATTTCAATGCATTGCACTGATAATGTGCCACCAGCAACCAATGAAAGACAGTAGCAATCAACCAGTGCATAAAATTCATGACAGAAATTGTAGCTCTGTACTTTGGTAGATTACGCTTCTTAAAATAAAACAAAAAAACAACAAAAAAAAAAAAAACAAAAAAAAAAAAACAAAAAAAAAAGAAAAAAAAAAAAAAGGAGAAAAATCCTGGGAGTACCAGGGTATCAAGTAACAACAAACCTCGTTATGAGAGGTCTCTCTTTGCACATAAATTTAAACATGCATATCTTTAACAATTTCTTTATAAAATGTGACAAAATACTATTCATTGTATACTCTGAATATTCAGTCCTATAAAATATTATTGTATCAATAAGGTTAACTACTGTTGTAAAAACATTCATACTACAAATCCCTTCTACTTCCCACTCTATTCTGAAGTATTTCTTATGTCTTTTCTTAATGCAGATACATTTTTAGCTTCATAGCTTACATATTTTTTGAGTACTCTTCTTTAAAATAACACATTTTGCACTAATGCCATATTTGATTAAAATATTAAGCTTTAAATAGTAAAAAGAATGTCTATGAAAATATAAAAATAATACACTTCTAATGCATATGGACATAACCTTTTTTCCTTCAAAATTATCTACTGCTTGAATTGAAAGGTTACACTAAAATAAATGCAAATTAGCTTATATGCATGTGAAGTTGCTAAGCCTGAAAAGTTCCTTAATCTCTTAGCTAATGGAAAAAATCCAGGGGAGTAATTTAAAAAAAAAAAAATAAAAAATCTTTTCTCTTTAAATTAATTATTGTTATAATTAATTATTAAGATAATTAAGTATATTTACATATAATTGTATTTTATATAATTAATAATTGAATTGCTGTGCAGAATATCAATTCAACATCAAAGATTAATAACTAATCCTTTAAAGTAAACAAAATTAATTGAATTACATCAGAAGTGCTAGACAAAAAGCACGTTTTGATTACTATTGGACAAAACATTAAAGAGTGAAAAAAAGCTTTTTAGTTATTGAAAATAAAAACTCTATTGATTTAACAGTAAGTCCTAGATAAACAGCATATAAGAGTATCAACCTCAACTCCTGTAAACACAATGTTCATCAGAGTATGTAGAACTGTGCCTTTTATTAGTTTTCTATATGCTTCTCCTGCAAACTCTGCTTCTTTGTTTTTAAAACTGGGAGATAGAAATATTAAACCACTGATATATGGGTGTTTCATATTCTCTTCACAGGTCAGCCCTCAGTCTGAATGACAGAAGGAGCTCTATTTTACCAACGCATTGCTCCCCAATGGTCTTTTGCTAGAACAGAAATCAAACCTTCATTAAAGCAATAGCTTGGAGACAGGCACAGCTAAATCTCCCATATCTTCTCCAAATCCACTAAACCAGGGACTAATAACATAAGAGTGATGACATTTCTAACTACGTGCTCAGTCTGACTCTTTGTCTGTTTTATGGCTCTAGAGATGACAAATCTACAAGAACCGGAACCAAGATGTGGCCTTACAAATTTTTCGCAGTGATTGACATAACATCCTGTAATGTTAGAGAAATCAGTCACAGGAACGAGTTGCACAATCTATAAAATTCTTTTTATCAGTCTGAGATTTACAGACCACTAGAAATTCATAGACTATGCCCAAAACATTTGTGAAAGCTCACCAATAAGAGGTTTATTTATGTAATATAACCATGTCTGTGTGAGAAATACCTAGAGGCATGCAAATTTGAAGAAATTAAGGTCAATAAAGTTATAATTGATTATTCAAAGTGCAGGCAACCTATATGTTTGGGCACCACATCTTCGTTTCCTAGACAGGTTGTGTGAAGTAAGATGCTTATGGAATTTGCTGTAAGAGCTCATGGTACTGAGTTACTGCTTCTTATCATAGACACTGCAAGAGTCTGTAAAGACCTCTCTGTCACAGCATCTTATTCTTCACAAAGACATATTCAGTGACATCCCATATAGCTCCCATCTGCAGCTAGGCAGACACTTAGTTGGACAGATCCCTCTGAATCACTTCAGCTAACATTTCCGCTGCACCTCTGTCTCCCTGTTCAGACAGACACTATGTTTCTGTGTGCAAATATTTTGAAGTTTGTGACTTTTTTCCTCATAGGGAAAACAAAAAAATGCATATTTTTCATTTTCTCAGTCGAATCTCCTTTATCTGCCCTATGAGTTTATCTATCTCAAAAACATCAGCGGTTGCTCAACAAAGAGAGAACAGGACATAATTTTGAATGTGCAGACACAGATTTTGTAAATATATTATTCTGATACAACATTATATTTTTTGTTTTCAAAATTAAAACTTTGTGTATTAGAGCAACTGCACTCCTACTTTATGTTGTATTTCTACAAGTATCCATTATGTATTTTAAGGGTAAAGAAAGATCAGTGACAAACAGTTTTTATAATGCCACTATACAAAGAATACTGCAGAAATTATAACCAAACACTATACTGTGTTATGACAAAGCCAGGAAAGTATGTTTTTTTTTCTAACAGACAGTTCTTACACATTACTTTGCAAACAAACAAGGCGAATCTTACAAACAGGAATTTGATTTCTCTGAACTTCTTTAAATTATCTTTCAAAATGTGTTGTTGTTATTATAAAGTTTTTAGATATGACCATTGTTAATATTTGTCTCATTCTTGTTTCCCTTTTTCTTCCTCAAGGGGTTCAACTTAGAGGAAAATATAGCACACTTCTTTCATAATCTTCAGTACTGACATTATGATGAAAAAGAAACAGTTCATTATTAAAATCTGATGTTCCTATAATCACAGCAAAACAAAATCCCTGTCTTTGGCACATTTATATACAACTTCTATGTCTGTATCATGACATAAAATTAATCTACCTGTTATTGTCACTTGACTAAAACAGTTCAAGGTGCATTTGTTAGATAAATGCCAAATAGAGGACAAAACATAAAACAGTTTAAGACATTGTGGCTGCTGCATGTTATCTTAGTTATTAAGAAGGCTATAAATACTTTCTAGTATATCAGTTTGCATATTTCTCATTTTCTAGGCTTGGATATGAAAACAGCAAAATTCATCAATGTTATTTACAACATGTAATAAATACAAGTCTTTTTTATTTTTATTTTTTAATTAGCTCCAATGTTTACTGACTATAAAAATTGCCTAAGGCAAGAGGACAAAGCAAAGCATCAAAATTCTTTGCAAATATGAGGTGAAAGCAAAGCATCCATAAATCCTGATGATGAGCTCACAAGCTCTTGTACCACCATCACATCACTGCCTGAACTTCCATCATTGATACTTTTTACTTAAAATAACTACAGTACAGAGCTAATTACCATTTTCAGAAATAATTATATAACCTGGTATCTGCAGAGAAAAACTGTAAAGCACCTGCATTTTGCTTACTTTTCTAACCCCCTTAATAATTTCCCACTTTTCCAGAAAGCACACACAGGTGAGAGGGCAGAAGGATGCGTAGCTGCACATCTTTAGCAGGCCTAGTCCCTATGTTCCTGCTGTCACTACCTGCTGTCACAACCAAATACATGCTCAAAAGACATAGAAATACCTTAAAATATTTTTATTTACTATAGGTGCAGATGAAATATAACACAAACATAATAAAATCAAAACTTATACCTGCTTCTGAAAACCACAGGACAGCTGGAATCTCATCCCAACTGAGTGACCCAGAAGCCACCTAAGCTACTCTTCTGCTATGCTCAGTGGAGAGAGTGGTCCAGGAAAGAAAGTAGATGGAATAGCTTAACTCCTGAAGGTATCTATCCCTCTTCATTTGAATTGTTCCTAAATAAGTAACTTGTGCTAGATGACAAGCAAGCTCAGGTGAGATAAATTGGCCTAAGGGCCAAACTATACCTTTAAGTAACAAACTTTAAAAAATATGATTCTATCCCAAGTAATTAAACCTGTATAGGGAAGAAAGAGTCAGACTAATACAGGGAAATTTTGAAAACCTTACCCCTGTACTGCAAAAAGCACCCTAATGTTTCTAAAAGTTGAATCAGTAACTTTACAATTTGTGCTTGTTTGAACTTCCCTTGGGGTGTATAACAGCAAGATCAGGGAACTTGACTCTCACAACGCTTGGGGCTCTGACTTGCAGACTAGAATCCAGAGAGTGAACAAAATTCTGCAAAATTCAGCAAGAGCACTTGTTCTATTATTGACCTCTGTCCAAGCTTGTAACGTGATCATGAAGCAAAAAAATGTTATTATCCACTTCCTATGGACAAGAAACAAAAAGAGTAATACTGAGGGGATATCCAGAGTAAGACTGATCTGAACCTATGTTAAAGGACACATGACAACTCCCTGTTAACAAGGTCCTGTATTTCTCACACCATATAGTTCTCACACTGATTTTTCCTCACATGGATTCTTCCTCCACTCCTCTTAAATACAAATGAGAATATTTTATTAAAAAATAATTTAAAAAAATAGAAATAAAAAACAACACTAAGAAAAACAACCAAACAAAAACAACAACAAACAAAAAACAAACAACCAACCACACACCATACTTCGCTGTTATTTCATTGTTTTAGTTATGTTAATGGACTTATTTGCTGATCGTCATGAAATCTACATCTACTGTTTAGAACTACTCCAAGACTTTGAACAAACTTAAGCCCAGGACATACAAAGAATGTAATAATACTGCATCTTACAGTACTACATCATGCAGTAATGTAAAGAACTAAATTGTATTACTGGATTCTATGAACTATGGATAGTAGTTTGCAATGATTTTTATTACCTCTGCTCCATACTTTAGATGCTAAATATTTATTCCGCTTAAAATCTAAGAGTGGGTCACCAGTGTGTTTCTATTTCTTTGAATCTTTCCTTTCTTTCTGTGCCTGTAAAATGCCAATACATAATTGAATAATGAACTGCCAAGAAGATAGGTAAATGTTTACCCAGAATTTTCCAGTCTAAATATCTTTCTTTTAAATTCTCTTAGCCCCTTTTAAGACCGTGTGATAAACCTTTAAATTCTCTTAACCCGCTCTAAGGCTGTGCTATAAACCATGAATCTATTCATAGCTTGGATCATTAATGAGTAAGTATATTCCTTCCTTTAAAAAAGAGCTGGCAAAGGCGTAACATTGCCTCATTTTCCCCCTTCACTGTCAATTACACACAAAGTCACAGAATAAGCTTCTCACAAATCAGCCTTCCTAGCTCTTGAATTATGGAAACGTAGAGAACATGGGCACTATTTCATTTGTGCTTGAAATACTTAAGCCTCTTTTGAAAAGAAAAGGTTTCATGAAAAACAGAGGATTAGTCATAAAACTGACATCTCCTCTGTTTACTCCCTCTAGCATAGGTCAGCCAAAGGAGTTTGTGAGACTGACTCTGAATTTAACTTGGGGTGTTGATTCATGGAAACAGAAATCAGCATGATTTGCAGAACATTTTTGCAGGTTTGGTTTTTTTTGGGGTTGGTTTTTGGTTTTTTTGTCTGTTGTTGTTTTGGGGGTTTCCTTGTCCCTTTGGTTTTGTCATTATTATAACAGATTGAAAACACCTCTTTGGGAAAACAGTGTCCAAGAAGTCATACAGACATATGTTGCTTCAGGGAAAATCTGTAAATGAAGATCTTTCATGTCTTCACTGTCTTATCTTTCACCATATATGCTAAGATTTTCAAATATTTAAGGTTTTAGGGAAGAAATTAATTAAAAATAAAAACAAACCACAAAACCATCAACAAGAAACTAATGGTAACATACTTAGAGAGTTCCAATGCTTTCTGCAATCCAGCATAAAGAACAAAATTTAAATAATATTCAGACTCCACAATTCCTTAACATTTGACCATTTGGGGAGTAATTGTTTCCATTACAGGTTCTCTTTGTTTTATTCCTTTACATCTCTATAGTAGTTATCTAGTCTATGCTTCATGTAAGAGTCAAAATCATTCCAAATATAACCATAGAAAAAGTAAGTAGGCACTCCTAAAAGCATAGAAAGATGCAGTTTTCCTATCTATATGACCCAGTGTCTTAAAAGTGCACTGCTTTTGATGAAAATGAAGAGGAAGGTAGATAGCATCAGTTTTACTTGACAAAGTTATCCCCTAATTTTATTAATTATTTAATTAACGACTTCACAATCTACAGTGTTGAATGATTTAAAAAATAGCTCTTCTTTCTGAGTTACAATAAAAATTCTAGGAACTAAAGAGGAAAGTAAAATGAAAAAGACAGAACTCTAATCCTTCTCCTTTTTGGTGAGAAAAATCCTGCTTAAATGCTAGGCCTCTCCTTTGGGAGACAAACCAAATACCTACAGTTTTACACTATAGGAAAAAAAAAAAAAATCTGGATTTCCCTTTCTCATGAGATCTTTCCTTTTCCTCCTCCAGATTACAGGCTTACAATGCCTTAAACGTGGGATACATTCAGTAACAGCATATGGCTCTTGGCTCTGCAGTCCTTTCTTAGTAATCTTGGGATGAACTATAAAGTGTTGATTGTAACCTATAACACCTGCCTCATAAATAATCAAACTGTCCTCTCTGTATGTTTTATAAAGATTTGGGGTGAATCTCTATTACGTTAAAAACAGAAAAGACAGCAAAATGTTTTCTTCAGAGATTCAAGGACTCTGAGCCGTGCCCTTGGTCCAGATTAGCATGGCTTTGATGATGTTCTGAAAATGTGAAAAAAAATTACCATCTCAGTGAGGATTTCATAAAGACTGAAAATGAACTCCCTACAATGATAAAGATTTTTAAAAAATTACGTACTAACATTTCTAGACATGTTCTTACTCAATTGCTTCCCTTATTCAGGACTTTGTACTGTATAACACAATTTATTTTCACTGTTATCACTTAGAAATTTGAGCATAAATACTACAAATTCAGCATTCAGATTCTTTGTGTTCTGCTGTCTTACAGCACACAACTTCCGAATCATGCCTGAAATCCCTGTTTCTACCCATAAACCAAAAATGTGGTTTCTGATTTGAAAGGCTCCTACCACACTGTGAATGCTGCAATCTCAAAATGGAAGACATGATCTATCACATTTTGATTTATGTAGAAGTAGTTGGGGACTATACTTTTAAGCTTATTTGTAATTTAGACTTCAAGTGCTAAGGTGCCTTAAAAAATGTTCTACAAGGTCCATAAAGGCTTAAAGAGTCTTTGTGACTTTTATTAATGACAAACATGCTATAGTATTTTCTGACCTTCTGTAAGGGGCCCTTCTGTATGTGAATACATTTTGTATAATCAATAGCATTCTGCACATAAACTCCTGAATTCCCTCAATGTAAGTGTTAGGGAATTCACCAACCTTCATAAGAGCTATAAATTTCATTACACAGGAAGAAACCTTCTCAAACATACTCATATTAGTATTAAATTAATACTAAAGTTCATTAGTAGTAATTAAAAAAAAATGTTCAATACTTTTATTTTCAGTAAAGGCAAGATGCATTTTATGACTTCAGGTTTAGGGGCATTTTCTGACCATCTCTTACAGTGAACTTATCAAGCTCACAGTGACAAATGCATGTTGTCATAATCCTTCACTGTCACCATGTATTGCTGCCCTAACAACATCCACTCTTGTAAAACGGAACTGCAATCAAAAAGTTCAAAATTAATAGCTGTGAAATCCCAAGCACTCATAAGCATGTGTTTTTATCACTTCCATGCTCTGCAGATCAGGTACTTTTGTTATTTATTATTTGTGACAGTGAACAATTCCCACTTGCTTTAGAGAAAAAGTGAAGAGCTGTTTGCATAACTAGCAAGGTGAAAAAAAACAGATTTGAAACTGTTGGAGTTGTTTCACAAGAACAATGTACACAGCCCAGAAGACAGTTTTCTTCCAGAACACTATAATGTGCTGACTACAATATGTGCTGTTCTACCCTCTATGTACCCTTTGCTTAAAAGCAGCTTTTACAGTATATTCTGCATTTGTGAAGTGTCTGAAACAACGGAGTCTTAGTACAGAACTGGGGCACCTGTGTACTCCAGTAATCACCATCATCATCTTCACACTGGAAAAATGTGAATATTTATAAAGTCTTAATGAAGAAATCTGCACATGTGCTATAGACAGTTAGTACATGGTCTGCAACTGATCCAGAGAGGACTCTGGCACCCCAACTGCTCACCCCCACAGCACCAAGAGAGAGCGAAGCACTACTTTCTGCTGCAGTTTGGCAGACACATTCCTCACCTGTTCGAGATAAGTAGCAGAATATGTAATATTACATTTAAATATTTAAGTACCAACAGTACTTTATCTTCTAAAGAAGTGACTGTTTTAAGAGGAGAAGAAAAAGGAAAAAGCATGGCTATAATGTCTTCCTTGGGATTATTCTTTTCTTCATTTCTCTTCAGAAATGAATCAAGGAGATAGCATCTCCAAACAGTATATATTTCCAATTAAAAAGGAAAGATTAAACGTAGTAATTGTAACAGTATTACAAAATGTCTCCATCTGATGTAATATTAACATACAGGAAAATCTATCATAGATCAGGACAGCAAGTAAGATTTGCCTGTGGCCAGTACTGTTATCAGCACACAATTAGTTGCAGATTGCAGGCACTAGCCTTAGATCTGTTCTCAAGCCAGTAATCTGTTTCCCAGCTGATTGAAAACCAACAGCTCTTGATGAAAAGCTATTTAGTTAGCTACAGACAATTTGATTAAATGTAAAGGTAATGCCCAACACAACATGAAATGGTGTAGGTCATATTTTAATTGAGACTTTCCAGTGAAGAATATGAAATTATGAAATGACACAGGATATGTTACATGAGAAGCTTTTATGGTAAAGTCTTTTTTTAGTTAAAAAAAACCAACCAAACAAAAAAACCCCACCAAAACAACAAACAAAAACAAAAACTCCAACAAAACCCACCCACATTGTGATTGCTAAAAGGAAGTCTTTTCTACTGTCAATTACTACAAACCCATCACAAAGTATGAATACTTAGTCCTTAATGCTAAGCCTTTCAAATCCTTGGACTTATTTATTTTTTTTTTCTTTGATAAGAGATGGATTTTCTTTTATCCTTAATAATTTACATCAATAGTAGATCGTGAAATCTTATAAATACATAAAGCCTTTTAAAACAGTGTGTAAAGTAATGCTTTACAGTCCTTTCATATTTCTGTAACATTAATTCTCTAGGAAGTTTACCATATAATATAGAGAGTTCAGTCAATTAATATATCTAATTAAGAACTAGTATAGAAAAAATACATAAAGTTAGCATTCAAGGTTCCTAGAAAGGTGCACTAATAGTCAGCATTAGAAAATCCAAGACAAATTTTCATTTCATTGAGTGGTGTATGAAGGACCAATTCAATAAAATAACCCCATCTCCTTGAATGTGAGACCATAAGTGATAAAACATTTTGCAATATCATGAAACCAAAATCTTCTTAATTTATTCTGCATAGAACAATTTCACACTGTTGCTTATGTCATCTGCACTAAAGAAGAAACAAAAAGATCCAGAATACTAACAACAACGGGCGTTGCACAAAAAAGGACAAATTACATAAGCGTCCAATGTTCATCCAACACAGGATGGCAAAGGCTGAGCCCTTTTGCAAACAGTTGTGCAAGTTTCCTTTACTTCTAAACTATCACTCTGCTGTGTATTTTTGGTTTTAATTCATTAAAAAAAAAAAAAAAAAATAGGCACAAGAAAACACCATAAGCAGCAATTATTTTAGTAACATACAATCCCACATATGGACCTGGAGAATTTAAACAGAAGGAATTACTGTGCTGCACCAAGCTGTAGTGGTTTCATGTCTGCTCAAGGGAGCTGCCAGTGTCAGGTCTGAACCTGGTGAGTGAACCCACCCGCTACATAAACCCACATGCTGCTGAAACACCTACTGCACCTCAGCAGTAATTCTCTGTCAATCTATAAAGCACTGCTTGCATCTGAACTGCAGTTAAGATTTCAGATATGTTTTGCTATTCTATTTCATATGTATATAATAATAAATTGAGTAAAATGCATGACCCAGACTATGAGTGGCAATTCCTAAGAAAAAACGCTCATACTTGAATGAACCCTATGAAAACAGGTACTGCTCTGTTTCACTCCCATTGCTGTGACTTTTACTCATGTAATTTAACACCTGCTCTAGAAATAGCCAAATTATATTGATATTCAGAAAAAATCCATTAAAATAAAATAAAATTCAGGCCCTTAAGTTGCAGGAGGCAAAACCCTTCATTATATTGTCAGAGAAGCCTTCTGAGTGAACTTCCTAAATCTCTGTGACTGATCTTACCCAAGACCTGGGCTGAGGTTCAGAGGCTGAGCATGTAGTGCCCTGTTAAGTAGAGATTTGTGGTTTCCAGTGCAATGATTCCTTCTGTAAAAGAACTCACAGTATTACTTGAAAAATAAACGACTATTTATCTCTCAAGGAAATCAATTACTATTTTTCTGTAAACTTGTACTACAAATGGAATATAATTACATGCTCATTGGAAGTAGCATTTTTCTAATGCAAAAGATTGATTGATATCCTCACTAACTATCAAGCATGGCACATGTAATGCCATTATAACCAATTTAGAATACATGGATGGAGATAAGGAAACTGATTCACTGTTTCATTCCTCATAAATTTTATGCCAATGTAACTTCCCTTAGAGCAGGCAGGACATAACAAGGTCAAACGTATGTTGAAATCAACAGACTTAAAAGTTGTGACCAGTAAAGGTGGTAGAAGAGGGACTAAAAATATCACTGTAAAAACACTGGGACCAGGGGAATTAACTAATCCTTTAGTTTGCTGTTGGTTTAGTAACTATATTTGCATTCTTGTCTTTCATCTTTAGAAAGACTACGAACTACAGAAGTCTTTTCTCTTGTTAAATATAGTGTTTAAAATGGGACTTGCAATAAACTGAACAGGTTTTCCTCAGCAAATGGCCAGATTTCATCTGAGAGGCAAAGTTTTGCTTTATAACTTTGACAGGAATTTCCAGGCCAAGTCTTTCTCATAAATATGCCTACAAAGGGTAACACACAGCTCCACAAATACACACCATGACCTATCACATAACTGAACAAAGCTAGCTTGACATATATACTCTTACTCAACCAATAGTTTGAGTAAGAATGTGTTCAATACTAAAATCTTATTTTTTTGAAATGTCATTAAAGGCACATCATTCCCAGACCCTGTTACAAAAACAATTTTACATTTGGATGTAATACATGATGAAAACCTATTCTGTTATTTTGTAAATTATACATATATACATGCTGATAACCTAAATTCCGGGGATTTGCTGTATAACACTGAAACTGATAAACTGTCTTCTCTATCTAGATTTTGGTTTAATAGAAAGCAGTTTCTGAATATTGTAACACCTGATATAATTTTCAGCAATTGTGATATTAGTTAAATTTGATTGATTTTTTTGAAACTACCTGTAGTTTCACCTAACATGAGATAAACATCAGCCTGAGAGGTCTGAAGATGAATGGAAATTCAGTTAAGCTAACTGCTGTCAGTATTGCATCTGCAAGAACCGAAACAGTTTGTTTCAATCAAAAAAAAAAAAAAAAACAAACCGAAAACAGAAACAAAAAAAAACACTCTTGTTAACCTAACATCAGTATATATGTGAACATGTATCTGCACATGCACATTCTATTAATAGGCACATGTACAGTGCACACACACATTTGGAAACTGTGCTTATGTTCTCACAGGAAAAATAATTTTCAACCCTGCCAAAAAGCACTACATGCACAAAGTGCTTTTAATTATTGTTCCTTTAAGTAAACCAACGGATTTAGTTATTGCTTTTTGGTTCAGCCCTGAGCTGCAGCTACAGAAGGGTGTCCCAGAAGACACCCAGGTCTTGCGTCATACCCTGTCTCTGTGCAGCTCCGTGCAGATAGCTCAGAAACTTTCAGGTATCTAAATTGACATTAGGATGTGTATGTTTAGACACCTGAATCATAACCAGAATGCCATGACAGTCTTCATAATTTCCTTTAGTTCATCTTCCAGCATAACACTGAACTCAGAAACACAATTCTACACCAAGTTGTATGTCTGTAAAAAGCACTGTCCTGATAAAGGATCTTTTCCCCAAGGATAAGTCTCTGAGACTCTGTTACAAAGTACTTCTGTCTCTCAAAGATGTAGTATCCAAAGGAAGCAGAGGCTACTTCTCATATTTTACATTGCTCCAGGGCTGAAAAGTCCTTGACATTTATACATGGCTAAACAGAATAAATTACAGCAGCCCCTCCCATTTTTCTCTGAGAAGTGCTATCACAGAGAAAACACTTGGCACATAACACAGAATATACTTCCTGGCCACAACCACAGTCAATAATCTAATTTTCATGGAGTTTATGGCAGATTCTCCATAATTATCATGTGATCATGTAATGCAGAATTTTTTATCCTGTTGGGTGGCAAATATATTGTTACTTACAAGGTGGTACCATAAAGGAAATGGTTCAGACGTGACTGCACGATAAAACTGTCTCTGAATATTTGGTAGATTGAATCAGTATTTCTGTATTCTAGTTCTAAAACACATTCTCATTCTATCAGTGATTTTCACCACAACAGATAGTACCTCCCTTCTGTATCTAGTCTTAAAAAGTTCACTTTACATTATCTATAATTATCTATTGATAATAAAGGATCCTATATCAAATACTTTGCTAAACACTAATTTTATTTCTTACCAATACTTCAAGAATACTACTTACAACCACACATCCCTTCCATTCAAGAATTACAAACTTAGCCATTATGTTGTTTGATTCAGAACATTCGATCTGTAACCGAATCTCATCTGACAGAAAAATGCTTGCTTTAAAAAAATATACCCACTCCTGTCAGTAGTCAATAATGTAAATTAACTTTTGAAAGACAAAGACAATGCTTTTCTTCAGCTTCTAATAGTGCACCATTTGTGATCCACTCTGAGTAAAACTGAACCATAGTTTTGGGGTTTTGCTGCAGCATTTTACAAACTAATGATTACAAAACAGCTGTGGTACCTAAATGAGAGGATTTTTTAACAGATATAAACAACAAAAAAAGAAAGCACGTAACTTTTACCTACCTTTTAGCTTTAGATGGGGACAGAACATTGTTTCTGTTCAAACTTCTAAAACCCAAAACTTACTCTAAAGGTTTTCCATCTTCTCCTTCCACAAAAAATAATAGTAAAGTGGTTACTCCACACTGCTCATATATGTTATATATGCGGCTAATTCCCTGTTTAATACATTCAAAAGGTGTTCTTAATCATAATTGTAGACTTTGTCAGTTTAAACAGCCACAAAAGAATGAGCAAATGACACGTTAAGCTGGACAACTTCAGTGTGTGTCATTGACATAATTCAGGAACTTGACTAACTGGTACTTCAGTATAACCACATTTTGAGATTTTGACCTGTGTTCATGGCCTGCTCTCAGTTAAACAGTGATAGAGGAAATTGCATTAAAATAAGAAACAACAAGCACTTAAAACCCCCTATGTATTATACTGTTCTTGTAAATCAAATTTTAGCTGCCCCAACTAACCTTAGTTACTCCAGCATTAGTGCAATATTTTGTCATCCACAACAGTAAAACAAAAGTGACCTTGTGAAGTCTCTGTTTCCTGAAGTATATGGAAGGCAGTCAGTCTTAGCTTGAAATATACCCATATGAATGTCAGAATTTTCTTTTACTAATTTAATTAAAAAATAAAACCATGAAAATTTAATTAAAAGTGAAAATAACTAAAAACTTTATTTTGATCCTTGATAGTAACTGTTAGTCTATTTTTGTCATTTCAATTATTGATTACAATGAATTCATAGTATATGCTAAAAAGTTCAAAACCTGATAACAGACAAACAACAAATCTATTCTTCCAGGAAATCAAAATCAGGGAAGAGAAATACAAAATAGCATCCCCTCAGCACATAGTGAGATAAAAACACCTAAAAAGGTAGTAAATTTTTAAAAATGGAGAAATGTAGAACGTGTAGAACATAAATTACATGGAGCATATTACATGTAGCCTAAGACTGAAAAAAAGGAAAATATTTTGCAGCTTTAACAATTTCTAAATATCTGTTGGAAGCAGACTTACTTAGAAAACCAGTCTGTTAGGTACTATACTGTACTTTCTCGCTGCCTGCTTCAGTATTTCCTATATATACAGTCAAAGAAAATTATGTTAATCCTGCTAAGATTAGTAATTAAATACTAGAATGTTCAGCAATTATAGTGAAGAGTTCACAGTGCTTGTCAAGGATTTAGTTGACTTATAAGCATAATGCTAACTACTTCTGAAGTTTGTTGATTTTCTTTTATATTTCAATGCAAAACCAAATTGAGAAAGAGGAAGACTCAGACTCAGAAATACACTGCTGCAGTACTAAGATTGACACAGCAATAGTCAAACTGCTAACCATAGTTATAACCCAGGTTCATATCAATAGGTACAACGCTAGAGAGCTGTCTGAGTTGATAAATCAGATTCTATCCTTTTAAAGATGTTTCTTGCTACCCCTAGCCTATAATAGTACTGTTCCTTACTTATTCAGAGCATGAATCCTCCTTTACTCAGATCCTGTCCCTTTTGGCTTTGTACATCTCCTGGGAGTGCAGAATGATTCAGTGGTAACTTAGTCACTTGCACACTGTACAAGATGATTTTTACTGGAGAGTTAAAAACTAAAAGCTGCATTTATCAGTGGAACACTTTGTGTTAAATAAAGATAATTAAAGCATCAAGGATACATCCATTTCATGTTTAATTAGCCTCTCTTTCATCATAATTTGTTACTGAAGGTCAAATGTGGGTCACTTTTAAAAACTAATTGCAAAATATTTAATATAATGCAAAGGGAGAACAGAAAATTGAAAATACTTCTGTACACTTTTCATTAAACAGTATTAAAGTTAAATGTATGAAAGAAGTCACCAATGTAAATGTTTATACTTAATAAATGTTCTCATTTTTTTACACTGCACATATGACTATTAATATTATGATTATTATACTGTGGGATATTTGCTAAGCTGAAAGTTGTGAAAAACTTAATTCTTTAGAGTTGCTCTGTGATATAAAAAGTAGCCTTTGAGATAAGCATCTCTGTGTACATGTGTGTCTGTACATAAGCAAGAAAAAAGATGGTGCTCTCCTGCATGGTTAAACTGATTGCTCCCTTAATGGATGAATTTTGGGTCCTGTTAAGGCTGCTGGGTATATGTGCATGTTTATGAGGAAATTGACCCATTTAGTTTACAGATACAATTCAGATACATGATAAGCAACTAGACAAAATGTTTCTGTATTGCAACAGACTGATTAATGTTTGAAATATTAAAAAATAAATTCACTGGCAACCATACAAATAATTTTTTTCAGAAATTAATTTCTACATATTTCACCTTTATGGAAATAAGACTTTGCAGGAAATGCATCTAATTCTGATTTTTGTGTCAGCACACTCTGGCATGATAAACATTTTTCTTCACTAAACAGTACATTTCCAACGAGAAAAGGCATTGGGATTTTTCATAAAGCATTACAGAATTGGGTAAGAAGCCAATACCCAAAGCAAACAACTAATGCTGCTTGGAATCTCCTGTACTGCTTCTGCTAACTGTGACAGTGACCAGTATCTCTTAAAAACCAAACCAAACCAAAATGTACAGCATTGCAGTGTTTTAGGGAATCAATAATCATTGTTTAGCAGAGCAAGGAAAAAAGAAACCAAGTTAATATGATGGCCAAAAATTGTGAACATACAAACAGTGTTTAAAAAGGCCTGTTCTACAAAGAGTGGTTGATAACATGTTGATTCGTGATTAAAAGTTTGAATGAAATAAACCTGCTTAGATATCACTATTTTGCACTGCTAGACAAAATGGGGGGGAGGGGGGGAGAGCACACCTTATAAAGACACATCTGTAACTTAATGACAAAATAAACAATTATTTACAATTAAAATTCATTATGAGAATTATGATTAAGTATGTAACTCTCCAAGCTGCTAAGTGATTCCCCTTAGGCACTGAGCTTTCTTTATCTTTGGCTGTCTTTGCTGGAAGTTAGTACTAAGCAGTCTCCTCACAGGCAATGCACAGCTTTAACTTTTGGCAAGTGCTTAAGACCTGTGGAATACTAAGTAATTTAAAATTTGCTTGGCATTAAGAAGATATATTAGTGCCTTACTAAAAAGGAGAGAATTGGTGAGAGGTTAAAAGAATATTTCAGAGTAATACCATGTTAAAAAATACAAGAATAGGAGTTAAACTTGTGAAAGATCTCCTATATAAAAGTGACAGTGAAATGTCAGAAGTCTACTGAAAATAGAATTTAGTTTTAAACTTTATATAAAACACACAATGTCAAGGAGGAGGAGGAGGAGAGCTACAAGTTGTTTGCGGTTTTCTCCTCTGGAGTTCTCTTACACAATACTGTAGCAAACAAGCTATATCTGGGAAGGCATATAAGAATTCAATTAATAAACTTAAAAAGGAAGTATCAAATAATCAGAATGAAAACAACTTGCATTCACTGGGATACACCAGTCGGTCATGTAAGTAGAGTATTTCCTGACTGTTCTACTGTAGGTATACAAAAGTATCAATTACCAATTCTAATTACACTAATGGAAAATTAGTATTGCACTCTTCTCCAGTAACTTAGAGCAGGTATGTCCTGCTATATCCACTTATTTGTTAGAAAATGTTATACACCTTCTAATGTCTCCTTAGAACAAATGGAACTGACAATGAGTAAATAAAGACAGTCTTAGAGATTTCAACTAGTCTCCCTACCATAGACATGTCAGTATGCCAGTGGTTCTCTATCACATGTACAGAACTATGAAACAATCTGATATACACAACAGAATCCTTTATCTGCATCTGCTTCACATTTCTCTCTAAACAATGTGCTGAACAAGAGCTCCACAAGGTTTGGATGTTAAAAACCCTCATGCGTTTTGCCTGCTAAACAGAGGAATACTGAATTGTCAATGTTTGAGATGTGAAAAGTGTACACATTGTTTATGCGAGTAAGTCTTAATGTCCCCACAACTATGCAAATGCATGAACAAAACAATACAAATGTCACTCAGCTGGCAAGTACCCATAGGAAAGGGGTAAACAAAGGTTTTGTGTCTGATAGTCTCTTCCATAAAGTCAGTAACTTAGCACTACCTTTATTGTTTTCCTGGACAATTTCCAACTTATATGCATGCTTTACAAATGAGCAAATACTTTCTACATGTTTAAAAATAAACAGACATTAGAATACTGGCTATAAACTACTTGGGTAAACTAACCTTCAAAACAGACTAAATATTTAGCACAAGAAAACTATTGACACTGAGAAATTTTTTGCAACAAACTACATAAGTAATGGAGTAACTCAGTGTATTTATTTTGGTTGGATAATTGCCAGTAAAAATGTAATAAAGCCATTCTCTTCTCCTGAGAAGTTTTCTAATATATTTTATATCAAAACATATCCTTGGAAAATGTTAAGTAATTCAAAACTTTTTTATTTCTGTAAGAAAATCTTAAATAATGTTTTTATCAAGCAAAACAGTAATTTGTGAGGCATGGTCCTTTAGCATTCCTACACTTAGAATGCAAGTAATTCTTTTACACTAAAAATAACTCTAACAGATTATAATCCATATGTTTAGATCAATTGCAGGAACAAGAAAAAAGTGGTATCTGATTAGCATATCTTCTATGGTGCCTTTTATTCCAGTGGCATAACTTACTATGTGCTTAATAAACCTTAGGAGATAGAAGCTAAGGAACTTTCCTAGTACCTTGTATTTTATACAGACTGTTCTCAAACTGAAAATGTGATGTACTCTCTAGGAGGGAGTTAATGAAATGTATCACCCAGAAACTACTGTGTCAAACATTCTGTAAGTATCACTTGTAAAATCACATGCACAAAAGTACTGGCAGACTGTACATCAGTCACTTTTTGGCGACTTGAAAGACTAGGTAGGCTAATAAAATCAATTTTATTTTACATATTTTAAGTATTTCTGAGCAGAATGGAAATACCGGCAACACATTGTAAAACTTCGATTGTAGTAAACTAGTAGACATTTCAAAGTATTTAAAAAAATGTCATATTTGTATGTTATTAAGTTGAACAGGCAGCATTTTTGTCAAACTAGTCAGAATTACCCTGTTCCAGACTTGGCTGCACATTTACATGAATCAACATTCGTTTCTAGATTTTTGTGTAACATGCATTGTAGCTGAAGAAACATTCAGAATATTATCTTACATGTAAAGATGTAATGGTAATCACCAGGTATGAAGGATCTCATTTTACTATCACCTAAAAAGTATTCCTCCAAAGAAAAGTGACCTCTGTTCAGACTAAGTATGTGTCTTATAAAATAAACAGACGCTTTTACTTAGGAGCTTGATTCCGCTCTGTGCTATCCCTGTTTTATTTCGAGGACTGTAAAAGCAGTCCCCACCATTACCAGTTTTAGGCTATCAGAGCCTCACTGAACCCATGCCCGTCACCACAGCCGAGACCAGAAACAGTCTCTCGTGACACCCCTGAAGGCACATTTCGCTCCGAGAGGACTCACGACAGTCACACCCTACAAACACAGCTATGCGGCAGCTGGGCTGGCAAATTAGGGCCTCAGCTTGAATGAGATTTCATGTGGTAGGCAAGAAGGGTATAAAATAGATAAATAAATAAATAAAGGCAATGAAAACATACTGGAGTGCGATTCTAAACTCACTAACGCTTATGTGTATTCAGAGCAACTGCTGCACTGAGTGTAATCTCTGGTGTAAATTAGATCGCAGATAGACTGTGTAGATTATTTAAGCATTTTGGTCCTAATGAAAGACCTGGTAATTACAGCCATTAACGCTTCAGCGCATCGACTGCAAATCCACTCTCGCTCACAGCTTTAGGAAGAGTCCGGCAGGCAGCAACCCCCCCGTCCCCGAAACACCTGACTGCCGAGGCGAAACTTTCCTCTTTAGCCGGAGCTGACACGTCTCTAAGGCTTGGAAAGCATCACCGCGGGGGAAGTGCAGGGACCGGCTGCTGCAGGCGGGGCGGGGGATGCCGGCTCCGCCCGGCGTGGGGGGGGTCCTGATTCCCCACCCCCCACAGACCGCCGGGCTTGGCCTCCGGGCGGGCGACTAATAAAGGCATCTCAGGTTGCCCTACAGCTCGCTGTCGAGGCTGATGCCCGAGCCCCCGGCCCGTGCCCTGCCCGCGGCTGCCGCTGTACCTGCGGCGGGGCAACGCGGTCCGGTGGCCGCCCCCCTCAGTGTGGCTTCACGGACAGGCCGGGTCTGAAAAGCGGAGGGAATGATAATAATAAAACAATAAAGACATCTGGTTGTCCTTCCTGCGTGCTGTGTGTTGCGCACCTGACTGCCTGGGGGGAGAGGGGCGGGGATACCAGACTGAACGGGTCATTGAACCTGAGGGTGGTGTGTGCCTGTGCCGCGGTGGGAGGCGGAGGGATGGCATCACTCCCCGCTCCTTCACCCGCTGTATGTGTGTGTGTGTCTGTGTGTGTGTGTGTCTGTGTCTGTGTCTGTGTGTCCGCGTGTGTCTGTGTGTCTGTGTGTCTGTGCGTGCGTGTCGGGGCCCCGCGGGGGTTGCGCGGGGTGCAGCGCTCTTACCTGCTTGCTGTACTTGCTGCTGGCCTGGCAGCTGTACTCGGAGCAGTGGTCCGAGCCGATGGAGATGTTGTCGCCAGCACCCACGAAGGTGTTGGCCGGGGGCAGGTCCTGTACGGCCTGGTGCTTTTTGCCGGCGGTGGGGGACTGCGGGTGCAGCTGGACTGTGGGCAGCGGCGAACTCGACTTGTAGTGCCTGGCCAGGTCGGGGCTGCCTGGGCCGCCATTGACCGAGCGGTATCGGCCCATTCCGGGGCTGTCTGAGAGCTTCTCATTGACGCTGTCATAGCGCTGCCCATTGGGCTTGGAAGCTTCAACAGTGACAATGCTACTGTAGAGGGGCTGCTTGCCCTTCTTGCCTTTCTTGTCCTTCTTGGGCTTCTTGGCCTTGTCATGCTGCTGTGGGGTGAAGAAATCCTCGTGGTCCTTCTTGCCAGCCTCGTAGCCATGCTTGCCCTTGGAGCGGCAGTAACGGGCCATGACCACCACCAGGATCAGGAGGATGACCGTCATGATGCCAGCCACCACGCCAATGACTATGCTAAGCCGCTGCTTACTCAGCTCATAGCTGGGGTCACCAGCAATGTCCTGGGCCAGGGGGGTGTGAAGGCTGCGAGCCACCTGGCTCTCCACCACAGTAGCATTGGACAGGCTCTCATTGACAAAGACGTGGAGCAGGGCAGTGGTGGACTGGGGTGGCTGCCCACTGTCATTCACCTGCACAACCAGGCGGTGCAGGCCATAGTGCTTGGGGGCCAGCTTGCCCACCAGCGACACCACACCGCTGGCCGGGTCAATCTCAAAGAGTTTGAAGGGGTTGCCCCCGACAATGCTGTAGTTGAGGTCAGCATTGAGACCAGTGTCAGCATCGGTGGCAACCACTGTGGCCACCACGGTGCGCATATTGCTGGAGGGTGGCAGCACAGTGTAGGAGCTGTTGCTGGGGAAGGTAACTGTGGGCGCATTGTCATTCTCATCCATCACAAAGAGGGACACAGTCGCAGTGGCAGAGCGTGGTGGCTCACCCCCATCCACTGCCTTCACCTTAAAGGTGTAGCTGGTCTGCTGTTCACGGTCAAAAGAGACAGTGGAGAAAATGGTTCCGGTGTCATTCTCGATGGAGAAGATGCCAGCTGCTTGGTCGTGGTCACTGGGCTGGATGGAGAGGCTGAGCTCAGCATTGCGGCCCTTATCAAAGTCCATGACAGTCACCATGCCCACAGGGCTGTTGGGCTGCAGGTTTTCCTTCACATAGAAGGTGAACACATCCTGCATGAAGCGTGGCTCATTGTCATTGCGGTCTGCCACCCGCACCACCACTGTGGTGGAGCCCTGTAGTGATGGCACCCCTTTGTCCCGGGCTGTGACCTGGAACTCATAGGTGTCACGTTGCTCACGGTCCAGCACTGCCTGCACTGACACATCCCCAGAGTCAGGGTCGATACTGAAGATGCTGCCTGGTGCCTCTGAGGACAGGGGTGAGGCCTCCAGGGAGTAGGTGATCTCAGCGTTCTTGCCACTGTCCGCATCTGTGGCAACCACTGTGGCCACTCTCTCACCAGGCAAGTTGTTTTCTGGGAAGGAGACCTCCAACACGGCCTGGCTGAAAACAGGAGGGTTGTCATTAGTGTCCCCAACCCGCACCAACAAAGAATTGTTGCTGGACAAACTGGGGCTACCCGAGTCCACAGCCACAATTACCACATTGTAGTCACGGACAGCTTCATAATCCAGAGGGGCCGAGGTGTGGAGGAAATACTTGCGCTTGTTCTGCGGCTCCCCTTCACCCTCACTGGCTGGCTTGAGCTGGAAGGGCACATCACCTACCACGGTGCAGGTCACCACACCGTTTTCACCTTGGTCCCGGTCTGACACCTGCACTAGGGCAATGGGTGTGTCCACCAGCACGTCCTCAGCCACACTAGCCACCCCATCCCGGAGCGGGATGCGCCCAATTTTCCGGATGTCGATGGTGGGTACATTGTCATTCTCATCCCGGATGTTCAGCACGACCGTGGCCTTGTCTGTCTTGGGGGGCTGGCCCCGGTCTCGGGCCATAACAGTGAAGCGAAGCTGGTTTACCTCCTCTCGGTCGATGCGGTGCAAGACGCTGAGCCAGCCCGAGGTCTCATCCAGCCGCAGCAGACGCCTGACAGACTCGGTCGCCGCCCCGAAGACATACTCGATCTGCCCGTTCACCCCCACATCCAGGTCGGTGGCTCGCAGCTGCAGGATCGGGGTCCCGGGGCTGCTGTTCTCCGCCAGGTCCGCCTCATAGACGCTCTTCTCGAAGCGCGGGCTGTTGTCGTTCACGTCGGTGATCAGCACCCTCAGGATCGCCTGCGAGGACCGTGCCGGGTCGCCGCCATCCCGAACCCGGAGGCTGAGCTCGTAGGAGTCCCGCTGCTCCCGGTCCAGCGCCCCCTTGACGATCAGCTGTGGCTGCTTCTCCCCGTCCAGGGTGTCGGCCACCTGCAGCTCGAAGACGCTGCTGCGGGCCGCCGCCTCCGCCTCCTGCCGCCGCTTGCTGCCGCCGGGGTAGGGGGCGCTCTCGGGGGCCGCCACGGCCGAGCCCCCCGCGCCGACTCGGCGGCCGCCGTCCCCGCCGGGCTCCTGCAGCAGCTCGTAGCGCTCGATGCCGTTCCGGCCGAAGTCCCTGTCGGTGGCGGTGGGGAGCAGGTAGAGGGTCCCTACGGGACGGTTCTCCTCCACAGTGAGCGTGAGGACGGGGGAAGGGAAGGTGGGGGTGTTGTCGTTGATGTCCAGGATGATGACCCGGCCTTCGAAGAGGTCCACCCAGCTCTGCGACGGGCCGATGACCGACACCTCGAAGTCCAGGAAGCACTCATTCTCGTCGAAGATCATCTGGCACTGCGGCAGCTTTTCGCGGTCGATGCGCCGCTCTGTGGTGCTCAGCTCCCCGGTCATGTTATCGATCTTGAGATAGTCGGAGCCCGACTCCAGGCTGAATGTCACCTCTCCGGAGCCCGTCACGATCCCCAGGTCGGAAGCCACGTTACCGATGCGGATGTCGGCGGGTCCCTCCTCGGCCAGCCGGTACTTCAGGAGCTGCTTAGCCGCTGCCAGGCTGACCCAGAGCGGCGGAGGCAGGAGGAGCAAGAAGCAGCAGCAGCAATGTACAAAGCCAAGGAGGGTCCGCATCTTCCTCATCTTCCTTCACTAAAACCCCCCGCCCTCCTCTCACTCCCACCTGCCCCCCCGAATAAACTCCCCTGATAAGCCAACAGAGCGGCTGAGCGTCCAGGTGATCAATTATAAAATCCTTCTGTTCCTGGAAAACTTATTGTCTCATGGCTGGTGCAATTCGTGGTCAAAACCCTGCTGCTGGCTCCTCTGCTGCCCTCCCTGCCTTCCAGTTGTGATATACTTACAGTTCACGGGACAGTGTATTTTGCTTTTTAAAGATTCATCTTGGTAGATAGGATGGGATTTTCCTCCTCCTCCCCCTTCTCCTCCTCCTCTCTGATTTTACTGTAATCACTTTGCAAGGTTTGCAATAAAAGCACGAGCAGCACTGTACGATTCGAAGCTCCCCAGGTCGTCTTCTTCGACACTAGAGTTAACTACAATTCATACTCTCTCTCTCTTTTCTCTTTTCCTCTCTCTCCCTCCCTCTCTCTCTCTTTCTCTCTCTCTCTCTCTCTTAGCCGTTTACGATCAAAGCATCAGCTTTATTCTTCCCCCTCTCTGAACACACAGGGAAAAAAAATGTGATTCGCTTTATTCAAAGGGCTCGAGTCCGAGAAAACTACAAATCCTCTTAGCAATGGGCAGTTCTTAAAAAAAAAAAAAAAAAAGTAAAGAAAAAATAAAAATCCCAATAATGTCGGTAGCTGCACAGCTGATAGGAGAAAAACCCCGAGTATTATAGAGCAGTCCACAGAATATCCCCTTTGGCTGGCAGAAAAACACCCAAATCCATCTTCAGAGATCGCCTAAAATGTTCAGCTTTTTCTCCGGAGCGGATTTTTTTTTTTAACAACTCTGCGCAAGGTCATTAGTCACAAAGCAACGATACAGAAACTGCAGAAGCCGTTTGCCCAGAATTTGCAAGGCTGGAGATAAGAACATAGACACACAACAGTCCCAAGTTTGTTTTTGCATCCGCAGTTTGTGTGTGTGTGCCTTACCTGCATTTGCACTGCATGTGTTATAGCAATCTGGATCTGCAGCACTGAGAGCGATTCACAAATGAGATTGCAGTCTCTCTCTCTCTCTCTCTCTCTCTCTCCTCTTCCTTCCCGTCCCAATGCAGGTAACCAGATATGAACTTGATCCTTTCAGTTCAAAGGTTAGCAACAAAACTATGTGTCCAAAGGCGATTATTGGTCTCTCGTAAATATACCCGGAGCGGAACAAGATGTAACTGGATCCCCCACATGAATTAACACAGGTTCTGAATTACATCCATATAAGCGGAATGGCAAAGGGGAGGGGAAAAGAGCCGCGTCGCGAATAAAAAAAAAAAAAAAAAAAAAAAAAAGAGTTCTATTTGCAAATAAAATTGTATCAGTCAGTTGTTTCCTGTGATCTGCACCGCCACAGTGGGTGAAATCTGCAATTGTGTATTCCCTCCTGTGTCTTTCAGAGAAGTGTGGATCAGGCGCTTTCACGGCAGAGCGGCTTGTGCTTTAAAATGTTGAATGGCAATTGAGAAGCTTCCCACTCGGAAGGGGGGGGAAAAAAAAAAGAAAGGAAGGAAAAAAAAAACCAGAAGCGGTAAACCGGCAAGTTTGCCCAAAGTGGTGGGAGCTGCTGAAGCCTCTCTCGGTAGCTCTTCCCTGACGCTGCAGCAGCAGAGCCGCCTGCGCTACATACACACAGAAAGAGAGAGGGAGAGAGAGAAAGAGGGAGAGCAGAGAGAGAGAGCGAGAGTGAGAGAGGGAGGGAGAAAGGGAGGGAGGAGGAGGAGGGAGGACGAGTCAAGCGCTGTACTCCAGAAAGCTCAGTCTTACCCTCTGTCTCTGCTGCTGCTAGTGCTGCAAGTGGGATAGCTGCTCATCTTAAAACACCAGTTCAGTCCTCAAAAACGATCCTCATTTCACGTCCGAGCGTTCCTTCTGTTGCCTTCTCAAACCTCTGTAGTGATTTTCTCCTACCCCTTTCCTCCCCACCTCCGCTGTAGACTGTGAATCGAGCAACGATTTTTAAAGCAAATGTTTATTCGCCTTTCTTTTCTTCTATTCTGCATTTTGCGGAATCACGCTGGTAAGGAAAGTCGTTTCGCAGATTCCCACCTTCCCCTGTCGTGTCGGTGCTTTTGTGAAAATAGCTGCAGTCACTGTAACTGCATAAAACTCCAGGGAGCAAGGGGGGCTGCCTTAGATCTCAGACTTTCGTCCTGTTTCCCAGTGCTGTTTGAGCTTCTCGGTCTTTGTGATTGTGTTCTTCCTATTACCATGATTTGAATGTGTCTTTTCAGCGTATTTGTGGGTTTCCTAGGAGAAAAAAAAAAAAAAAATCCCTCGGAGAAGATGATGAGGAAGGGGGCGAGAGGGTTAGTAGAATAAACACATGTAAGAAGTAACAGATTTATTTCCGAACAGAGACTTGCTGCTTCGATGATTGCTAAAATGTAGCGTCACCTACCTGGGTAACTGGGAAATAAACTTTAATGTTAAAGCTCTCTGCTCAACTTTGCTTATTCTACCGTCCCTAGTTCCGTCTCCTTTGACTTTGTGCCATTTAATCGCTTATGGCTTTTGTGTGCCCCTTCCCCTACCCTTGGTCATGCTTGACTCCTGTACCTGTCCTCTCCGCTCGGATCCTGGAGGGAAAAGGGAGACTCCGGGAGCAGGCGAGCATGGGGCAGCCAGTGGGGAGAGAACCGGCGTGGGCGAGTGTGTGTGTGTGTGCGTGTGTGTGCGTGTGTGTATGTCTGCATGTGTGTATGTGTGCGTGCGCTTAGCGAGGGGGAAGCAGGAATCCAGCTGCTCTTTCTCCCTCTGTGAGCACATGTGGAAAAACAAGTTGTTGCGGGTTCTGTATGTGCGTGTGTGCATTCCTCATTATAAGTGGCTATTTTGAATAAAAATGCACGCAGACGAATGTAGTGAAATGCCTCTCTTTCATCGCGATGACATATTTGAGCGAAAAGCGGCCGGATATGTTGAGGTGGTTCAAAGCAATGGTCACAGCGTGTCTTTGTCATTTGGGGCAGTGAGTGACTGTAGGAGGGAGGGAAGGTTGCCACCTCTTTTCCTTGGGGAGTCCAGAGGCACAGAGGGGCAGAGCCGCGCCGCATGGAGTAGGCGATAGCGAGGGAGGGACTGTTCCCCTCTCCGGAGGGCTGCGGGGCTGCTTCTCCGGCGTCTCCTCCGGCCCTGGCACCGGCCCCGGCCGCTCTCCCTGCCTCGCCAGGACACGAAAACCCTCCCCCGCCGATGCTGGAGACACTCGGCTTTCTATCTGCAACATCAGCGAGAAAGCCCAGCTCGGCGCAGGCTCAGTGCTCACCGCCGCAGTCCCGGACGGAGGAGGGGGGCTCGGGAACGCAGCATCTTCGCAGCGGGTTAAGTAGGATTAATACCAAATCCCTATTATATTTGCCAAGCAACTTGAATTTATCAAAATTCCCCCTCGCTGTTCTGAAGCTCTGAGAGCAGGAAATTTTGCTCACAGTGTAAAATCCAGGCATGCCAGTACGTAGGAATACCAGCATACTGCATTACACTGGCTCCCTGCACTGGCAATACAATTGCGAGCCGCAGCTCCCGCTGTTCCCTTCCCTTTGTGTTTTTAAACTCAGCCAGGAGACTTAATGTATTCGCCAGGGGAGGGGCGGGATGAGAGCGTTTTTAACCTCCCCGCCATAAACTTTAATCGGATTCCGGGCTGTTGCACGGCATGGACGCTCGCCTCTTGCCTGTCTCCTTCCCCGTTGTCTTCCATGTCTACTTTTACTACGGTCTGCTCTGCGAGAGCCTCTTTCAAGCGAATGAGTGATTTCTTTCTCTTGCTATGTGCAATCGCTCCCCCTTCCCTTCCTTCCCTCGCTGGCCTCTCTTACACACACTGTGCCTTTCACGCGGTCCGCGCCCCCAGCCCCCCTCCCTTTCTTTCTTTTTTGCAGTGTCTTCACATGCAATCTCTCTCTGAATGTGCAATGTCTTTCCTGCTCGGGAGTGCTGCGTCCTTCACAGTGGATTGGTTCCTCTTTCGGAGCAGAGGTAACGGCCCCCCCTTTTCTATCATTCCCTCTTCCTCCCTCGCCTCCTCCCCTCCTCCCCCAGGGCAGGCGGCCGGCGTGGGAAATGGGCCCGACGTGCGCTGCATGGTGGATGGCCGCGCTGCTCCCGATCCACGTGCCCGGACTGCCGGGGGGAGGACGGGGCTGTGCTGGCTGTGTGTCCCCCGCACCCCCCCGCAGCCCGCTCGTTCGTGCGGGGAGAAAGTGGAATCACCCCCGCCCCCTCTCTCCGCCGCCCCGTCATAGTAGACTCCCGGTCTCGAGGCCCGTGCGCCCACAGCTTCCCGGGTATCAGTGGGAACAAGCCCAGCTGTTTCAGGAGGAGTAGGTTTGTCCCTCTCGGGCAAATCTGTTGCGCAGTGTAACTCCCCCCCTCTTCCCGCCTGCCCCCCTCTCCGATGCACACAGACGCCCACACGCGCTCAGACGCGACGCGGCATTTGTCCTCCTGATCTGGTGAGATCAACTGGGGAGAGGGATCACAAATGTAATCGTCTGTAATAAATAAAATAGCCCGAGATGCTGATGATATACAGAGGGGAAATAGGAGCTTGTGTCCTTAAAGGGAACATCTGATAAGGCCACCGAAGTGGCATCTTGCGTGTGGGAAGGAATCCGTCTTGCTGACAATCGCAGCCTGCTGTACGTGGGGAAATCCTAAAGCAGGCTGAGAGCTTCCCCGGCTCTCTGCATTCCCCCAAGCTCCCGGTACTCTGCAGGGGAACTTTGTTGTTGCAGTTGTTGGTTGGAAAGACAGGGGTCATCGCTAAAATATGCAGATGTAATTAATGGCTGGTTTATCTGCATGTCTTGGCTGAGCCCGGCTTCTGTCTCCGGCAGCTGAACTCGCGTCCGCAGTTGGCGCTTTCAGCCCACGATAATTTCGTTTTCGCAGTTTAGGAATGTCGGTGGCTCTCACTGGGAAATTACGTCTGGGATCCCTGGTTAAAAAGATAGAGATTGTTTACATATCCATACCACTCTATACGTTAACAAATACATATTACGTGTTACTATTTGCGCGCACACAAACGAAAAAGAAGCTTCAGAAAGAAAAAAAAAATCGGGTCGGCTTGAAAGTAACATATTCATAATAATACGTAGAAAAGGTTAAATACAGTAAACATGACAGCAAATTCGAAAGCAGGGTAAAAACAAGGACAGAACCCCCACACGCAGCAGTTAAAGCCATTTGACGGAAAGGAGAAACTAACTCAAGAACTCCACCAAGGGACAAACAGCTGAAATGACACCACAGCAACACGGAGCCCGCGATGACCTCTCATCTTTCTAAAGTGTCTTGCTGAGCTGGTGAAATTCTGTTGTGACCTCTTCACTCCCTTCCCTACCACAGCCGCCCTCTGTCCACCTCAGAGCATCCTGAGCTCCTTGCAGTGAATATACTGGGAGGCCGCCTGAGTTACAGGGAGTGCTGACACTTGGCCAGTGTCTTTCACAGCTTTGCAAATATGCCTGCTGTGTAGTAGCATGTAATAGGCAGCAATGATTAAATTATTCATTGCAGCAACAGCCTTTCTGATGGATGTTAAAACTTAAGAGTTTAAATAAGGAAACCACAGATTTACTTTTAAGCAGATAAAACCCACATCTGTGCTTATTTAACTGAATGCTAGCTAAGCATGAAACCAGTTACTTTGTTTAAATCCTCTCTCTTTTACTCTCTTTGAGAATTTTGAGCTAGATAATACACCATAAAAGTTACTGACAGAGCAGAATTAATCTGTGTTGGATAACACGTGATTATAATTGCTCGTTCTTAAAGTCATATCTGAGGTCTGTTCAAAATGAAAGGTTCTTGCATAGGCATGATTCCTTCAGCATTTCTGATTTCTCACATTTATAAAGAATGATGAAAATTATTATTTAGCCAAAGGAGTAGTGATTCTGTTTACTAAGATTTTTGCAGTGTATATGTATTTCTTACAAATCACAATTAATAACTTTGAGGTTTTCTCTTTCTTTCATTTATTCTTGATATTATTCTATAGAATTTGTTATGAAAGGTCTTTTACAGACTGTTTTTTCCCCAGATGTTGACAAAAATTCTAACTATTCAAAATCATGCAGAAATGACAGACAGAATATGCTTAAAATCAGAAGGAAAAATTAATGAAAGGTCTTAAAAAAAGCATATGAATTTTTATGAGAGGAGGCAGATTTTTGCTAGATTTATGCTTCATACGCAACTACTGACTTTCCTGAATTTGTAGGGATATAAGTGAGGGCTGCACCCAGCCCTGTTATTTTATATCTTTATTTTCAAATAAAACTATTGTTCAATTTCTTTAAATGCAAAGGCAACTGTAGAGAAAATATTAAGGTGAGTTTGCATGAACTCCTATAAAAATAGAGGGAAATTACGAATCATTAGTATGTATTTTACATAAAGAGATACAATGACACATTCAAGGGAGATAATTAAAGCTGGATTGAATTTAAATGAAATGTATGAGAACCAGGTAGCACCAACAAAGAAAGAAAAATGTGTTCATTGTCACTGAAAATATTAAATGGGCATAGTTGATATGCATATGGATTCACTAGCAGAGAACACCACAGTTACCTTGGGAAATAATGTAGGTTTTTTTTTTTTTTTTTTTTTTTTTTTTTAATATAGTGTTTCCAATGTGGATATCAGTAGAGAGCACATTGAAGGTCTCAAAGTGCTTTGTAAATGATCCCTATGAGATAAAAGGAAGTGCAATGACCTGCTCAGTCACCTAGGCAAGCCACTAAAAAAATGGCTCTTTCCAGATTATGTTCATCAGACCATAGTTTTACACTTCTGTATTTTTTTTAATATGTTTTGGATTCACCTCAAGATTTGTCTTTGAATACGTGGCAATCATTTCTGCTTTATTTGGTGGAGTTCTGGGAAGTCAAAGAAGTTCATTCTGAAAAGAGTTTAAAACGAGTTTGTGTTCCAGAGAACTGTATATACAAAGAAATGTCGTGTGCCATGAAATTTGATGGACAGCAATAAAATATACTAAATTGTTATAGATATATTGAAATACAGTTATTTTAAAGCTCGTGCTCCCACTTATTTCTGTCAGGTATCCTTTATATACTGAACTGAGTACACAGACTTTGAAAAACCATTTTTCCTCTACATATTCCTAATATAATTTTTTCAGTTCTATGATCTGTTTTTTTTTTCTTTTTTAGAATGCCACAAATATTTTTTTCTGTGAGTTAAAGTTTTATTTCATTTTTAAATGAAAATCACCAGATCATAGAATATTTTGTTCAATATTCCTAGTGCATCCTGTGCAACTTAAATTTATTTTTAGTATAATTTGGGACAGCTTAAATTATCTGTTATGTCGTCATGAATGTACAGTGTCATGTGCCTGTTGAGCAGAAGAGAAAAAACCCAAGCAAGATGGCAACTCTGCAGAGTTCTGAAGAAGAACCTTTGATATTATAATTCAAACACTGTTATGGATAATTGAATTCTGTGCTGCTCTATTCTTTTCTGTAAGTTAATGCCAGTATGCTTTATTGACTACACCAAAAATGAAATTTATAAATTTACACATATAGATACTTACTTATGTGGAAGCTGTAATGGTTCTGTCTATTTTATCAAAAACAATACTGCTCTTTGGCTGAACTAAGAGTCATATAAGTACACAGTTATTCTAAATTAGGGAAATAAATATGGTGGGAATGAAAGTAATTTAGAATGGGACCAAGCTGTTGATTGCTTATTGGACAGGCTATTTGGCTTTGTTCTGCAATGATTAAAACTGCTTTACTAGGTATTTTATAATGTTAAAACTTGCCATTTTTTCATATGAAAAGTGCAACATTAGAACGCTTAGAGGTTGTTTTGCTATAAACCTTATTTAGCTGTACAGTGCAGAAGCAATGTTTTTTTTCTTAATCCATTGTTTGACCCTATCAAGGGCATGACTATTCATTCAAAAAAATAAGGACAATCCACCTGCTACCATCTACTGTTAAAGGTGGGCAAGAGGAAGTGTGCAAGAGGTGGAATCCTTTGCACATTTTCCTGAACTAGATTAAAACATAAACTTATATATCCATGCCTGTACTACACAGGTTTAGTGAATATCTTTGGCATTTAGACAAAATGACAATTAGAGGCTGGAGAAGGCCCTGTTTATATAACTGTAAAACAGAATCTTTTAAGCACCAATAGGAGTAGCCAAACATATTTTAGGCTATAAAACACTGATCTATATGCTGGTACTGATTAACTGGTACTCTGACCAGCTTTGCTTTTGAAATGTTTTGCGCTGTTACCTTAATTCTCCAAAATAAGAGTGAAGGTTTTGCAGCCACCCTTTCTATGGGGAAGATTACATAGCCTAGTTTTGAAATCATTTATTCTCCTGCTGTCTCACTTGTGCTGTTTGCCATGCACAGACAGCCATAGTTTTATGTCTGTTTTAGCTGTTTTGCAAAGTTTCTTTGTGACCATCCTTAGTATAATCACATTTTTAGCTTCCTTTATAAGAGTAATAAGTACGGTACAGGGTGAGTTTTTATGACCTACAATATATCTAGAGGAAGAGAGGTACTGATAAGTTTCCACATTTTTTCATCTTCTGATAGAAGCCTGACATATCTTCCAGTTCATTCATTCTGTGAGATGATTAAAAAGTTGCTCTTCAACAAACTAAACCTCATCCAGGGCTCAGCAGGAAATAAGTGCAATCTAAGCACATTAAAGAACAGACAGGGCAAACCAAAGTATACCTCTTTCTTTCCCTTTTAAGATCATGGGGAAAAGAGAAAAGCAGTCTAATATTGTGATAAAACTACAAGCCTGCAGCAGCTGGTGGATGGGTAAGGATATAGAACCTAATCCAAAGCATACAGAAGTCAACGGAAGCACTTTGACTAAATAAGCTTTGCATTAGGCACCTAGTGAGTGAATGATGTTTAAAGCATTATGTAGATCTTAAGCAGATGAGTGAAGAAGAAAATGATGTGCCTTTGAATCAAAATAAGTTCCATTAAACCACTGGGTATAAATGCTATTTTGCCTGACCCCAGAGATCATGTTTATGACTTAGAATAAAGTGACATTCTTGGGTGCTGAGCCCTATCCTTCACTAGTGTAAGCACTCATGTTGCATAAAAAGCATATCTTTAAAATATATATATTTACATACATGCAAAATTCTTATGTTGATACTAATCTCAAAGTTCAATACATTATAAACATCTTCAGGCTCTTTCTACCCATTTATGTGTTTACTGCGGGACTTTCATCTTAGGGTTTTGTTTTGTTTTTTGTTTGTTTGGTTGGTTTTTTGTTTGTTTGTGTTTTTTTGTTTGGTTTGGGTTTTTTTCAGAATAATACAAGATTTTTCAATTTCAGGAATTAAGTTCCTGACATCATGCTGACAAACTTCCCCTTCCCCTCCATTCCATTTTTTTGTGACGTTTTCAGTGAGTCTTTGTTTAATATGGAGGACAGAAATTCATGATTTTCATCATGAAGATGTATTCTACCTTATGTGATAGTGTTAAACATCCCTTTCTTTAACCCAGAAATACCTTTTTTAATACTCCATATTAGCAGTTTTTCTTAGCTACATCATGTTTTGGTGGCTGTTTTAGTCCTTCTCTAGTAGATTGGCTGTATCTTTCTTTTTCTCTGTCATTTCCAGCTGATGAACTCACAGATTATGGCTGGAAATCTAGTTACATTGCCCTTTTGTACTATTAAGTTTAATTCCATTTCTATTATAGAAGTCATCAAGGTCATCTGATTCATCCTGTATGTTTTTATAATTTTGATGCTTTACTAACAAATTTCAGCAGCATGCTCCAAGGCTTTGTGATCTAGACTTTAATTTAAATATCTAAAAGGTCTATGGCAAGGCAACCCATGAAGAACCCCTTAGCAGCTTCCATCTAAGAGTGCAAACACCTAACCCAATCTGTTGTCCATTCCTGATTAGTCAATTCTTTGTCTTTTCAGTCTTAAGTCATTCTTTTCATATCAGATAGTGTCAAAAACTGTTTTGAAATAAATCCAGAAAGGTGAGATCTTCTTTTGCCTTGCTTAGAAGATAAATTATTAAAGAAAGATATCAGTAAATGTTATTATCTAGTCTTGGAAACATTTGGATAAATTCTATTAAGTTTGCTTTGTAATTCTGCGTACTCTGTACATTGATATTTCTTGTATCAAGAATAGTGTGGCCAGCAGGACCAGGGAAGTGGTTGTTCCCCTGTACTTGAGGCTGCATGTGGAGTCCTGTGTCCAATTCTGGGCCCTTCAGTACAAGAAAGACACTGAGGTGCTGACTGGAGTGAGTCCAGAGAAGGGCAACAAAGCTGGTGAAGGGTCTAGAGAGTAAGTCACATGAAGAGCAGCTGAGGGAGCTGGAGTTGTTTGACCTGGGAAAAACGAGGCTCAGAGGTAACCTTATTGCTCTCTACAACTACATGGAAGGAGATTGTAACCAGGTGGGGGTAGGCCTCTTCTTCCAGGCAACTAGCAACAGGACAAGAGCACACAGACTCAAGCTGCACCAGGGGAGCTTCAGTTTGGTCATCAGAAGGGCTTTTTTTCACAGAAAGGGTTGCTAAAAATTGGAATAGACTGCGCAGGGAGGTGGTAGAGTCACCATCCCTGGAGGTGTTCAAGAAATGACTGAATGTGACACTTAGAGCCATGGTCTGGTTGATAAGGTGGTAATCAGTCAATAGTTGGACTTGATGATCTCAGAAGTCTTTTCCAACCTAAATGATTCTGTGATTCTGTTCTATTACTCATTCTTTGCTTAAAAAGTTATTTTGAAGCTTTACATTTTAAAACCATCTAAAAATCATATTGAGACATCTATTTATTTCCTTTTTCCTGCTTCCCTTTTCAAATGTAGGCAAGCCATTTGCTATTTTCCATAAATGATCATCCTGACATACTTAATAGAAATTCTTGTTCTAGACTCTTCAGATATATATATATATATAAATTTCTTAAGGATTCTTCAGTAAAGGTTATCTAGACTCTGCTTTGAATACTTTCTAGTTTTTGAATTAATTTCACTTCAGATCTGGTAATTCTCCTTTCACAACTCTGCTTTCATTGATCATTTTCCTCATTTCAATATCACAATCCTTGTTGAAACCTGAAACAATGGCTAATTTATTTGAGTATCTCCAGGTAAATAATTATAATAATATTTATTGGTTTTGCATATTTGTAGCACATCCTGCAAAGTGAAACCATTGCTTTCTTAGTAATTTTTTAATAAGATCTGAAGGTTTACACTTGACATTTCATTAAAGAGTACCAGGGGATACACAATTTACATATTCTGCTATGTTACCACTGCACAATCTGTGTGTCTGTCTTGTCTACCTACTGCCTACCTATCATCTACATCATCATCTGCAAATTTGTTGTTTTACATATCTGAACGCTTTATATTAAAAGAAGGGAAATGAAAGTGAAGATAAGTAGATCATTGCAGAAGAAAAGAAGCTATATCTGACCAAAAAGAACTCAGATATTTCAAAGAGTTAAATAATACACAGGTAAAAGAAACTGAAAACCTGTATGGGTTTGGTATTTTACAAGAACAGAGCTATCCGGAATGTCAAAGGTCAATCCAAATGATGAGAGATACTACCAAATGCCAGATCTTATGAAGCTGAATATACAGATAGTATATGCATGTATATATATGCAGTCCTTGATGAAGAAACAAAATCCATATAGTAGAATAAATCATTCCATGAAGATTCTTCTATCAAGTACCTTAAAGAAGTTTAGAGAGAGAGATTAGAATAAGATTAGAAATAGAAAAACAGGGAGGTGAAGATAGGAAGTGGGGTTTTTTGTGGCTTTTTTTTTTTTTAATTTTTATTATTATTAATTATGTGAACGAATACAATAAAAACTTTATAAGGGAGAAATGAGAAAATACAGATTTCAGAAAGCTCATGGTATTCCAATTTTAGTTTTAAAACTAGGCATCAACACGGATGGGTGAAACTACCTCTTAACTAAATTATTAGTCTTTCATTTATTAACTTTTGCTTTTCTTTTAAAAACATTTTGGCATTTCTGTACTAAACTTCTATTTTATTTTTTTCCTCAAGGGGGACTACATGACTCATAGTGTAATTTAAAGAGGATATATTTAATTTACTACAGTTCCAAAAAGTTCATGAACACAAAGTAATGAGAAGAAAATTTTTTTACTTTGATCTTATATGATGTTCTTGGAAGAAGTTATTGACTTAACTTGGTATTATTACTCCTCTGAAAGTTATAAGTAAGAATGATAACTATCATGACTTCATGACAGTTCAAATAATATATCTTTTTTTTTTTGTTATTGCTTATTACTTTATTGAGCTCTAGCATATAGCTTCTTTCCAAATCTGAAACTATATTTAAATTTTTGAAAAAAGCCAGACTGATTCAATAACATCTGATAATGATACCCGTGTTGAAATTTATAGGCAACCTTATTTAAATATTTTCAACACTTTTACACATTTCACTATGAACTTGAGCTTTTAGAAGCCTAACTTTCGGGAGCTTTTTGCCTGATGATTAAAGTCCATCCACCCAAGTTTATTGAAATAGCAATGCACTAAAATACTGTGTTTTACATAAGACTGATAAGGAATTTACATTTTTTAGATAATAAATTCTCCAAATATTTTATTCACATTATATGTAGCCCAGCATGTGGTTAACTAATACTTTTTTTTGACAATTACAGCTGTTTGCCTAGAAACTACAATACTCCAGTATTATGTGACCTCTCTTTTGGGACATAACAATGTGGAGCAGGAAGCTGCTGTGCTTGTACACAGAAGGATGAAAATTAGATCTGAAGAGGCAGAAGAGGATGAACAAAGGTTATTGACTGTTCTAGGTATCAGTGATGTTAAAAAAACCCACACTATAAAATTATCCCATTCGTGCTCTCTATAAACAGTTATAACACTGTATATATTTAGTTATTCAAATCACAAAGGCTTATTCAGCAGATCAAAAAGATACAGTCCTGGTGACCAGCTATGTAAGTATCCTTAATACAGCATATGATGAAACTTTTGTTGTGTTTTCAGTTTGTTTGTTTGGGTTTTGCCTGGGAAATAACCTAGCAAAAAAAATTGGTATAAAAACTCCCAAAATAATATCAAGAACCCTATTCATATTGACAAATATGAACACTATATACAATATAACACTCAGAAGATAGAAAATATCAGAATAACACTTGTCAGCAGACCCTTAATTCAGCAATCTAATTACATGTTCACATATTCTTCATTCACTGAATTTCAATTTGAAATCTGATAAATAGAATTCATGTGAAGAAATTCAAATAAATATAATTTTAATACATTAACTTTTATTTAATTACACAGAAAAAAATGTATAAGGTTGGGTTTAATAAGAAACTAATTTTTTAATAAAATATTTTCCCGTTCGTTATTTGCCTCAAGGCCTTACTTATTGCACACTGTTCAAACAGCATCCTGGACACAGAGTTATTAAATGGAATTTTTTATGATATATATCACTACATTGTCTAAAAAATTTAAAACCTTCATTTAATTTGTGAAGAATTGTACTATACTAGGGATTATCGTGAGTCCAGTATTTAAAATGGGAAGGCACTATGAAGATGCAGGTCAAAAGTATCCACAGATTTAGGATATCTAGTTGGAGTCTTTAAGGTCCACATTTTTGGGAAATGCTTAGAATTACATAGCTTTTACGTGTGCAAACCAAAACTCTCACTGACATAAGGTGTGTTTGGAGACACTCACTCTTCTGCAAAACAGTCTTGTGGTTTCACGTAAGAACTCAGAAACACGTGAAATCAAAATCAAAATGTTTTGTTCTGTGACAATATCATGGGGGAATCCAATGCTGGAAGTGAGTGTCAGTCTACAGCTTTAAAATAAGACATTCTAACACTATGAAATGCTGTTTCCCACCTTGATCTAGCTTCAGGGATGGTTAGTTCTGTACAGTGAAGAGGGGAAAAAAAATAATACTTAATGAAAGACTTCATCAGATTTCACAATTACAAGTGTCTGGAACCACCAGGTGTATTCCATCATTTTCTAACTCTGAAATGATCATTTAGTTTTTTGACCCTATTGATGTCCTTTTAATATAATTATATGGCTTATAGTAATTTTTCTTGCAGACAGAGGACAGTAAAGGTCCCTGTCTCTACAAAAGGAAACATAATTAGATATGCAACACTTTGGAGAAGAAGGAACTGGGGTGCAGGGAAGAACTCTTGAATAAGCATAAGTGGGAGATGCACAGATGGTGGAAGTTCCCAAATGTTCTATGGTTCTCTCTGGGCATCTTGTGCTATATAAGTGTGATAAAATTTGTTAGAAGGCATGATTAAGGCTTTACGGGCTTCACAGATGGAATGCAATTTACTGGAAAAACTTGAAAGAAAGAAGATTCACACATGAAATACATTCTATGAAAGGAATTAGAAAAGGTTGGGTCCCGAGACTAAATGTTGTTCTATAAACCTATCTGTGACAGAAAAGACAGTTCATCCAGGGATATCTCTGCTTTTCTCAAAGGAATGTGTAACATAAAACATATTAGCAGTTCAGGAGACTTGTTTAAAGTCATATTACCAATTAAATAGCCTATTAGGCTACAAAGTTAAGGAAGTTTTCTGTCCCTCCTTTTCCTCCAGCAAAACTCATTTACACTTTCACCCTTTCAAATTACAGCAAACCTCATGTCCACTCTTCTGTATATATCAGGTAGGAAGAAAACACCTTGAAGACAAAGGTCAGTAAACTTCAGAATGGAAGTAAACTTCCACTTCCCTCAACTTCCACTTGAGGGAAAAGAAAGTAATACTAGATAAACTGATTTACCTAGACCCTCTTTCAGAGATTCCTACAATATGCATATGCTTGTATGTATATATTTGAAAATAAACAAACATAAAATGGGATAGTAAAAATAAAAAATATATGTATATATATGGGATAATAACAAGAAAATACTTGACAAATAGCTGCTGATGTAAAATTTCACGAACTGCAAGAGTTGTCAATAGGACATCAGAATTATTTATCAGTGATATACAGAATATGGTAAATTTTCTCCGATTCATCAGTAGAAAGACTTGGACTACATAATTTAGACTCTTTTTTTTTCTGTTGTATGTAATTTAAAAGCAGAAATAGTTTTATAGAAAATAGTTTTGGTTTTAATAAGGAAGGATTAGACATCAACTAAATGACTGTAGAAGAATGCAAACATCACTACTGATCATCAGTCATGCTGGAAATTTAAGGTCTGAGACTGAGAACAGCCCATATAATAGTACTCTCTCACCACACAAGCACTCCATTAAAACCACCATTCAAGGCTGCTGTCACTTCTGACTCGTGGATTCCAAAAAAATGGACTCTGAGCCAGAGTGAGAGAGGACTAATCAGTCACGAAGGACTACTTTAAAAAATAATATTTTGTTCTTCCTAGAGGGAAAAGAAAGCTTCTAAATATTCATCTTGTGCCTTACAATTACAACAGTAGGATTTGTGTTAGTGATTCTTCGGGTTGCAAACTGGAGAGAGAAAAGTATTCCCACCTTTTGACTCTTTTTTTGAACTTGAGATTATTTATGAAATAAAGGACATACCTTTCTAAAACAAAGGGCAGATTTTCATTTTAAAGAAGGATGTCAGAGAGCCAAACTCTCATATATAAACTTGGTCAGAATCTCACTTGCTTGTAGCCTGTTCTTGAAAAGGTGTTTAGTTTGACTGTCTGGCCTTCTTCAGTGTTGTTTCCCAGAGCTGTCTCTCCTTTACAAAAACATCCATGTGCCAGTTTAAGGCATTCTGAAGTCAATCAGTTGTAAATGTAAGTTTGTATTATGGGACTTTCCTTTACTTTAATGTGGTTAATGAATATGTTCCCATGACTTTTAAATGGACTGGTGCCTCAGCACATTTTCAAAATTATGCCATTTGAAGACATTTCCATTTATGATGGGGCTTAAATCTCATTTCCCTCAATATCTGCACTCAGTCTATTTTAAGGCTTCTCCGGAAAAAAAAGAAAAAAAAAATAATTCTATCTCAGCTGCTGTTCCTGCTCTTAATGCTTTCCTAGTATTAGCAAGAGCAGAAACCAACTGATGCCTCACTCTGATACTCACACAGAGACAATATGCAGACACTGTACTGCCCTCCATTCCTGGCTGAAGAGCTCTGTGCTACCATTTCATATTATCTATACACCCAGCTGCTGCTTCATGTGCCTGCTAAAGCTTCATGTCTCACTGTAGTCTCTGCAACTTCACATTTTCCCTGTAGGAACTTAGAGTAGGACTGGTAAAGACTCCCTTAATTGCAAGCTACTGCAGATTCTAATTGGGAAAAAAAGTGCATCACCTGAAAGAGACCTGAAATAACAGTTCAGACACAGGCCTGGATGAGTGGAAGGAGGAAAAATAGAAGGGGCTATAAAGAAGGAGAGAAAAGAGGTAGAAGTTGTACTATTTGACTGTGTCCTTCACTTGCTGAGTCAGCAGGAGCCAAGAGCTCTGCAGGGGCACATTTAACCTTCACATTTCTCCATAGAAACCCCATCTGGCCAACTAAATTGCCAGCAATTGAGAAGCCATGCAGGAAGCTGTATCCAGCTATTCTCATTCAGTGTGAAGGTTACTGTGTTGTGGAGGTAGTGGAAAAGGAAATAAGGAAAACATTTCAAGACTCTGCCTCTCACATACAATAAAGGAAAGCATCAAGTATGAATCAAATTTGGGCTGTTCACATCTGTAGTTCTTAGACACATAAAGAATTAGTCTGAGAAAACGTAGCTTCTATTTTAGAAAGACATCATCAGGCAACCTTGGGAGGAAAAAATCATGGAGAAAAAAGTTCAGGGAAATTAAATAATCAAATTTTACTATAGGATTTAAATTTCAAAATCAAAAGCTTTTACTTTTTCTATCAGGTTGTCTGAAAGACATTTCTTGGAGTTCTGCTTGACCTTTGCAAGGACGACTGACTTCAACTTCCATTTAAAAGGCCTAGAGAAACAAAATGCCTTCTCTGGGCCTTTTAGCATGCAGTGTTCATTCACGTTCAAGTACTGAACTAAAATGTAAACCAAAGACAAATATACCAACACTGCATAAAAGAATCCAATAACTTAAGTTGCGAAAGCTCCAGAAGAATGCATCAGCTACTGGTTTATGTGCTGTAAAGCAGCAATTGCACTTTAGCCCCTCAGTTCAGGGTTTCCCAATGAGCGAGGTTGCTCTCACTAGAGAAATGTGCCAGCATTAAAGGTGAGGCACAGAACAGTACAATCCAATGAATGTATTAACTTAGGCTCTATGCCCAGACTGGCAATGCCAGTAGTAGGAAACTGAAAGAAAGAAGATGATCAAATACAGCAGTGAGAAGAAAAGGGAAATAGGGGAGAAAAGGACAACATAGTGTCCAGGAAAGCTTGGTGTCAGTGATTTGTCTCTCTGCTCACAGTAAGATATATTAAATAAGCCAATATCGCTTGTTGCATAACTTCTTTAGTTCCCTGATGCTACTTGTAGCTTGGCGTCAGCAGGTTATATTATCCCGGAGAGCTGAGTTACTTTCAGGTGACTAATTCTCTTAATGGTGCTTTATTGATCACATGGTCTAAGCAATTTACAAAGACATCAGTATTCAGGTTGAAGTATGGAATGAGTGATCATTCAGATTCAAAAGTGTCAGTCCTTTGTGTTTTTATGTGAAGTATTTGTTTTTCAGGAAGAAAACCAGTTCTAATTTCAGATTAATTTTTATTTTAACTGATTGAACCTCCTTTTCTGTAAGCCTTGCAAAGCTTTGACAACTGGGCCCAAAAGTTTCCCAGGAGCAAATTAGCCAGTTTGTAAGAACACTTACTACCCCATGAGTTTTCTATACCATCAGTCCGCAGATACGTGTCGCATCAGCAATGAAGCAGAGAGCGGAACAGAAACTAATAAACTTCACTCAAGAATATCACAATATACTTCATTCTATTAATGAGCAGCCGAAGCTAGATATCCATTTTTTCTACTACCTTGCATCTATTAAACCGCTACTTGGCCCAGATTTCTACTACTCTCAGTTAATTTTACAATTTTAAAAAGGTTTAGATAAAAGTTCTTTTTTCTTTTTTTTTCTTTTCCTAGAAAAAGGTAAAGAAATGCACTACTAACTATATCCTTCCTAGCAATGTAGAAGTACTGATGAATGTTAAGTCAAGTTACAGTCAATACTGAAGAAAGTGCTGCAGAAGCTGACTTGCTGCTAAAAGCTAGCAGAAAAAGTAGATTTATTAGGTTTCTTCCAGAAATTGTGCTTTATTATAAATTGTATTTTAATACCAAAAGTATTTCTGTAATTCTTTGCAAAGATCATGTATTAAGGATATATGTCTATAAAAATACCTCCTGTGTCCATAAATTTCAGTACTAATTTTACTATATTTCTGTCCTGAATTGGTAATGAATACAAATTTAGGCATATTCAGTCTGTGTGCTTGCAAAAAGTATCTACCAAACAACAGTGTTCTTAATCAGCTAGAATCACTGGCCTTTAAATATTAAGTCTTAATAAATATGTTCTCTTTGTCTTTTTGCAATATAGTAACTGTGAGACACTTTTCATATTTAGAACAGTGTTTTGGTCCATTGCACTTTAAGGCTACCTTCTGAAGTCTTCAGTACATGTCAGAGTGGACTTTAACAGCCATAATTAGGCTTTCTGCTGCTTCTTTCTGCCAGTTTAATGCAGTGTTCTTTTACTGTAAAGATGGCTTTCCCCTATCACATCTGTATCATTTCCTTGCAAAACCTTTGGTGACAGGATGGGATCAATCACATGACCTTTGAGCAGAGCCCAAACCACAAGCTTTGTGTTCTTTCCTTGCCATTGGGAGTTTGCATGTTCTTCTCGTGAGACCTGATGGCTTCCTGGGGAAAGCTAATGCAGACTGACTTTTTTCCAAGCCTTCTCTTGCTCGCCAAAGGATGGTGGGAGCAAGCTGGTTCTGTTGACTTCAATTCTTTCCTAATTCATCAAGAGATGGCAGTAGAAAACTCCCTACTTACCTATCATAAGACCAAAGACCTTACAAATGACCCTAGTAATGTCAAAGGAAGAAAAAAACCATCCAAATCATTGCTGCATATGTCTTATACATACATATATATGTGTGTATGTATATATATATATATATATATATAGATGTCTAAAATGTGCTCTAAACTTTTCAGGACACTGTGGAAATCTTCTATGGATTAATTTTATGCTGAGCCTGAATGACCAGAGACAGCTACTGCTTTTGAAATGATTGTTTTTCCTGTTACCTTCTTCTGTTTTTAAAGGATTCTTTTGTAGATGTACTTTAATTTTCTAGTTGTGAAAGGATGTTTGGAATATAGATTATAGCAAATAATTTGCTTTCCCCACAGATAGATTGCTGTGATGAAAAATCTGTTCTCTTATCTCAGTAAAGACTTTTTCAAATGTTATCATTACAGTGACAGAACAAGTAATTTAGTCAGTAAGTTTTTGAGACATGCCTCACTAGATTTTGTCATTTCATTAATTCCTCCCCCTTCAAATCAAGTAGATGGTATAATAAACTTTGTAAAGTCTTTATATAGATCAAAACATAAGATGCATGGACTATACAGTAGTTTCTTTTTCCATTTTTTAAAAGATGCTGATATCTTGACATTGCCAATCAAGGAAAAAAGATTGCCATAAAAATTTCTTAGAGGAATTTTCTTGTGTAATGTATAATAGTGGGTGTCTGATACAGAAGAACTCGTATAACTCTCTTTTAGCCTCAAGGCACGTGAATAAGGCCTGGAGTTCCTGATTTCTATTTCCATCTCTTTCACTAACTTATCTTAATAATTCTTTGCTGTTCCCAATTTTCCAACATGTTTCTTATGGTGAAAGAAGCTGATTTCAAAGGGAAGGAAGAAAGGAAGAAGAAATGTTTCTTTCAGGCACTGCTGGAGGGAGTGGCATACTGTTCTAAACACAATGGAAATTTGTGAATTTGCTGAGCCAGTGATTTAAATTGAGGTAGGTTTGAGGGAAGACTTCAAGATGCAAACACCGATTTCCCTTCAATTTAGTGAGTGGATTTTTTTGGGAGTAAACTTTGAACATTGACCATGTGTTGGCTGTGCTACTGAGCCCTCGTATAGCAAAAGGAAGTGTGTGTCCTAGAAGTAGTGCAGAACATTTTGCTTCCTCATACTGTTCTACAGAACTGTTGAGGGAAAGCCAGCATAGTGTCAAAGCCATAAAGAGGTTTTGCTTTTTGCTTTCTCACTGTTATTTCTTATTTGATTTGGTGGGAGGGAGTGTGTTTGTTTGTTCATTTATTTTGGTTTTGGTTTGGTTTTTAGTTTTTAGTTCTTGTTTATTTCTCTTCTAAGGAAACAGAAAAACCTGCTGTAGTAGAGTACATTTTGGTCCCATAATCAGAAATACTTACTGATTTATACTGCTCCCTGCATCTGTTTTTACTAAGTATTGTAAAGTTTGCCTATAACTCAGGGAAGGAGGTAAATAATATGGTAAGCATTACAGTTATTTAAAATATATTTTGGTAATTTTTTTTTTTTAGTTATATAATTAGCTTCAGGTCGTGTAATTTTCATATGAACAATTTTGGAAAAAAATGAAAGTAACATTAATTCTTTGGCTATAGGCAAAAAATTACAACCCGCATTATAAAAATGAGGGTTTAGTTCATGAATATCTACTTGAGTGATGACATTGATAACGAGTGTGTTATGTGCTAGCTAAATGTAAATATAAGCCAATAATAAAAGATATAATTTAACAGATAAGTACTCCTATCATAGAAATGGCTACACAATCTTCATTTAGCCCTATCATGCTGTCTTTAATACATTATCACACATATTTACTTCCAGAGGACTCTGGATATTAAACATACTTTCTGAATTTTTAAGAAATTCATTCCATGAATGAGCTGTGTGTTCCGGTTGTTCAGCCTGTGTCCTCTGGCTCCCTATTCTGTGAGTAGGTAAAGAAGTTAGAGAATGAAAAACTCATCATGCATTCAATAGGGTTTTCTCATGATAGTGTTAGTACTTGGAAGATAGTAGCTGCCTTTGTAAATAACCTTGAGATACGTTTTAATAAACTGTTATACAATATCCTATGTATGACACTAACAGCTTTTATGTTCTGAACTGAAAAAAATTTCAACAATCTACCAACAAGTGCATCTGCACTGGTAACATGTTCCAATTGAACACTGAACTGCTACACCTTTAATTTTACTTGTTTGTTTTGAGAAACTATCAGTGTATGTGAACAGCATAGAGCAGGCCCGATGTGGTGCAGATCTGCAGACAGACCTGTTGCAGTCTTATTCATACTGCCTATAGGTTTACTTTGGAGTAAATTATCCCCACCTGAAGTGTCCCTGAGAGAAAATCAGCTGTGACAGTTCAAAAGAGAGCCCAGGAGGGAGCTGACATACAAGCAGTGTGAACTGCAGAGTGAGGTGAAATGGAGTGCTAAGTTGTTTGACAGCATGCATAGGTGACTTAGATCACATGTAGCTTATCAACTTTATTGGTATGGCAGTGATGTCCTGAGGAGACATACTCTGAAACAGCACTCTCATATCTTGAGTGAACTGAAAATATTCCTTCACAAAGGCATGCATACCATAACTAGTTATTTTCCTTTTATGTATACCTCCCAATTTTTGAAGACATTTTGCTGTCAATATCTTTCATTTCTCATATATTTACTCAGCTTTTTCTGTTAAAAATATTTTAATTTTCAAATTTCAATGCATGTCTGATACAACACACAAAAATTAAATGACAATTTACTTCTATTGTAAATTATTATTTCCAGAAAGTGGCCTTATTTTCAAAGACCACTCTTTCTGTATACTGTGATATAATAAAATAATAAAATTAACTTAACTTTTGGGAACATGCAACTGTAAACCTTTCCTTTTCAATTTCTTTAACCATAAGAAGTTGTATATGTCTATAAAGAATTTAAGTATTCCTGTGTTTTGGAAAGGCCTGTCACTTAAAACTCTGGTTTTTTTAAAAACCATCTGAAGAATAGCACTAGAATATGAATTTTCAGACTCTTGAATAAAGTATTCACAGTCAGACTAATATTGTGCAATCAAAGTGGTCTTGAATGCAGAAGTTAAACTCCTGCATTCAAAACAACACTTCATAATATCTGTATTGGCATTAGTTCATAATGGAGAACCTCTCATTTTGGATTACTAAATTTGGGATGATCCTCAACCTCTGGTACACTGTCTAAGAATGAGAAGGAGGGTTTTGGCCAGAAGGCCAGGAAGGAGCCCAACTCCTAAATTTCCAAACTGTCCTCTTTTCAAATTTGCTTTTTAATTCCGTCTATTTGGTATGAAATGAACTCAAAATTCAAGCCATTGGCAAAGTGCTTTGTCTACTATGCAACAGAAATTGCATGCTCTTGTTTAGGCCAGGGAACTTCTGCATACATGGCTAAATAGCCTTGGTAGGAAATAGAGTTTAAAAAGGAAAATTTTTTTCTGCTCACTAGGTTCTCTCAAGTCTGCTCTAGTTGAACAAGACACCTAACATCTCAAAAAAGGAATGCGAGCTCAAATGCAAAATTGTACTGTTTCTTAGTTAGATAGCTTTAGAAAGATTTTTGTGTGGCCTCTGCTTAATTTTTTTACTGTACAGAAGTGTTAAACCTTTTAAATAATTGTAATGCAGTCAGTAATTTCTTTTTATGTACTGGGGCTCCTAAAATGGATACTCATGGTTGAATATGGTTTTCCAATGCGTCCTATTTTTGGCGTCTTTTATGTAAAGAACTGCGTTCAAGAATGGAATTATAACACCCTTCTACTGGAACATGGAAACACAGCCATCTGGCATGTATGTGTGTCATAATTTTGCCAATTTCTTTGCTACAGCCTATTTTTGTACTTGGGAGAACCTTCTTTTACTTGGTGCTTTTGTCAGAGTGAAAAATTAATGCACAAAAACATACAGTCTATATTAAAAATATCTTCTTTCCACAATTGAGACTCTGCTGAATGATTTGGCAAAGACTCAAAATTGCCTGTTCTCATCCAGTATTATATAAATACTAAATTTTAGAGAATTGCTGAATTTGTTGCCACCTGCATGATTTAATCAATTTCCCAGTATTTTTTCCCCTTGGATTTTTATAATGCAAAAAACCTTGTCTCTCAGTGCATTTACTCAGTATCTGCATAACCATGTTTTTAAAGCAAACACAGACAGTTAGCTTATGAAGAATCATACTATAAAGCAATTGGATTTTGAAAGATAGTCAAGAGTTATTCTTTCTTCTTTTTTCTTATGGTTTTTTTTTTCACTCTCTCCCCTATTTTAGGAAGTGAAAAGTTAATATGCAGTTTAAGATTCACTTTTGTGAATCAACACTGCTCTGCTGTACTTCTAAATATATTTCTGATTATTCTACTTATATTTAATGGAGAAATTGCATTTTAAGCTGTTAATTTAGTGCTAGTTTAGGCCAGAACTCAGTAAATGAAAACAAAAATTGTTCCTATTTAAGTATTCCAAGGGGATGTGTGTGGTTCTGGGAAGCCTTAATCTGTTCTGTACCACCATGGCACTAGGTTTGTGAGGATTGTTACTGACAGCTACCAATGACAAATTGAATTGTTATTTTTCATTCTCACTTTGATTCACCAACTCTATGCAGATGAAGATGATTCCATTCATCTTACGTCTTTGCATTCTAGAATGGGAAGAAGTTAAAGAACATACAAATCCACTTAATTTGCATATTCTTATATTCCTTTAAGTCTCCCTTACTGCAATGCATAGGCATCTCACTGAACTAAAAAATCTAGCTTTTACATAGGGCCTTAAAAAAAAAAATGTCTAATTAATTTTCAAAAGTAAGAAAGGCAAGGCAAGCTAGGGTTAGAAGCACTTCAGAACAGGTATGAAAAAAGTACTGGCCTCTGAACTATTGCTCAAAAATTTGCTCCAGTCGGCATTTTGAATATGCTTTAAGTACTTTATACTTTGTGACTCTGGTCACATGAGCTATTGTCTTCTTTCTATTCTGGAACTTTATTGTTAGAACTGGCCATCTTTTCTGCATGTGGCATTCAGAGAATGGTGACACAGAGGTATAATAAGGGATTTTTGCATCTGCCATTCCCTAGACAGGGAACAGATATCTGCTTCCCACTAGAAAGAAAGCACTGAAACCTTGAAAAGCAAGTTGTGGAAAAGAATGCTGAGAAATTCCAAAACACAGTGTCAAAAAACCCTGGTGTGTGAAAGCTCATCTATATCATATCTGCATTTTCTGAGTACTTAACTTCCTTTGCCCCATAATATGGTGAGGAGCTCAGAAGGCTATTTAGCTACCTCCCCCTTGTCAGTTATGCCTATAAATAGAGAATTAAACCAAAGAATTAGCTATAAAATAGATTATAGTCCAAAGAGTCCTTGCAGAAAACAGCGGTCAGACAAAAGGAAAATTAGTCATTTCTCCTGTGTGTCAAGGATTGGAAGAGAAATAATAACAGCCCATTATAGAAAGTAAATACTTTTTGAGAACCAGAAAAGAATTTTAAAAAGATGAGAAGCTAGAATTGGTAAGGTTTTTTGCAATGCATAACTTGTTTCTTTTGGTAACTGACAGTCATTCATTTCTCCTTCAATAGTGTGTAACTCTGGCAATTTTAGCAACATCTCATTGTTTCGGTATTTAGGAGTATGTACCTATTTTCATTACAAGCCAAATTTGTTAGACAAGAAGACTTTTGATATTTCAAACTGTGTAAGTATTTTTTTAAAGATGTAATAACTACCATCAGTGCTTAATTTCTTGATCGTTCCATAAAATCCATGAAATCATTCAGGTCTGAACTGGAAATGTATGCTGAAATACCTCACTGAATTGTCATGAATTGTCACTGAAAAAAGTTCAGCTACTGGGGAAAACTGGAAGAAAATACTTTTTTAACACCAGAATAGAAAGAGCAATTTTGTTTTCATTTATTCTCTTCTCTATTGAAGATTTTTTTTCTGTATATACCTACTACTAAAATAATTTCAGTATCAGTTCTATAACACCATAATAGATCACCACCTGGTTAGTCCTAAAGCCTTTGAGACAAACCAGCTCAGCAAGTCTGGCAAGTTATTTAAATTACATGTCATCAGAAGCTTTATAAGGATAAGTGAAACTGCCATTTCCTGATACCAATGGCAGCAGGTAAGCCTCTTGAGATTGTTTGAAAGATTTGTCAAAAATGTGCTTCCTGAAGCAGTAAAAGAAAATCTTTCATAGAAATTCCATAGGTGAACTAAATAAGAGCAGCATTTTGCTTGTAGTTTATAGTGTCATACAGGACATCCATACATCCCTAACAATAGCAGGAGGTATTGTACTAGTATTAAATAATAAAAAACTCTCATATTCACTCAATCACACATTTAATACAGTATTTATTTCCATTCCTGTGCCACCCTTTCCTGCTTTTTCCTCCTTTTCCTTTTTCTTCTTTTTTCTTCTCCTGGCAGCTTGATGACATATACTGATATAACTGGAAAAGTTACAATGTGCTTCAGCAAATTATTGTGCCTTTTATTTTCTCTCTTTTCTTAATATTTCATAATTGCTCTTACTAAGTCAATAACCTTAAGCCTAAAGAGGTAATCATAATATCTGGAACCACTGTATTAAATAATCAGGATGCTGTTTTACTAACAATAAGACTTTGATTAGCTGTAAGGGTTACACTACCAAAGTTCTGTTTTCAGCTTTTAAAATACTGGTTTTCATCCACTTTTGTGTTTGCTTGTATGCAAGACACATACTGCACTTTGCAATCAAGAGAAGAAAGGAAAATCAAAGAAATGCCCACCTTAGTGCAGTTAAAAAATTCTACACATATCACCCACTGCATTTCTGATTGACAGTTCTTGAAACTAAGATTGACAACATGTAGGATGTAATGAGTGGGAAGACGACTGGAGTGTTCAGCTTATAAAAGAGAGGTCTGCCTTCACAATAGCACTAGAAGTTGTTGCAGTCATCTGTTACTGCATTTGAAGAAGAATATGATAAACAGTGTCTCTGGAAAAAAATCCCCAAATGATGTAAATGCTTACTTTTTGAAATTATGGATTGTATCTATGGATCACCACATTCACCAAATTACTTTCTCCAGGCAAATCTGCACTAATGATATTTTTTCTGAAGAAGTTAGTAGACAAAAATAGGGGAAAGACAGATAGTAATGGCCAGCGAATGGACGCTAACTTGAGACTGTGCTCACAATAATAAGTCAAAAATAATCAAGAAGTGAGAATTTCTGAGAATTTAGAGTTTCTGAGATGAAGTGAAAAGGACTAGCTTGTTTCCACACTGGTTAGATAGCCAGATTTGTACAGCTTTACCAGATCCACACCACATAGTACTCACTCCTGTATTTTAGCCAAACTCTTAAAGCATGAGAGATCGCCTTTAATTTACAGGTCTGGGGGTTTATGAGAGGCCATTTTCCCTTTTCTCCATCCAGATTAAAATACCTAACTAATGTAAAAACTATGTTGCAGCTTCCTAAAATAGCAATTTTTATTAAGAAACTTAGAGAATCATGTATTGGAAGTTCTGAAGTGTGACGTGGGTTTGTGATGTACAGCTGTGTGATTAGTCTGTGAGGATGATGTTGGAGGACTGTGTAGAATATATAGAGGGAAAACTGGCAGAAATCTGAGTTTTACCTGCATAGACTTCTGGAATCAGTTCATGAAGCAAACTGTCTCCCTGAGCAGGCTTTGTCTTGAAGAGAGATATTTGGAGCAGTTTAAAGCATAACTAGGGAAAGAATTACCAGTTATGCAGGTGTAGATGAACGGAGGTTTGGTGCTTAAGCAACCTCCCTCTTTTATTTAGTAGGACAGATGGAACAGTAGATATGAGGAGTCAAGAGCGGGCTCTTTCCCCATTGTGCAAAGATTAAATTAGAATTGATTCGTAGGCTAACAATGATAATGCACAACCCTAAAAAAAGTCACATCATGACTCAAAGCCACAGAGTTCTGTGTTCTCACACTTCTTTCCCACTCTCTTTTTCAGGTAGAGAAATATGCCAGTATGTATCAGGCTTATATTTAGAGCAGTTAACTTTATGTGACTCCTATGTATTGGAGAGCTCTATACCATTTATGGTCAATTTTCTAGTTGACCATTCTCTATCCACCTGTAATGAGTGTGAATCAATGGTTCAACAGAAGCTCCTTGCTTCTAATCTTGATAGCAGTTATATAGGCAGCAAATGTAGGCTGTATGAATACTGAACAGCCTCATAATTCCTGGTGTAGGCACAAAGCCAGGATCACAATCTGGCTCTTCAAGACTTGACACATTCACAGAACACTGTAATACAGTATTGTTTATTTATAGAAATTTGGACCTGTTGGAACTTTCCTAGTTTTATAGCAGAACATAAAATCTTAAGATATCTTCTATAATCTGTGAGATTTCTGCAAACTCTGATAGTAATTAGAGAGTGCAAATGACTCTAGACCTTTTCGATTCCTGTACTATAAAAATGTCATTGTTTCCTATGTATTTTTCTGGTTCTCAGCATTAAAGGAAACTGATTTGGTTACTATCTCAGGATTTTTTTCTATTTCTTTTTATTAGACAGAACCAATATGTCCCTAATTTAAATATAACACAGCAGTGGGGTATAATCAGAGAGTATAATAAAAAAACCCCACAAAACCAACCAACCAACCAACCAAAAAAACAACAAAAAACCCAAACACAAACCCTGCTAGAATAGTATTCATGCTTATTTTGGTGTGAAATTGGCTCTTGGGAATTCAAGGATGAATTCCCCATACGTAACAGAAATCTGACACTTTTTAGAATCTTAAAACCTGGTGTTCCCCAAATTGTGGGAGTGATTACTGCACGTTATGTAAAATTGGATTGTGATGTCTTAGTGTTGAACAGGACTTTAAAAGTCATATTTTAAAAGTCATATTTTCCACATGAATATTGGTTTTTAAAATATGGTTAAATAGCCATTTGAAAAGATTCTGAAGAAAAGTACTGGAAAGTCCTGGAAAAGTTTGTAGGTAGTGTGTACTCTCTCTCTTTGTTAACAAGAATCAAATATGTTTATAAAACAAGCTTGCTAATATACATTACTGAAATAAACATGCTGGGTGAAGAAACATGGCTCTAAACTCTGTTTCTGTCTTGTTTGACTTAGATTAAATTTGACAAGATGTTCAGGCATTGGGGCAAGCAGACAACAGAGAGAATAAGGACAGGAGCTGAGACTCCATTCTCAAGAGGAGGCATTGTAATGTTTAGAGGAATCACAGCAGAAAGGACAACTCTACCTGCAAGGCAACAGATTAATATTTGCAATACCTCAGTGTAAATTTAATGGGGATAAGTTGACTTCGGAAGTTTCCCACCTTGCTGTGTTGAGTGCAGCAGCAGAAACAGGGTGCTGGGAAGGAACCCTTCACATCTTTTACTAACCAGCAATTCACGGAAAGGTGTTTCAGTGCTTATTTATCTCTGAAGAAAGCCTTCAGTGTAAAAAAAAAAAAAAAGGCAACAAAAAAAAACCCTTTTCTTTTTCTTTTCCAACTTTATAAGTTGGTCCAATGAACAAAATTACTTTTCTCCATTACTTTTGCCCTCTTGTTCCTCTACTTTTTGATACGACAGCGAACATAGAAAGAAAGGGGAGAAAGGTTATCTCCTTTATTTGCTTTTCCTTATTTATACAGATAAGAGCATAACCTCAGTTTATTGCAAGTGTTCTTAGCTATTTCCATAAATCCTTCCTCCAAAGTATGAAAGATATATTTATACCTCTTTATACTAACAGATATTAATTAAGAGATGCAATGTGTAAATATTAATGTCACCACTCACAGAAGAGTCAAAGCCTTAAATTCAAACCAGTTCACTGGTTGTGTGCCTATGCAGGAAACAAAGGAACACATGAAACCATTTTCCTCTAAGCAGACTAGTTATCTCTCTCATTTACCTAAGAGCAGGCAGACACAGAAAGATATCCTTATTAGCACAGTGCAAAACAAACTGTAAAGCAGAAGTGGGGAAGAAGCTGGTCATGATGGAGTCATGGTCCCGTTTCTCCTTTGGAATGGTACTTTTTACAGAGTGGTTAGATTTTAAACTTCTGCTCTAATCCTAGACTTGTTGCAAAACACTGTAACTTATAGACTCCATCCAAAACAATCTCCTAAAAAGCTACTATATTGACTTTTGGACATCTTTACATATTGGAGGGTGGGGGCATTTGTCAGGTATTTGCTAAAAAGTAATGAAGATTTATGCCTTAGCTGAGGATGGTCTAGATTCCATAATTTTTCATTTTCTGACATTTTAGCATTTGGGAATTTTTGAACAGGAGATTAAGTTTTGCAAAGGAAGAATACTATTGATAACCAGAGTTGAATAAGGCCCATCAGAACACATTGTCAACTCTGCATTGATTTTAACAGAGTTTATGCTTAAGTAATATTAAGATATGCATGTGCTTGGTGACTTTGGAGAGTATCCATATATCAGTGCAGTGATCCCTCAGAAACACTCAAAAATGGTGTAAAATTATGACAGTTTTAAAAATTACTACTTAGATAGTACATATTGAATGACTGCTATTTAGTAGATTTAATAATATGTTTCATACTTTAAAATTTTTGTCATTCATTCTGTTGCCTAGCTCAATGAAATATAAGTGATTGAGGACCATGTCCCATAAGACAATTTTCCATTGTCTTAAACATTAATGTTATTTTTTAATCAAATGAAAGAATTAGGAAAATGTGGTCATAGTACGGTCATAAGCTGATGAAAAACTAGCTACCTAAAATCCATTTAAATAAGCATAAAACAATTCTCCTTTTTTCCTGGGGCTGCATTACTTACTCCTCCTTTCATTTTGTGCTAACTTTTAATTGTATGGTAGGATTTAGATATACTTGATCTGAAAGATAACCTAATCTTGCACTTCAAATTACTTGGTAAAAACATTTTTGAAACAAGTCAGTGAATTTCTGAATGGTGTTGGTTCTGCCTAAATTTTATTGAGGAGACCTGAAATCCTACCTTATTTCTAAACAGCTGTTCCATATGCTTGTATCCTTTTACAGCCCTGGCTAAGTTTATAGGCATCTAAATGATTAGTTAACATCTTGACTGCTTTCACACATTTTAGAAGTATTTATTTTGGGGACATAATTATCTATTTCATACTTATGTCTCTACTTGAGTAGGGCACAGCAAAACAAGCACACAGATCTACAAGGGCATTCTGAATAAACAGCCATAGTTCTGATCTTTTAGCTTCTAGTGCCGTTCAGCTACTTCACAATCACTGGCTGCTTGTAGCACTTGTCAGAGAAATCTGAAAGTTTCTTTTTTATATTTTAATCACCTTAAGAGAAAAAAAAAATATTGTCTTCTGGAAAGCCACCTTTTCATTTCTACTGAACTGTAAAGAAACATGGTACTGAAAGAAACAGAGGCTATTTGACTCTTAGCAAATAGTTCCTTTTTTTTTTTATTACACCCCCCCCCCGCCCCCGATAACCTAACGTAATACAAATATGTATTAAAGTTAATAGTATACAGGCTTCATTTTTTTTAGCTTTAATCCTTTCCAGACAAGACATCAGCTCCCTGTTTAAGTGTCAGACTTCTTGCCCTTTCAGCCCTTTCAGTATTCTCTTAAGATACAAGTTTAATTCTTTGCAGCTGAACCAGTCACAGAACCCTCCTGTTCAAATTCCTAGGAAGGTGCCCTAGCATAAAGTATTAAGCAAAAGGTAAAATAGCACTGCTACATCTCCTTTGAAAGATTCACCATTAGGTATCCATCTTAGAAAAAGTTGAGACAGATTTTTTCTGCTCAGATTTCCTGAGCAGAAAGAATTGCAAATTGGAAAAAAAAAAATAAAAAATAGGCACTTAACTTTGATATAATGAATCACAACATTGAGGGGTTTTGAACTTAATATGGGTGTGGTGGGGATTTCAGAAATGCCACCTCTCCTTCACTGGTGAACTAGGGATTTTAAGCCCCATTTTTCTGAGAACTGAATTTTTCCTCACCTCTCCCACAGAGACAGACACCTAGAATTTAGATCTATCAGTTTAAAACAGCCATCCTGGCCTCCGGCTTCTTTTTAATTTTTCTTTGTTCTTACTTTTTTTCCTTTAGAAAGTAATTTCAGCTTGAACTTTGAGAACAATGATCCTTTCAACTTTCATCGCCACAGGATAAAGTCTTTAATGATTGCATAACAATTCCTTTCTTAATTTTCTTTAAAATGGCAGGAAATAGTTCAGTATTTTGCAAGTATTCTGCAATATCAGACACTTTTCTGAAGTTAATATGCTTTTCTTAAGACAAAGAGTAGTAAGAGCAGCTGTCTTTCATTTGAAAATCAAAACCAGTTATCTAGGAGAAGGAAAAAGTGGCATTTTCTAAAACTTATTTGTATCCATACTTAAAATACCTCAAAGATTAGTAAAAACCCCCACACTTAGCCTTTGAAAATATAGCATATGCTATTTAAATGCATATTAATAGACAAAAGTACCATTGACTAGATCAAATGTTGGTAAAAGCTCCATGAAATTTGAATAATTTTTTCCCCTCAGCACTGAGTATTTCACTCAACACTAATCTGTAGTGTGCAAAAGAAAATTGCTCCAACATTTCTTGTTATCAGTTCTCCGTGGAATGGGAAAGAAAAAGGATGTAATTTGTGCCATTATTTGCTTTTTAGCATAAGGAAAAAAAATAAAAATCTTGGTCTCAGTTAAAGCTGAAGTCTGGGCTTTCCTTCTCTGTTTTATATCCTCTAGTGACTTTTTGCTATTATGCTTCATGTATAAGTATAAAGGAACATCTTATATTCAGGTACACCACCCTCATGAATGGTATACATACACTGAACAATTTCATAGGGAATTGACTTGATTTTTTTCCTTTGTTTTTCTTCTTTAAATATTAATAGGTTCATCTTTTATAAATAGAGTACAAGCTGCTCTCTAAGTATTGAAAAAGATTACATTTACTGTCGAAAGGTATAGACTTTCAAAATCAGTATGTCCCTTTCACCAGTTATAGATGGCTTTTTCTTCAAACTGGCTACCTTTTTGGTTTGTTAGGAATAAATTGCTTTCAATACATTGCACATTTGTCCTATTTTGTGCTGTTCCAGCATTGGCAACACTGGGCAATTTCTTTCTTCTTTCAGTCATCTTAAAACTCAATGAGACCTTTATTTATGGCTTGAGTTTAGGAACTTAAGTCATATGCTAATGTACCTATAATGTAAGTTCACTGTTTGACTTTTAAAAAAGGCAGAGGAATTTGTTGTGTTCAAGAGTTTTTCAGCAGTCTTAGAAGATAGCACATTGTTTATCTGATTCTGAACATGAAAAGCTTTCCAAAAGAAGTGAATACTACCTGAGCAGTATTCTTCATAATCTTAAATCAAGAAATAATAGCACATTTCTTTATAAATGGTAGAACAGAGAATTGAATGGCACTGTCTGATTCTACTATGATGTTATCCTTTTTTAGGTCATTATCTTCAGAAAGAGCTTTGCTGTTTTATCAGTTGCAATTTAAAATACAGGTACTTCTAATGTTCTTTCAAAGGCTTAGCTGATAATGTCAAGTAAAATGAATTTGGGGTTTAGTACAAATAATTCTTGTTATCTGAACAATCATTCTTTAAGAGATGTAAATCAAAATGAGAGCTAGAAATTATGTTCACTATACAGCAAAGTTCAGTTTAATAGTAATGTTACTCCAGGATAAAACTGATTTTTTTCTATTAGTACCATTGCACATTTTCACTGATGGTACCATTAGTAACATATGAAAACATGACACTGACTAGAGAAGAAAAAAAGAGGGTAGTTCAGGGAGCCATATTTTCCTTGCACATGAAAAAAAAACTCACCCAAAACAAAACAGTGTTGTGCCTACAGTACAAAACAGCTGTATGTGTCGCTAATGAGTTTGGCAGCACTTCATAGCCTTCCTGGGAATATCTTGACCAGACCAACTGTCCTATATTCATACTACCATCATTGAGCAGAGCAGCTCATATTCTTTCCAGCTCCAAAAGGTCTTGTACCATATGGTACTCTCTGATTCTTTCTACTTCAAAAAGAAACAATGGCAGCATCCCTCATGCTTTGGGGTTAAGTGATCATCTATGGGGCATTTCCACATTTTTATCTAAATGGAAGATGTCACATACCACTTCCCTTGTTCTCCATAAAAGAAATATAATGTATATTAGTTCATCAATTTTTACCATTAGATATCTCATGTTCTATATTTTAAAATGAAGCTGCATGATTTCATTTCAAGGTTAAACATACCAAAAATGAAAGAAAAAAGCAAATATTTCCTTAGACTACTGGAATTATACCTTTTGTCTTTGACATGGCATTTCTTTAATTGTCCTAGGAAAATAATTTTTTTTTTTTTTTTTAAATTACCTCTAAAATATACGAAATGGAGTGGGTTGGAGGTGGGCAAGAGGTTGGGAGAGGACAAAATCAGGGAAGCTGACCTCAGTTGACCAAGGAATGTTGCATGATATATGATGTTGTGCTCAGCAATAAAACTAGTGTGTGGCAGAGTATTGTTTCAAAAATACCTACAGCCTGGAGACTGTCTGGGCATTGACCAGATGATCACAGGTGGTAAGGGCCTGCCCTTACACCACTTGTTGCTTTGTCTTTCTTTTCTTCACTTATTAAATTTTCTTTATCATGATCCATGAAGTTTTTGTCATTTTTTTCCCTTTCTGATTCTCCCCTATCCTGCTGGGGTCAAAGAGTGAGTGGGCAACTGAATGTGGCCTTTGCTGTTGGCCAGGGTCAACCCACTGTGAATTCTCAGTGAGTTTTTCCTGTCTTGACTTCCAATACTAATTCTGTAAGACTTTGTAGGAGTCTAATGTCTTCTTCAGGCCAAATCCCTCACATATTTGAATCAAAGGCATTAATCTTTCACAATGTCTTTTTATCAGTGACGTGGATGGAACAGGAGAAGCAGATTCTCATCTTTTAATTCAAGTACTGGGGCTTAATCCAGAGCAGAAAAATTCCCTCTGTTCTCTACTACCTCTGAGCTGGATGTTCATTTCCTGCATATTTTGGTGGATCACACCTGGGGCTATGATAAGAGCATATTTATTGAGGAGAAAAAATAGTCAGAAACTTATTAGGTAAACATTATCAAGTACTCAGCAGCACGAACAGGGATTCTTGCATGCTTATAACTTTTCCAGACTTAGAAGAATTTGTTTTCAGGTCTGCAACTCTGCCTAAAGCCCCATTCCTCCTGACAGATTTTCAGACCCTGTTCCATTGGCTTTCTTGGCCACAAGATCACACTGTTGGCTCACGGACAGCTTGTTGTCCAGCAGGATCCCCAGGTCCTTTGCTCCAGAGCTGCTTTCCAGCCGTTGAGCCCTCAGACTATCCAGTGCATGGGGTTATTCTTTCCCAGGTGCCGGATCCTGTACTTGCCTTTGTTGAATTTCAGACAGTGTTTCTTTGTCCATCTCTCCAACCTGTTGAGGTCCTTCTGAAGGGCTGTACAGCACTCTGGGGTATTGTCCCGGAGCTCCTCCCAGCTTTGTGCCATCAGTGAACTTGCTAAGGAGGCATCTACCCTGTCATCCAAGTCACTGATGAACATTAAAGAATAATGGGCCCAGTACTGAACCTTGGGGGACACCACTAGTCACAAGCCTCTAATCAGGCCCAGAGCCACTAATTATGACCCTCTTGGATTTGCTGTTCATCCAGGTCTCAAACCACCTCACTGTCCACTCACTCAGTCCACACTTCCTGAGTTTGCCTGTAGGATGCTGTGAGAGACAGCATAAAAAGCCTTGCTGAAGTCAAGGTAGACTCTGCCTTCTTGGTTACCAGGTTCCCTCTGCATTTAGGATTAGTCCCACATTATCCTTAGTTTTCACTGTGCTATTGATGTATTTGAAAAAGCCCTTCTCGTCATTCTTGACATCTTTGACCAGATGGGCTTTCGCCTTCCTTGTCTACTTTCTCCTTACTCTGACAACTTCTCTATATTCATTCCAGGTGGCCTGTCTATATTCATTCCAGGTGGCCTGGCCACGTTTCCATCTCCTGTGTATTTCCTGCTCGTGCTTCAGTAATGACGAGTTTGTTTTTTGTTTTTTTTTTTTCATCCACACAGGTCTCTTGCCCTCTTTGGCAGGGGATTCACCTTCACCTTGATCAGAAACCTTTTTCCACTCCCCTCCACCTCTAAGGTCCCCTCCTTTTGCCTGGTGATGAGAGGGTAAGGGATCCATTGCTTCTTGTGAAGTGGATGGCAGATATCTCAGGCATGGTAGAATTTGACTCCACCAATCTCTTCCGCAGAGTCCCTAATACTTCTTAGTCTTTCCATTTCATCTCTCAGCTTCACCACTATGCTGAGCAGATTGTCTGCCTGATCACATCTGACACTGCTCTGTTGCCCTCAGAAAGCAGTGCCAAACTCTGGCACTCCCTGCAGCCTGAGACCTGGATCCCTGCATGCTCTTCTGGGTGTTCCTTTCGAGTTCTTTGTGGTGCATGCAGAGGAAACAACTTTTGTCTGAGAGAACACCAAACCTAACATCATAACTGAGCTCTCTCAGTGAGCAAAATGACCACCAACTGAGCTAATTACTTGAGCTGCCACGTAGAGACTTAGTATTTTAAAAAAAACTAAACCAAACCGAACAAAAAAACCCAACCAACCAACCAACCAACCAACCAACCAAAAAAAAAAATACCAAAACAAAAAACCCGACAAATTTGCCTCACTTTATTTCAAAAGAAAATTGTGGATCAAAATGTAATCATTTAGCAGACTAGTAAGTGTCATAAAATATCTTAAGCCAGGAACTACCTAAAAACATGAATGCTGCATAATGCTACCAATCCTGTCACTTTTGTAAAAGACTTCCTGTGAAATATACTCAACTAATGTTGAAATAACTGTATTCCAGAGACCCTTCTGAAGGCACTGAGCTTCACTAATTCAAGCCTAATAGGAAAGGCTTATGCCTGACAATTTGCATCTTTCATATTGAATTCAAATTTTTCTGCCTCACCTGTTCTTACAAGCTTAGATTATTATCTAATTTTCTATTATGTAAAAAACCCAATTAGTATTCAGTTCAAGAATCAAAGAGATCTTCTTTTTCTGACAGGTGCTGTGGTATCAAGGATCATGCCACTTCCTAGGGCTGAGCACAAATATTCAACTATGGATATTTTTCAGTCTCCTTACACTTTTTATTGCACAGCAGGTAAACAAAAAGTAGAGATTTTAAAATGTTCAACGTTTAATTAAGTGTGCTTCTCATAAGTAATGGATCTTAGAGCCAGATCCACAGAAAAGCTGTGATGCAGCAATGCTAAATTTTGGTGTCTGATATACAGATGTATAGTTTAAAGCGTTAATTTACTATGATTCTTTAAATGCTACTGTCTTATTAGTGCCAATAACAGTCACAGAATATTTCCAACATAACATTGAATTGTATCGTGGATAGAAAAAGTAATTTCTACAAATACATAATAAACTTAAGTTTTAGTCTTGCAAGGAGAGCCACTAGTGTGGATCCATATTCCCATTAAAAAAAATCAATAAAAAACCCCTGCTGAAAAGTGTGAAAAATTGTTGTTACATCTATTTATTATTTCAACACAGTACAAACATCTCCTTCATAGTCTCATTACATAGTGATTAAAGGATGAAAACAGAATTTCATTTGCAAGGTATTAGTTTACAATGAATTTTTTTTAGTTGTCAGGGCAAAACTATAATTACATAGAAATTAATTTTTCTCTTCAGGATATTAAGTGACAATGTATGCATTTGGATGGAAATGATGGGAATAAGTTCTAAAACCAATGCTCTGAAAATCAAGCAACTGCAATTCAATATATGTAAAAAATAATGAAATCAAGCCGAATAGTGTAAACTTCAGTGAAAAAGTGATCTCTTGAGATCCAGTCATCTTGCAAAGCTCTTGAATGATTAATGGGAGTAGTATTTCAGTTGTGGTTGTTTTTTGAAGTGGGTCAAGAACACATATGTTTATAACACATAGAGAAATGATGTTAAATTTTAAAGAAATTCACAGGAGCCAGACATATTTAGGATTAAAACTTTGACTATGTCCACAGTACATTCCCCCTGTGTCTTCATAATTGCAACGTTGTTAAGGCTTGAAATCAGTGCTTTTATGTTACAAGTTAAAGATTAATTGGAAGCCTTATCTTTGAATTTTCTTTCTTTCTTGGGTTAAAGGCAAATCATTAAAACAACATTAAGGCATTTCCTTTTCTTATACTAATTTCCTTTTATTAATGGTAGTAAGAGAAAAGGCAAGGCAAGGGAAGGCAAGGGAAGGGAAGGGAAGGAGAAAGACTCAGAGGAAGAACTCTAAAACAAAGGTATCCTGTTTGCATTCGTGGAAGGTGTATATTTATTTTGTCATTCAGAAGAATTTGATTTTAGAATTTACAAAAATGCAGTACTATTGGAAAGTTGGAAAATTCACTCTCTCATTACAACAAGATAATAGTCCAAGGTTTAGTCACACTGATTTTAACAACACAAAGACAACTGCTTTGCCAACATTTGAACTCAACAGAAATAGCTTTAATCTTTATTTCACTTTTGTTTTTGACTTTTATTTGAGTGCCCATTGTTACTCATCGATTGCAATTGCAATTATTGTCAACTAAGAAAAAAACCTAAGACTAGCAGAATATAATCTTTTTGAATTACTTCAATATTATAATTTACTTTTAAACATGAAATATGTGTACCCTCTGTTTATTACTGAATATTTTAATTTCTTTTTTTTTTTTTTCAAGTCAGCAATAAAATCTCCTAAAAGATTTTACTTTAAGAGGGAAATTGTTTGGATCTGTATCTTATCTTGTTGGCAAGACAAAGCTCCATATTTAGAGAACCTCAAAATAATATTTATTCCTACTATACCAATTTAAATATTTTTAATTTTGTTATATTTATCTGTATGTATAATTATCTTCTGGTTATATTGAATTGTCACTGTTTAATTACAGTTGAGATTAATGAATTACTCTAATTAATGTATTACACTTTCTTGAGAAAAACTTTGAATAAAATAGAAAAAAATTATGTAATATTTTAGCTCAGGAAGGTTGCTATCAGCTGTTAATTGGAACTGCAATTAGCACACACTTGATATTCAATAATATTTTATTATAACACTACTCATTTTTCATATGGTATTTCAAACATACCGTAGAAAATCTGGAAACATGTAAAGCATTATAAGAATTGACTGAAAAGTAGATTGGCAATCATCTGCACAAAAAAACCATTGTAATTAATGTGGAAAGCTGACTCTATGACTTAAATCACTTTATAGGAGTTAAAAATACAGCCCAAACCAAAAGGCTCACTCAGGCAATCGTTCTATCCTGCAGGATGGGACATGGGGCAGTTGTTAGTGACTATAGTCTGAATCAGTCAGATGATTGAGATACTATTCAGATACAGCTGAGAAACATAGCAGGAAAATGGGTCTTACAGCAGACGAAAATGGAGACAGGAGTGACTGTTGTCTTCATCTAGATGTGAAGGAAATGTCAAGCATAGCCAGGGGAGTATGCATATGCCTTTTTTTTTTTTTTTTTTTCCCTCCCTTGTCAGTGAATACCTCTTCTGTAGGTAAATAAATCACATTTTGTTTTCAGAAAAGTGCATTCTAATCTTTGGATGCTTGTACTGCATGCAGCCTTAGAGGTGACAAGTCCTGAGATCAGCTGATTCTGTGTTTGGAGGCATGAATGGTGTCTATTGGAAGCTCAATTAAAGTTTGTGATGTGGACGTTTGACCCAAAAATAACAAGTGGAGGTCCAGTCCTTTGAAAAGGACGCTTTAAAAAAAAAAAATCTGAATAAAGTTTTGTATAGCTTAGTCGGAAATCATGACAAAAGAAAAACTTTCAAACTCCATGAACTTATTAGAATGAGTTGATGAAAAATGGAAGATGGTTGCTCTTTATGCAAAAGAGCAAAGAATACCTGTCTTTGGTCAAAAAAAATGTATCTCGCTTTCTGTATTGGGCACCTTCTACAAGATCAAGAACAATATCTGCAGCTGCCTGATACAGAGGAAGAGAAACCCCTTTAAACATCACAGCTGAACACCCAAACTATTTTCTGGCTACAGATAGTCTTTTCCCCTCAGCTTTTCAGAACTTTACAAAATAAAAGTTTTCAAGAAAGTTTTCTATAGACTGGAGGGAAACAAGAGAAAGGCAGAAAAATGTCTTTCTAAGAGAAAAGAGAAAAAGACCCTTTAACATTGGCAGAGGCTTAGACATCACAAAGCTCAGTGTCTAGGCTGAGTTGATCAATGTATAAAACTCTTTAAAATTAATCAACAGCTGAGACCAGATCACGTCTATAATAAATACTGAGGAAGTATGTTTTGTGACAGGAACAGGGACTGGAGACATCAAGGCCTTTTCACCATTTTTATAGGGAGCCATGAAAGAGATATTTTAATCATTGTGCAATATTTAAAATGCATCTTTAAAGTAATCAGTCCTGAAATAAAATAAAATGTTACTACATAAGAATTCACACTGTAGATCTTTCTTATAGATCATTATTTTCTCCTACTCTGAAACAGACATACTTTCCATAAATCCTGTGAAGCCAATGAGGTTTATGAGTGTTCAACATTCTTAAAATTAGGCTACTTAGATTTTTAAAAGCATATAAGCCCACTTTTGTCCACCTCTGTATTTTAAAATTGGCCTAAAATCAGATTGACTAATATTTTTTGACCCTTCCTTTTTTGTCCTTTCAAAATTTACTTTTTTAATATTAAATATCATCTTCAGAAGGTGTTGGATCCATGCCCCCTGTATTTTTATTTTTTTTTTTTGGTGTGCATTTAGTGTTATCTTGACTCTTAGAAGTTTCCTTCAGTGTGAACCTCCAACTGATTCATAACCAAATATAAATATTAAAAACCCCCTTCAGCATCAAAATGATCAGCTTGCTTGACACTAGGTGGCAGAAAAGGCAACCATGAAGATCCTTGAGCAAACTATCCCTACCTGTGTGTTCTAGTGTGGTTTCTTCCAGTGTAATACCTCTTGACAGATAAGCAGCAAAATCAAGGAGTTAGTACTGCAAACATGCAACTTGAAGCACAGACTTCCTGCACACACTGTTGACTGACTACATCTTTTATTGTTCATTCTTGTGTTTTGAAGAATGAATAACACTGAAAATCCATTGCCTGTGAAGCCATGAAAAAGTACACATTGATATAAAAAACACTGTTATGTTAGCAGTTTAATTATGACTATATATGTAGATACACAAAAAAGAATATATATTTCATAATATATGAGAAACAAAGCCCAGCTAAAACTTCTTGATATATGAATATACCTATATACCTATATATATATGTATATATCCTATATGTATTACAGAATCACAGAATGTGCCAAGTTTGAAGGAACCCCCAAGGATCATCAAGTCCAACTCCTAGTCCGGCACAGGACAATCCCCAAGAGTCACACCATGTGTCTGAGAGTATCATACAAACAATTCTTGATCTCTGTCAGGCTTGGTGCTGTGACCACATCTCTGGAGAGCTTGTTCCAGTGCCCACCACCCTCTGGTTAAAGAACCTTTATCTAATATCCAACCTAAACGTCCCCTGACAACTTCAGGCCATTTGCTTGGGAGTGTCCCAAGTCTCTACAGAGAAGAGACCAGGCCTGCCCCTCTTCTTTCCCTCAGGAGGCAGTTGCAGACTCTGATGAGCATTCCTCTCAGTCTCCTCTTCTCCACGCTGAGCAGACCAAGTGCCCTCAACCACTCTTCATGGTTTCCCCGCAAGGCCCTTCACCATCTTTGTTGTCCTCTTTTGGACACTAATAGCTTTCCTATATTGTGGCACCCAAAACTGCCCACAATATTCAAGGTGAGGCTGCCCTCATGCAGAGCAGAGCGGGACAATCCCCTCCCTCGACTGGCGAATCATGGTTTGCCTGGTATCCCCCAGCACAGGGTTGGCCCTCCTGGCTGCCAGGGCACTGCTGATATATTCAACTTGTCATCGACCAGGAAACACAGGTCCCTCTCCAAGGCACTGCTTTCCAGCATCTCATTCTGGCAGGTCATCCCTCCATGGAATGTGACTAAGATGATATCCTATTTGCAAATGTATCAATGGTGGCAGCAGACCAGGCCAGGAAATGTTGAAACTGATCTGGATTCAACCCTGAATTAACAATCTGATGGTAAGGCAACCACTGGAATCAAATGACTGTCAGTCAATCACTTTATACTATAAAAGTCCAGTTCCCTTTCATACAGTCATATTCTTCTAACTCTTTTTGCAGTCTATGTGTGGAAATGGGCTGGGGATGCCCTCCCAGGGATACTCCTCAAGGCTGAGTGAAAGAGATTTCCCCACAAGCATGGGTATGGGAGAGTTACATCAAAACTCTACTTAATAATTATTACTTTTTTTGCAAGCTTTAATATAATTGCTTTAATAATTGCTTTAATACAGTGCACTACCCTATCTTATACTATACTACTAGTAGTTTTAGCTTTTACATTGCATAGTAAATAATTCTTATTAAGATCTTTTGTCTGATCATTTGTTAATAAATTATTATTTTTATATAAATATTCTCAATTTGTCATCATTAAAAACTGTGGGACAAAAGTGGTTCACCCACACCTCTATAATTCCCTAAATTTAAACTGTTGGCAAAATCTGAGGCTAAGACTGGATACTTTTTGCACTTCATGACTCAACAGCAGGCCGTATTTAGTAAATTTTGTCTAAGCCTTCCACTACCACCCATGACACTCATTCTCCAGTCTGTCCGTACATGTGGGGTTGGCCTATCCTGGATGCACAATCTGGCACTTCCCCTTGTCGAACTTCATATGGTTGGTCCTCTCATTTGCTGAGGCCTCTCTTCAGGGCCTCCCTGCCTTTGAGGAAATTAACAGCTCCTCCCAGTTTTGCACTGTTTGCAAACTTGCTCAGTATGCCTTCCAGTCCTGCATCCAAGTCATTTATGAAGATTTTGAAGAGCACAGGGCTTAAGGTGGAGCCCTGTGGAACCACTAGTGACAGGTCACCAGTCTGATGTTGGCCCATTCACTACTGCCCTCTATACTCGACCCATGAGCCAATTGCTCACCTGCTGCATGATGTACAAGTACAAGCAGCAGACTGGGTGAAGAATGAATCAAGAACATTCCTGAGGAGAAAGACTTCGGGGTTTTGGTGGATGAGGAGCTGAATATGACCTGGCAATGTGCACTGGCATATATATTATATAGACATATATATTTCGAAGTTTTAGTTGGGCTTTCTTCCATGTTTTCATTGAATGAGTATACAACATTTTCCCCTCTAAGACAGTGTCTGTCTATTGCTTCCTTTTTTATTCTTTGTCAAATTCTGAATCATTTGTTGAACATTGTTAAAGACCTGTTATTCCAAGAAAATTATATAGAAAATGATGTAATTAGGTTGTAATGAACAAAGCAAGAATTTTTCTTTAAGCTCAGAGAATTATGAATTTCCTAATATAAGTAAAGTTTAACACAGATATTATTTTAGTGGACAAGTTATCAATATTGATCAAATTAAAAGGAAAAAGGTTTAAAAGAAAATTAATTTGATCCTTCTAGAGTATTTTGGATTATTTTTTTCACAGAGAAAGAAAGAAATTAGTCACAGGGGGCTTAGTCTTTAATTTGATTTCCAGTTCTTTAGAAACTGTTAGGTGATAAACTTGTAAGGAGAAAACAAACAGTCTCAAAGGCCTGATCCTTCAATAGATTTTTTTTTTTTTCAATGAGAAAAAAACTGGTGGGGTGAAACTTGAATTTTCTTACCCTCTTAGTTTTGAAGATACACAATATTGAGTCCTGTTTAGATGTCAGCAAAACCTGTTGAAACAGTAGCAATAATAATTGAATTTATATCAAAGATATCTATCCAAGTGATCTAGGACCTTTGCAAAAGGACACATAAACAAATACAGAACACTTTGACTGTGGGGTTTGGTTTTTTTCAAACAGTCAAAACTGAAGAGAGTTGGAAGTTATCTAAAACAATAGTGTCTTGAATTTTCCTTTCTAATTAACTGTTAAATATCAGGAATATTTTGAATGACAGTTCGTGGATAAAATCACTGTGAAGTCTAAATGAAACACAAACCAAAGACAAATAGGAGATTTTCTCATTGTTTAGCATTATTCATTTCTGGACTGAACTCATTACAAGAGACATCAATCAGGCAAACATAGTTGTCCAGTGAAGTTGACTGTATTTGTTGCATCCTGACATTCATTCATTTGAAAAGAGGTTGTATAAGAAAAAGGGCAAAGGCTCAGAATATACAGTCTTGAGTACCGGGCTCCTGCTGTGCAACTTTGCAGGATTCAGTGCTTCTGTCTGTGTCTATTTGTAAAACTAAATCCAGCCACAGAAGCAGCTCACTTTAATACTACTGAATTAGTTATCTCCATACCCAGGACAACTTTTCTCAATTTCCTCCTTTATGCTGCATGTGCCAACAATGTCATTGTCTGCCATAGGCTTGCTTTAGAAACAGACTGTGCTCTTATGTTGCATTCATTTTGGCTTCCAAGTGGAAGTGGTACTAATGGGTTTCTTAGGCACTCACTATAAAAACAATTTGTCTTGTTGGCAGTTTCAGATACTCAGGAATTCTATGTACTTGTCTTCACTTTGCAGATCATCTTTTTTTGGCACTTAAATATCACAGGAGGTACTTCCTGACTGGAGATAGCACTTACCGTATTACATGAGCTGTGCATCCTTTTTGGCTCATAGCAACAAGCATTTGGCTCTAGCAAGCAAAACAAAAAAGAATAAATTACGTCAGCAGAAAAAAAAAAATCAGGTCAATATAGTTTTGAGCCGCAAGAAATCTCTTGATTTTTACCACCCCTGATGAGTTCCATGGGTCCAATTTTTTTTTCTCTGTAGTTTAGTCTTATATAATACCACATTTCTTTTACTTACAAATAAATGAATGTTTATTTCCTCTTGTGAATATAGTCCAGCTTCAAGTTCTGTCCTGCATGTTTTTAATTATCATTCTGTTGTTAAAAAAAACAGATATAAAAAGTGATGCATTTTCTTTTAGGTGTCATGTTTTCAATGAATACAAGCCTAAAAGGAAGAAATAACACTGAATTTTACAATCAAAGCTTTTAATACAGATAATTATAATTTGATAGCACATTTTTTTCCCCTGTGATAGATAGATAATAGTTAATTATGATTGTCTCAGCAAGGAAGCTAAGTACCTGCCTTATCATCATGGCTAGGCTTTGCAAACGAAGATTTGGGAAGGGCTCTACCCACGCTTGCTACAAGCATGCTGGTGGCTAAAAAGGCCAATGCGAGATAGGCAAGTCAGATTGCAAAAGGCACAGTGGAAAGTCTCCATCGGCACTACTGGCAAGGCACGGTTCTTCCTGCGATGCCTTTTTTCCTCCAGGCTGATCTTGCGTGTGTACTCAAAGGAAGCAGCAGCGTTATGGATGGTGCGTCTCCATTTCTCCTGACTGGAGGCCAGTGTGGATCATTGATGGTGGTCATGTGGCCAAGGCTGAGGTGTTGTTTCAGGGAGTCCTTGTATCTCCTCTTCGGGGCTCCTCTCTTGTGGCAGCCGGTGGC
>JAWWEW010000131.1:53192537-53240896 GCA_035583185.1 Anabacerthia variegaticeps
CTTCCAGCCCAAAGAGCTCAGCAGCCTCTGCAAAGCAGGTTGTTAAGCGCTGCAGAGCTGCTTCTGTGTGAGCAACGAGGGCGGCATCATCAGCAAAAAGCAGCTCACGGACAAGGTGATTTAGGGTCTTAGTGTGGCCCTTCAGATGCCTTAGGTTGAATAGGCTTCCATCGGTATGCTATCGGATGTAGATGCTGTTTTCTTCATCAAGGTCTGCTGTGGCCCTTTGGAACATGATGTTGAAGAAGTGTCTCTTCCATAGTAGGGGCTAGATCCAATTAATTTTTCACTGGTTGTTGAGTAATGTGTTGAATTGCTGAGTCTTGGACTACATGGTTGGTCCTGAAGAGAGTCTGGCAATGTTCAGACCATTCATTCAGGATGGAGGTTTTATCTGTGAGAAGCATTTGGCCACCTGCACTGAGTAGGGGGCTTAGAGCATGATGTGTGGGTCCGTACACTGCTTTCAGAGCCTCATAGAATCCTCTGTGGTCACCCAAGTCTGCGCATAGTTGGGTCTTTTCTACTAGGTTGATCCACCACTTGTTCTGAATGTCTCAAAGTTTCTGTTGGAGCTTACTGCATGCAAGGCGAAAGGCTGCTTTTCTTACATGGCAAGATGGCTGAGCGAGGTGTGCTTGGTGGGCAGTTCTCTTCTTTGTCAGCAATTCCTGGATTTCTTGATTGTTTTCATCAAACCAGTCTTTGTTTTTCTTGGAGGAGAACCCTAAGTATTCTTCAGAGGACTGCAGGATGCTATTTTTAATATGCTGCCAAAGCACTTCAGGAGAGGGATCTATGGGATGATCTTCAAGTCTAGTTTGAAGGTTTACCTGGAAGCTGTCTCTCACTGGCTGTTTGAAGATTGTCAGCATTGAGCCTCCTCCCTGGAATGCCACCCCTCTTAGGTTTGGGCTTAAAGTGGAGGTTGAGTTTGCATCACACAAGGCAGTGGTCTGTTTGACATTCTGCACTAGGCATCACCCGGGTGTGACAGACATCACGAACCAACATTTCTCTGTTGTACTGAGACATAGTCAATGAGGTGCCAGTGCTTGGATCGAGGATGCATCCAGGTTGTCTTCAGACTGTCTTTTTGCTGAAAGATAGTGTTGTTGATGGTGAGCTGCTGCTCTGCACAAAACTCTAGCAGCAGGCGTCCGTTGTCGTTGCAGTTTCCAACACCGTGCTTCCCTAGTACTCCTTTCCAGGCTTCATAGTTCTTTCCTACTCTGGTGTTGAAGTCACCAGGGATTATGATCTTGTCATCTGCAGGAACCTTTTGGGTAAGGTGGCACAGGTCAGTGTAGAATTTGTCTTTTTCAGCAGGATGAGCTTGGAGAGTTGGGGCACATATGCTGTAGAGAACAACATGTTGCTTGTTGTGTAGTGGGACGTGTAAGGAGATAATGCGATCGGAATGACCTGCTGGCAAATTTTCAAGTTTGGAGGCAATCAAGTTTCTAATCATGAAACCAACTCCTGAAAGGTGACTTTCTTGGGTTTGTTTTTGTTTGACCACAAGGAAGATGCCTGTTGACTGTGCCAAGCTAACTGGGTAAAGGGTGGAGATGAGCTTTGGCTAGGTCACCTTTTCTAGGCCCCTCTCCATGTGGAGCAAGCAGTGCTCTCCTTGAAAAAGGCTGCTTGGTCATTCAGGATGCTGCTGAACCAGACTGTCATCTCCGGGTCAGTCTCGAGCGACCAATGTCCTGAACTGCCTGCATGCAGGGTTGGGACTGTGGCTTCCAGTGCACCTCATCACCTGCTGTTTTGTCCCTCACCTGTCGCTACAGGGCTTTGCGAGTGTGGGAAGATCCCTAGAGCCTGCATAATGGATTTTTTAGGTGAGGTGCAGCGTGCGCAGAACTGGCCCCACCCTTTACTCCTAAGGTTCATCTGCCAGGGCCAAGAGAGCTTGGATGGTGACAGTGAAGTCCTCAGGACACAGGTTTGGTTAGAGTGTCCTTCTCTTAGAGGGATGGCTTTCCAGGGCTAAGTGAGCTCCACCTGCCCAGGTTTAGAGTTAGAGTTGTCCTTCTCCTAGGATGGTTGCTGTGGAGCTAGCAAACCCATCCTGCCCATGGATCCCCTTTGTCTGACCCTTCAGTTGAGACCTGACTAGCATGGGAGACCCTACTGGAGGCATGAACCACCGCCAGCACAGCTCACAACCTCATAAGGGCACGCAAGCTTCTCCCCTGTGACAAGGGGGTGTCCATGCAAAAGACCTGCCTTATACTGAATATATAAATGAGCACTCTTTTTGAGCTCCCTTGATTTGACAACACTCCTCAGTATTAAGTGAACCCAAGGATAGGTAGATAAAAACTCACAAAGTGATATGCAAGGTATAGTAAAGCTTTCAACTTTTCCATGTACTATGCCCTTTTTGAGAAGCTGAATGTTCAATAAAGCAGAAAACAGAACATGCAAAGTGAATGGTGGTGATGATAGAGCACAACTCTCCCCCTAGAACAGCATTCAAAAATTAGAGCTAGAGAATGTGTAAAATCAAGGAGTGGGAAAAGAAAACAAATAACCTCCCAAAGTTATTTTCTGCCAAATGATGGCAGAAAACTGGATGTAAAATCAAATGAAGACTAAACCAGTATGTATTAATAAAGGGTAAAATAGATTTGTACAGAATCAAATGAATCATTTGAATCATACTAAGAGGAAGAAATTTTCAACCATTTCTTTCACCTTCCTTTTTAAGGAAAACAATATAATATATATTAGAGATAGGAAATCATATCAGTAGCAGTAATAATAATACTGAAAAAGAAATGTATGCTGCCATTATCCAAGTAGGATATTTAAGTAGCTACAAAGGGAAGCAGTACAGCAGTGCAGACATGTTGCAGTACAGGGATGAGGCAGAATATCTATCTATGTAGTGGCACATATGTGTCATAGTCTCTCTCTCCATTTGCTAAGATTTTGCTCCTTGTTAAACCCAGCCACTTGCTAGAAGAGGAATAGTAGGTGAACCAGTCACTGACAAGTGTATTGTGGAGATGTTACAAGTTACTTATTCTGTCCTTCTGTGTACCAACATTGGTTGAAATATGCTTAAGGTTAGCATATAACTATTAAGTATATAATTAAAATGCTAAGCCACATATCATGAATTATTGCTGCAGGAATGCAGTGAATTTCATACAGGTGAAACTTCTTAAGCAACTGTAATATTTTAAAATTGAATCAAACTAATAAATGAGTATACTGATATTTCAGTTTCCCAGAAACTCTTTAGTATGCCTTAGGAAGGTTTGTATTTTCATTCTGCACATTCATTCCCTCAGTCCCTTAGAGAAATGTAGAATGGATTGTCCATTCAATAAAGCTGCGTGAACTCAGCTACTCTTTGAATCTCTAAAAAAACATAGTAATTTAGAACTTCACTTTCAAGGAGTATGCAATCTTCATGCCTAGGATACATGTCACAGCCCAAAAGACTTCCAGACTCTGCTGATCCAGTTTAAATAACCTGAAAGAAACAGGAAATTTGTAAACCCTGGAAACCCTCTAATCTATTAGTACATCTTATTAATGAATGATAACCACACTTCTGAAGGTTAATTCTGCTTTTCATTATCCTTTTGCTTGGCATTATATTTAAGTGATATTTTGTGGGATGCTGTCACTTAGATGTGGTAGCAGATTTTTGTTTTCAGTACATATAATGTGTATTTGACTACATAAATAACCAACATCAGATGTGTGTAACAGAGACTTATAAAGTGCTGCTTCATATTTTAAACTGAATTAGGTGCAAACAAAAAGTAGTTAATACTTTACAGTGGAACTTGCAAGTACCATTGTCTTTGTAGCTGTACTAGTCCTTCCTTTGGAGACTCAGTCAGGGAACTGCAAATATCAGTCTTCAGTTGATTTAGGCAGTAAATTTTAATGTATGAACTTCATAAAGAAGTGAAAAAAATAATGAAATTCAAAAGATTATTAGAAATGATATTAGAGTTAGAATGTCTTATTGTGGCAGTCTACCACCACCTGGAAATTAAACTCCCAATAAGCCACTCCCCTTCCTGCCCCTATTCCGGGAGGAGAGGGACAAAGGCAGATACTATGGGTTGAGATAACAATTTACTGACAACGAAAAGGAATGGAATAAGAAAAAAACCACCGTAACAGCACCAATATTAATAGCAAAAGTATACAAAAAAAGAGAAAGTGCTTTACCCAGAGAAAAGATGTTCACCATCTCAGCTTGGTGGTGCGTGGCTGCCTTTCCTGTGCTCCTTACCACACGGTTTCCTCAGACAACAAGACGGCAGGTGCTTCCCGCTGCCAGCCCCCCGTCCCCAAGCCTGAGACAATGAAAAAAAATGACAGACAAACCCCTGAACAGCTGGATTGTCCATATTGCACTGCACTGCCACTCTGCTGCACTGGGGCTCAGGCTCCGCTGGAGTTCTGACACTGGAGTCACTCCCACGGGGCTGCTGTGGGCACTGCTACTTCTGACTGCTTCGTCCCGCTCCACCCAGCTCCGCTTGGCTCCTTTTGGCTCAGCTCAGCAGGGCCTGGAGTTATCTCTGGCTCTCAGTTCCACACAATGCTTCTTGCACAGGTGCTGCTTTTTTCCCAGCACCTCATTTTTAAGCTGCATTCCCACTTTTCAGCACCACATCTTGGAGCTGTGTCTCAGAGGAATGGGTAGGGGAAGAGCAGCAGTGGCGGCAGAGGCAGCAGAGGATGGGGTCTACAGGGCTGGTGCCAATACCTTTCCCACTGGAGAGAAAGAGGCAAAAGGGCACACTTCCAGGGATACATTCACCTTCTCTTCTGCCCGATACCACAGCCCCCAGTGATGACATGGGTGATAAAGAATAGCAACCTAACCAAGCTCACATGCTCAACCTCCTCTCTGCAACCAGGACACTTATAAAAACCTGGTTTTATATTTGCTGGTACTATGCCATGGTGTAGCACTACCAGTTCCTCCAAAAAGTCAACAGAGTAATTCTGGATTTAATGGCTGGATTTTGTTTGGGGCTTTTGTTTTGGTTGAGGTTTTTTGTTGTTTTGGTTTTTTTTGGTTTTTTTTTTGTTTGGTTTTTGTTTGTTTGGGTTTTGGTTTTGGTTTTGGGTTTTGTTTTTTTTCACATTGAAACTACCATTACAAAATTATTTTCTGACTACAACCTCTTTACTAAAAATATTTTTTCCAATAATTTCATTATGGCCCTCTTAAATTTTCTAAGCATATTAGACATCAAGCATATTTTAAAACAAATTTTATTCATATTACTCAAATCACCTGTTCCTGTCAGCTCCCTTGTATCTCCCATATACTGGTGAATACCTGAAATATTAAATGCCTATATATACTTTGACTTAGTGTTTTATATCTGTAAAGTGGATATTTAAAGAAAATATATGATCACAGACCAAATACTGACAGGCCAAGGACCAGAGTGTTCAGAAGGTAGTTTGGTAAATCAACAGATGTTATTAGTGTGTGTTTGAATGACATATGTGCTTTAGTGCATTTGTCAATTATTACTGTTGCTGTTTTGTCAGCAGAATCTGTATGTTACAGTAAATAATAAAGGATCACAGCTTTTTTTTTTTTTTTAATTTCAGAAGACTATGACATACAACCATGTCCTCCAAAAGGTTCTGACTCCATATTAAAATAAAGAATTCGGTGGTTTCTCAAGTGTTGGGCCAAAACATTACGGTGTTCTTATCCTATAATTAATTCATTATTGACTTAAAATAATTGCTTTTTTATTGGTCTTTTTTTGAATAATTTATTATTTCTACTTGTGTCTTTGTTAGACTAATCCAATTCTCTTTTAACTTCCTTCTTCTCTGAAATCTCTGTATCTGTTTCTCCCTATTAGTCTTGTGAAATAGAAAACATTTGCTATCCAACTGTTCAGGTATCAGTTAAACTTTTTCAGTTCCATAGTTTTAATTCTAAGATTTTCTACTATTTTCTACTATTGCATTATTCTACTCTAAACTATTCACTTCACTCTAATGATAAAAACACACTGTGAAAATATGTAAAAAGAAAATGTAGCATTGCATATCACTGAGTAGTTTTGCTCAATATATTGTGGATTTTAAGTCAATTGCAGTTGTAGCTCAAAGTGTCTCAGTGAAAATTATTGGAACAAAATATTGAAAGAAATTTACAAAGTACATAATATAAGTCATGAATATTAGCATATTTTTAGCTCTACCGCTGTTTACCCTATAATAAAAAATATTTTATACTATGGCCTAAAATATCTAAAAGCAATGAAACAGCACAAGAGTCTGCAAATTGGCTCTGAATTTTGGTTTAATGTATTGAAGTTAGCCTGAAGATAGAACTTTGTTTATGTGATTTAATATTTATAAGGGTAAACTAACTGACTAAGTAGCACATATTTACATCTCTAAGTAATTGCTCCCAGTAATTAGTTAATTGCATTACTAGGGATTGCTAAGCACTCATGAAAAATGTTTTCTGTACATCCAGGGATTTGCAAACTGAACCTGGACTTCATATAGACATAGCGTACCTATTATAAAATAATTATACATACTTTATATGTACTTATTGTTTCTGCAGAAAATCTTTCTGATATCAAGTAGCTAGAACAAATCCATTACCAATGCATCTCTGCACAATTTTTTTCTGTGCCTACAACCTTAGCAATAGTGCAATAGTATTGTTTAAATTTCTACTTTCATTTTAACATTATTAGAAATAATGTCATATGAAAGTTTCGTACAATCCAAAGCCAGAAACACAGAACAAAAAATTTCTTCTATTAAGAAGATGCAGACAGAATCTTGTACCTCTTACATTTATTCTGGTGCTTGCACAACAGGACAAAGTGATTAAAAATGAAAATATTTTCTAAATTTTTTGTTAATCCACAGAATTATTATCATATTGAAATATTATCATATTGAAAAGAACCAAATAAAATTCAGTGTAGACAGCAGTTTGAGATGTTGCTAAGTGTCAGATTATTTTTATAGTGTCTTGACCTCTGTTTTAAAGGTCTATACCTCTACAACTTGTGAGTGATTATGACAATTCACTGAGAAAAAGCAGGTCATCACAGCAGGTACACATAGTATATATGCCAGTATGAAGAAAATGTTGTTACAGTTTTCTCAGAAAGTAGGAGGATTTAAGTTTGTCTAAGATATTTTTTTCTAAGTAAGTCTCTGGTGCTGCATGTTCTGTCACAGTGCTAAATTTATACTTTTTACTGAAGATGGGGGAGTTAGGTGGTTTAGTAAGTATACAGATCCAGATTCTAATCATGTGTAGAGTTGGTTATACATATCTTCCAAATCCACACTGATAAGCTCCAACAAGCTTCTTTCAGGGATTAAAGCGGCTTTCAGGATTACATATATCGCAACTGTTTGGGAAAGAATATTGTAACTATGAGCAAGATATGAAAAGAGTTACAAAAAACTTTTTTGAAAGCTGTATTAGAATATTGCTTAAAATTCAGATAAATATTTACAAACAAAGATCTGCCTGGGGGAAATCAAACAGAAATTAATGTAAGGAACCACTGCAATAAGGATATCATTCGTCTAAAGCATATAATGCCTTGTATAAATAAAAAAATTCTAAAGCTCCCTTGGAAATAGAATGCAAACATGAAATGAAGGTACGCATATCCCCCATATTCCTGTTTGTTTTTTTTTTTTTAGACAAAACAACAAAACAAACAAATATTCTTCTAACTTGTACTGCCAGAAGAAGCTGACAGGAAAAGAAATCATAGAGGTCATGTATATTTTTGTTTTGTCTCATTTTGTCTTAAAATATGTTAGCTGTCCTAATTTACTGTCTGTAGAAATAAATGGCTGTTGCTGTCATCATTTTGCTCCCCACATTCCATTCAATAGCAACATTTGATCCTTATTTGGGTTCATTCTGGAAGGCTTCTCTGTTTGAACAGGTAGGTATGTAATGTCAATCAAGCAGTAGAGAATGCACATTTTTGCTTTCCTTGGAATTCTGAAATATATATATGGAATAGCATACTTCTACTAATGAAAATTATCTGAAAGAGTATAACATCAAAGCTACAACTCTAAAACAAATTCTAGTAACTGTGAAATATAGATTGAGCATTCCCATCCATTGATGGATACCATTTCAGGCAGCTGGTACTTGAAGCTAGCTCAACACCTTGAGTGTAAAATGTGAGTGTGCTTTTGCCATCTTGTGATGAAAATTATCAGTTGGAAAGAAAGAGACCTGGGTTCTTGTCCTGTTGTTCTATTATTCCCTTCTGTGTTTTTGTCTTCTTTATTAAACAGTTACTGTGCAATGTTTTGAGCAGAGCATTATTCAGTATACGGCCCATGTTTTATTCAATTCATGTAGTGAAAACCTGCTCAGATTTGTTTTGTTAAGAAGCTTGATAATTTTAACATCATCTCTTACAGCAGCTATGACTTTATGGTATTTCACTGCCTCACAATGTAGTATTGAATTTATTTTCAAAACTGATTGGAGAGCTGAAGAGATGGAATTATCCTCATTTTGTGACTGGGACACTGAAAAGCATTATCTGATAAATGAAACACTTATTTGAGTACCTAGAAACTTAATTTTAGAGTACTTAGCCCTTTAGTTTGGGGTACTGTTCCCAGTATCTTCAACTGCAGCTGCAGCTATCCTGGAGTTCAGCTGTTAGCCATTCATGGTATTAATTGTACTCCCAGAAAAGCAGGAATCGTTCTACTTTGTATCACAGTTTTTGCAGGTCTGGACTGGGACAAACTGAAGTAGAGGAGAATCTTGAGGGGAGTAGCTCTCCATGATCCTTTCTTTAAAATTAGCAGATCAAAAGACATCAAAGCCTCTCAGTCTTTAAAGGCGGATTATTTACAATATAAAAGAACGTAAACTGAAACAAGTTAATCCTTCTTGTAAAAAAAAACAAACCAAAGACAAACTAAAAATTAGGATGTGGTCTGTTTCACACATCAGAATTACCTGAGAAGGTTTGAAACAATTCTCCCTTACTCCCACCATATCCTTTTTTCTAGCTTTACTTTTGAATTAAATAACTCTATGTGTTCTAGGTCCACAGGTTCTCCATAGGTTCTCTCTAAGAAAACTTTTGCTTCCCATGCTTGGCTTTTGTTTCTACCTAACAGCAAGCCCTTTGATTTGAAAAAGGTTTCAGTCTCCCTCTTCCCCCCTGCTGCCTTCCTCACAGTATTTTTCAAGCTGACCAGATGCTCAGCCTAAGAGAGCAGTCTTCCCTTTCCCATAAATATTCCTTTTAACTAGGAAGGCAGCAACCTGAGCAAGTGGCCTTTTTCCCTGTTGTTCAACCATCCCCTATAGACAGAATATACAATCATAGAATCATTAGAGTGGAAAAAACCTCTAAGATCATCAAGTCCATTAAAGTGTATCATGAAGTGCAAATCATTTTTGGAACACTTTCAGAGATGGTGACTCCACCACTTCACTGGGAGCCTGTTCCAATACTTAACCACTCTTTTAGGGAACAAATTTTTCATAATATCCAACCTCAACCTCCTCAACATGCAATGGCATACGCATGTAAAGAAACATCACATAGTTCAGTTCATTATTTAACTGTACAAATCACAGTCTTAGTCTTAAAGTGAACTTTCACCACCAAAATGTGAATAAAAATCTCTTTGACTTGCATGGATAATTTGAAGAATAGAGAGTCCCAGTTTGTCACTTTAAAATTTTTCCACTAACCCTTCTGCCTGCAACCAGTTCTTTCCTCTGCTCACTTATTTCACTTATTCTCTTTATTCTTTCATCTTGGCTTTCTGTGCCATCACTTAGGCTTCACACAAATACATTGACTCCTCACCAGTCATCCCAACTTCTTTTGTTCTACTTATTCTCAGATGTATCCTTGTCATTTCTGTTCACTATCCCAATTTCAGTGGTTTTGGTTTCTGTCCACCCACTGACCTCTTTCAGTTTTTTATTCCCATACACCTTATCATGAAAAAGAAAAAGAAAGTGAACTTCCTGAACTTAGAACGAGTATGGCTGTCAGGAGTTCTAGACAACAGTAGTTTTTTATCTGAGGAAAGATTTGGTCAATTCCACATTGCTTATTGTTAGCAATTCTGTAGTGATGAGCATGTGAAAGCTTTTCAGAGGCTTGAGCAGATTTGAAGATTTTCATGGGATAACCATAGACACTTTGCAAAAATCTGTTTTCCAAAATGTGTAACATTGCAGATTTTTATACAAGGAAATAGTATTTTATTTTGCTTTGTTTTCTTTGCACGGTTTATTGGGAATAGCAGATCTGTTTGACTGAACATTTATGGCAGGGAAAAAAAAAGTGCAAGTAAATCTATCCTGAGTTGTTCACTCAGCGTGGAAAATGTGAGTTCAGATTGTCGAATGCAAGCAAAGTTATAATCAACTGAAAATATGAACTACTGGATAACCTTAATAATAGTTGGTACCAACAGTCCTGCTTAAAATCTTTATGGTGTTCTTGTTGTCATGGAAGGAATTGTTCAACACAAATTCCCCTAAGACTTCATTCTTTGATAATAAGTGTAATATAATGCATTTAAGTATACTTTTGTACTGCTCACTTTCTCAGGGTAAGAACACCAGTGCTTCAATTCTCATATCATCAGAGTAAAGTGTCATAACAAGATGTATATTCTAGAAAGAGACATATTATGGAGTAAGATGTGAAGTATGGAGAAGTGAAATCTCAACATAGAGTGACTGTGAAATCTATAATAGATACATATATATATAAGTTACATTTTGGTAACAGCATGGGTTTACAAAATTAAGAAGAAACACAACTTCCTAGGCAAGGACAGAACTTCCAAGACAAAACCAGTTCACATTTAGATTCTTAGTGGAATGTACTCACCAGTATGACAACTATGTGAATCTCTCTAAAAAATCTTGGGAGTTCATTGGAACTTCAATCTACACTCAGAGCTGACTGCTGTAAAGATGTCATGTAGGAGTTCTTCAAAGATATATGCAGTTAAATCCCAAATGTCATTATTTATCATCATGCTGCTTGTAAAAGGTGTCCAAAATGGCTGCACTCCCAGTGAGTAGGTTGGGGTTGAGTAAGAACTTAGGAGGGGACACAGCTGGGATGGCTGATGACCTCAACTGACTAAAGGGATATTCCGTACCAGATGGTGACACAGGAATAAAAACTGGGGAGAAAGCTTGCAAGGGCTGCTGTTGTTTGAGGACTGGCTGGGCACTGATTGGGTAGTGGTAAAAAAATCCTCTTTTTAATCACTTGTGTTTTGTGGGTTTTGTTGTTTTTGTTTTGTGTTTGGTTTTGGGTTTTGTTAATATGTTTTGCTTTGGTTTTAGTTATTCATCTGTCTTTATCTCAACCCATGAGTTTTCTTACTTTTGCCCTTCCAGTTCTCTCCCACATCCCGGCGTGGGGAGTGAATGAGCAACTGTGTGGAACTGAGCTGCCTAATGGGGTCAACCCACAACAGTTTAGCCAGGTAACAGTCTGCTTAAAACTACATTAGCTAATATTTTCACTACAAGTGTGTCTGGAAGTTACTGCTAAGGTTGAGATCTCATAGGCTGGGTGCCAACAGAAGAACATAAGAGGGACATAGGATTTCTGCAGGTATGCAGTGTATGTAGTACAGTGCTCAAATTTTATTTTCCCATAATAGAATCACAGAATGGCTGAGATTGGAAGGGACATTTGAAGGTCAATTTGTCCAACCCCCATACTCAATTTGGATCACTAAAAGCCAGTTGCTCAGGATCATGTTCAGATGGCTTTTGAAATTCTCTAGGGATGAAAGACTCCAGAGCCTCTTCTGTGCTAGTGCTCAGTCACAGTATCAAATATGATTCACAGTAGCAAATATAATCAAATATGATAAAATATGTATCTTATGTGCTAGTTTTGTCTGGGATGGAGTTGATTTTCTTCACAGTAGCTATTATGGGGCTACGCTTTGGATATGTGCTGAAAACAACATTGATGACATAGAGATGTTTCTGTTGTTGTTGAGCCCCACTTAACATAGAACCAAGGCCTTTTCTGGTTCTTATGCCCTACCAGCAGGTAGGCTGGGGTTGCAGAAGAAGTTGGGAGGGAACACTGCCAAGACTGCTGACCCCAACTTGCCCAAGGGATATCAGATGCACCTCATACTCAGGAATAAGGGAAGGATGTTTAAAATTACAGCATTTGTTTTCCTAATTCACTGCTACATGTGATGGAGCCCTGCTTTCCTGGAGATGGCTGAACACCTCCTGCCCATGGAAAGGTGAGAATGAATTCCTTGTTTTGCCTCACCTATTAAACTGTCAACTGACAAATTTTCTCACCTTTATCATTCCAATTCTCTCCCCCTCCCACTAGGAGGGAGAGTGAGTGAGTGGTTGTGTGATGCTTAGCTGCTGGCTGGGGTTAAACCACAACAAGAGATTATAAGGTCACATCACATTACAAACATTTTCATATGAAGTGCTTACTTTCAGGATACTGCATAGACTCAGTTACTTTCCTTCCATTTGTTCAGTACTTATGTTTCATACTCAGTTGTTCTTTATGGGTTATGGTTTGCTCTCAGACCTTCCAAGGCCACTGAGTCCTTACCTGTCTTATTCTAAATGCTTTCACCTATCCATTGTGCATATGCTGCGCTTTCACTGACGCATCATTTTCCTTTAGTTCTGTATAGAAATGATTATGCTTGATAGTGTGTATGAGTAAATAAATGCAGGAATAGGGGCGTAGACACAACAATAGAGATATAAAATTATAAAGAGGTATAAGGCTTGAAGAAGCAGAATCAGAGTTAAGCATATATTGAGAAATCATAGGGTTATAGTAGAAGGACAGTGAGCAAGCAGATTGGTGTTTCACTTCTGACCACTGTCTTCAGTATCTTCAGCATCTGTGGTAATGTCCTTCTTCAGTCTCTCTCACACCACCTGCTTACTTTTTGAGGTCTTTCTGCATCAATTAACCAAACAGAAAAGTAAGTAGAGTCTCATATGAAAGAACCTTAGGAAAAGAAGAATTATCTGAACTCAGAAGTAATTGAAGAGAGGAAAAATAATTCTCTTCTAACCCTTAATCCTCTCTTCTTGTTCTTTTAGCCCTTGTACTGATGCTGCAGAGTAAGGCAGGGTCAGTTAACCTTTTCAGGTATGCTATAGCACCCACAGACTCTGTCGCATTTTGTAAAACCTTGTTCCCAGGCTAGTCTTGTGTATCCCCACTGTACAATCCTGCCTTTCTCAAAATAATGTGTGTATGGAAGGTGAATTCTCTGTGGAGAAAAAGTATGTCTTTCAAAATAGCACAGTATGTTTAGCTTTACAAAGTAATCTCACAAAGTCCAATGGTTATAGACCTATTCTCATTTTTCCCTCTCCATGCATATTTGCAAACTCTAACATAGTATGATCACCACCTGGTTCAGTCCTTGACCTCTCTTAGCCCTTGGCATCTTTCTTCAAGTTGCAAGAACAGAATCCATTACTGTCAACTGCAGTGCTGTTCTTGTGGCATGGTATGTGCATATGCTCAGACCAAACAACACATAGCTTTCACAGAAGTCATTGAACCATACTAGCTTTGATCATGAACTAAAAGGTTATTGCACTGTGGAGCCCTCTGCTTGTTCATGGCCATTTCATTACACTTTCATATGTTTTTCTTATGATGCAAGGTCTTATTTGGAAAAAACCATTCTGTTGATCAGCAGATTTGATTTTCTCTTTCTAATGAGATTTACTATATTTTTATATTTATCTTTCTTTGTAAGGAGGTTAGTAAAACACATAAGAAAAAAAGACCAAAACCACTATGTGAGAAGTTATTAATGTAACAACTAATCAACTAATATTCATTATAGTAGCAAGCTTCTCTTCTGATTCCAATTACTCAAAATTTCTTCCAGTGCCTGCAAAAAGGAAACTAGGAGAGCAACTTAGTTTGCTGCAGCCTGCAAGTCTGCAGACAGGGATTTCTGCTGAGTCTAGAGTTCTTTATGTCTCTCAAATATTCTCTTATAGGAATGGAATGCAGTAGACAGGCAAGCTGAGTCCTAGTTGATTCCTGCTATAAAAAAGGATTAAAAGTGAGGACGGCTTCAAAAGCTAGTGCCTCTAGCAAAGTAAAACTGGAAAAGGAGCAAAAAAAGCTGATATACAAATTGAAAAATCCATTGGATAATATTACTTTTGATACTAGAGCAGAGATACCACACTTCACAAATTGCTTATTATCATTGACTTCTGGTGGCAAGGTGACTAATGTACACAGTGTATGGCCACTTTATTCACTCTTAACAAAGCTAGAAAAAAGCCTCAATAAGCTGCTTTTTGAGATGAAAAACGATTTGCCACAATATCAGTTCGGAAAAAAAATAAAGAGAAGATTCAATTCATCAGTACTGCAGTTTTATTGGTGTACAACTTTTGGGACAAAGGAGTACTGTTCATGAATTCAGAAACAAGTTGAAAATAGACAGGGCAGATGTTACACTGACCTCTGCCCATTAAAATATGATAGGTAGTTTGGTTTATCTCTTTTTGACCAGATAATATTACCTCTAGGGAAATCATTATCAACAGTGCATCTTTATGCCAGGTGTTGTCACACACTGGATGCCTGTATTTCTTTAGGGAAAAAAAATCAGTTGAAAACCAAAACTTGTTTTGATACTGCTGATGGTGTATAACAATACATAGAAGTTAATGAATAAATGTACATAAATAAATATGCATTTACACATAAATAAAGCTATGGTCCAACTGTAAGAAATTACTTAGTAGATGTTTGAATTGTTATTTTTCAAATAATGTATCATTCTCCTTTTCATAATACTTTTACTGACAGATCCACATCATACTTCTAATACTGAAAACCGAAGAAAAAAGAAAATGGATTGCTGTTCTAATGAACTAATATCCTATAGATTCTTACCCCAGAACATCTTTTGGACTTGTGAATCAGCATCCAAATTGAATCCTTCTTGGTGGTTTCTCTACAATTTTTGACCATTCAATAAAGTAGTGATGAGATGGTTCATGATCTTTATTTGTCTGGCTGTTGTCAAAGCAATGTGTGTTGCATTTAGAACACACTATAACAAAGCACTAGTGAAGACACCTTTCCACAACCTTGTGAAAACTTTGAAAAAAATCTGTCTCCTCCACCGAGTTTCATCTTACCTATATTCTTCTGCCATGTATGAGGAGTGAAAGAGTTTTATTTTTCCTTACTGTTACATATCATGTAAATTATCTAAATTGCTAATTGTTGGTGTAATCTAAAGAAATGAAAGGTAGAGACAAAAGGACATCAACAGCGAATAGGTTGTGTTCTATAAATGAGATGGGATTTAATAGCCTTTAATCTTCTACAAGAAGAGAACTTTAACAAGAAGTCTAAGGTTGTTTATGCAGAATGGTGTCATTGCTAAATGAAAACTAAAAAAACCCCAAAATATCAATTTGTTCCTGGATAAAAACAGATCTTTTGAACTTTCAAATTGTTGCTCTAGGCACAGCGTATACAGACTGGTTTTACATATCAGATGAATACAATACAGTTGTCTAACTGGAGTTATTAATAATATTCTCTTTATCTCGCTCCATTTTATTTTAATTAATGGTAATTTTTTTTTTTTTTTTTTTTAGATACAATTTTGCATGATCCTTCAGATACCAATGCGGACTTCTAAGTGGAAGAATTAGGTTAATAGACTATAATATTGTCTATCTATAATAAAATCTGCAGTGTGAAGTTACAGAATCATAAAATTATAGAACAGTTTGTGTTGAAAGGGACCTTAAATATCATCTAATTCCAACTCCCCTGCCGTGGGCAGGGACACCTGGGACACACATGCCCAGGGATGGGGCATTCAAATCTTCTCTGGGAAACCTGTTCCAGAGCCTCGTCACCCTCACAGTGAAGAACTTTTTCCTTTCCCTGCTGTCTATCTCACAGCTGATGGCTGTAGAGAACAAGGCACAGTGGGGAAACCAGCAGGTCCACACTATCCTCCAGCTGTCTCATTTGGCTTGTAATTGCCCCAAATGGCTCAATACAGAGGCCACTGCTCTATTTAACAATCATTCAATTATATCTACTCATATTTTAATTTCTTCCACACTAAAACAATAAAATCAAGCAACTATACAACTAATTGTTCATACATTTAATTCACAGTTATATAATTACCTATAAAATGAAATGGCAAATCTCACATTTATGTCTTTGCCATAAGTGTATGTAGGATTATTTACTTAGATTACTTCATATACAGTATTTTCTGTATACTTACATACCATGTTCAAAGACAATGCCAGTGGATATTACAAAATCCATATTTTTGTTTCAATATGTTTAAGAACTTCTATTTCACAGTTCACTTAGTAGATTTAGTTCATAAACTGTTGGGAACAAGACAGAATTTCTCTGTGACATTTTTAGCTTATTAAAATGATATCCTTTGTGGGTAGAAGGAAGATTAAATTTAAAAAATAGGTAAAAGAAATAGCTTACTAAATTTGGTTAGTAAGTTTCATTTTTATTTTCTGTCTCCTAAACCCACAAAAAAATTAAACCCACAGAAATACTGGGACGTCAAGGTTCAATGTTCCCACGCAAATGCAGCAATGCAAGTTTTGTAAAGAACAAAATAAACATAAATGTTTATATATGTATTTATTCATCTATTATGTTATACAATATGAAAACCACATACATTTGTCAGGATGAATAGTTTATTTCTATTTCTTGATTCTATTTTGATCGCACAGGATTCAAAGGCAAACCTTAGTCTTATTCAAAAACTGCTTTTCTCTTTTTCTGATACACATTTTTTAGATAATTAAAATTGCTATTTTATGTCAGAAAGTGCGCATTGGCTCACAATATTTGAAATTATATTTTCTAATTAATTCTTTACACTATTTTCTATTTTATTTTAATTAAGCAAGATTTTCCAGTTAGTAGTCTTTAACAATACAGTAACTTTGTAAGTGGGTAGAACTGCTGTAAGACTGCAAGTTATTTGTCTGTTTAGCAAATTTCATTTATCAGAATTAAATCTCAATAGTCATTAAGGAAGTAAATTTCAGCTTCTCTGGAAATCTTGCACAATTTCTGCAATCTTGACTAGTCTGAATAATGCTGTGTTTCTAGTTAACATCATGACCTTCCTCTTCGTCATCGTTTCCATATCAGTAATGACTATAACAACCATCTTCCTCATGCAATATTTTGGGAAATCCAGTTGTTAGCTTTTTTTCATGCTGAAAATAGATACTGTATTCTTAAATCTACTTTCATATCACAAGGCAATCATCAGAATTTAGGATGACTTCCAATTTGTAGAATAAGTTTCTCCTTCTCTGCCTTCATTGAAAATTTATTGTTCATATGAGCCACTGCCAGAACACATAGCCTATATAAAAATCCAGTATGATGCAACCTACCTGTATTATTTTCTCTCTTTAAGAGTTTCCCTTCTTTGATGATACACATTGTATTTTACATTTGTTGTCTTCACTTGTGATGGAATTCCAAGGAAAGAAAAACATCTGAATTTCAAAGCGATCTTAAGCTAATGAAGCATTTCTAATTCTGTGCTGATACTCCTGTAGTTTCTCCAAAAATATTCAGTAGTATTTATTCTTCTCTATTAAGTATGGGTTTATAATTTTGCAAGGATATAGCTACATTGAGAAAGGGCTTATATTTGTGCTCTAAAATCTAGTAGCTAGAGAGTCATCTAAAAACTTATTTGATATTTGAAAAGTGAAAGAAGACTGCCTTTCAAATTAAGCAGAATTCAAGAGTTTTGTGTGTCTCTTAGGACTTTTAAGATGCAGGCTAACTTTCCATGACTTTGATGGTTGTCACAGGATTTTCCTAACTAATGAAGCAAGGTCACTTGAAGAAATTCAAGTAAATTAGACAGAAGCAAGGGACTTTTCCTGGCTCTGAAACTCTGCTGTTCATATTTTACAGTTGTTAGAATGATACGTGGAATGCTTTTGCTCTGTGGCATGTTGCAGTTCCTGGGCACAGTCTGGAAACAGGTCAGAGAAAAATCACTGAATGGCAGACACCTGTTCTGGAGAGTGACAAAGTTGAAAGTATCAATGCGAGATGTTTCCCTAGCTGGCCTCAATACGAGAAAATGATCCCATGTTTTTCTTGGTAGCATGGATAAAAATTCACCTCTGTGTCTTTTGAATACCAGTGAGCAACCTATTTTTCAGGCTGTCAAAAATGTTTCACTTAACTAAATTTTTGATTTGTCTACTCAAAGGAAAAGGAAAAGAATTCCTAAGATTTAACCAATTAACATTTAACCACATAAACCAGTTGAATTATTATGAATGCAAAATATGTTTCCCCTCAAGTTTCATGAGGCAAACTGGTATAAATTCCATTGGATTTGTAGAAGAAGACTGTAAGAGTCCCTCAATCTTTGTAAAAGTTTCCTGATCTGGATGTCTTTGTAATTAATTTCTCATTCTGGAAGTTATTTGGGTTAATAGTAGTTTTTTCTCCCTTTCCTCTTCATTTATTTTTCTTTAACCCGAATAAGGAGGTGTTTATGTGGATTTCCAACAGGCCACAGTTTTCTAGCTTCTTATTTTAAGACACTAGTTGAAATTTTATTTTGAGTTCTATGGCAGGTATTTAGTGACTGTTTATCCTTAGCTGAGCTATTAACAAGCTGCAAAGTCATTGTGAGACTTGTGCTCTTCATCACTAGGGCACGTTCAAGGATTTTGTCACATACAGACTTCATAGCTCACATTCACAAGATCTGTTAGGGTTAATCATATTTCTAACAGTCGAATGAGTCACTTAACGATGTATCTCAGAAAGGACCAGAAATAATGGTAATCATTATATGGACGCAATAATGATTTAAGGCGTTTAACCTGGTTTTAGTAATACAATTAAAACTTATTACTTTGTTTAACAAATCCTCTACAGTAGAAGAAGAGAGTTTTGGATTTTATTTACATGGTTTCTAGATACCTAGTTGTAATTGAATTGTTAATAAACAGTTTCTCCATTTATATCTGCTTATGTACCATCCTTGTAACATGAATCAAGCTATATGTTAAATTATATTTCTTCTTTCCAATTTCTTCATAAACAAATGGTTCTTAATAATAGCAATTATAGAATATTTCTTTCCTCTTCTCTCCTGAAAAAAAGAAAAAAAAATCAAAGCCATTTACAAAGAATAAAAATTTGTTTTCTCTCTTTAATTCCCAATGGGAAAATCTGTTGATGATTAAATAAAATGTGATATATTGTCAGGAATAGGAAACAGACTGACACTACTTGTGCAATCAAGTAAAACTCGCTGTTGCTGGAATTAGACATCACACATTTGGATCACAGATAAATATGTTATATCCATCAATACCTTCCCCTATTATATGAGGTTAGAGTACCTTAAGCCTAAGACATGCAATTTAAGTTCTTTCCTTTACCTCTGAAGAATGTAATCACTTAGCAGCAGAATTCTCTTAACAGTATATGCCTAATCACCTCCTTTAAGCGAAGCTCACACATTTTTTCCTTCTTACATTAAATAATTAAACACTGATTGGCCCGCAGCAGAAGATGAAAAGTGAATGTGATTCTCTTCTTTTTTAGACTATATGCTGGCTGTCCTTTAGTCACTTTGCAAATTAAAAAATAACACAAAAAGTCAAATAGTTGGAAGATTCTATTCTGAAGGGACAGCACCCTTTCTGACTTTGGTCCAGTGACTTCTTAGCATCAGACACAGAACAGAGACCCAAATCCTGGCTCTCTGCTCATAACTGAGATATCTGAAAATTGTAGAGTCAAAGTTCTGCTTGCATATTTGTCTTCATTTCTTCTATTCCTTTCAATATACTGACAGTTTTGAGAAAATGATGACCTTGTTTAAGTACAGCAGTACTTGGAGCACTGGTAAGAAATATGTGGGTTTGAATTTTCTTAGTTCAAGGAAAACTTGAATTCTTCTTGATGCAGGTTTCTAACAGTTGGTTGATCAAATAAATAGGAACAGAGTAGTCACCAAAACCGTGACCGGGTTCCCTAAGTGTGGCAAAACCAACTTTATGCAATAGATAAATATCTAAGCAAAAGTCTTTGAAAAACAGTTTGTAGTTTGATATTTCAATTCTGCCTGTATCACACTCTGTGTAACTAAATCTCTAATTTCTTTTATGTATCTAGGTCCAAATTTTCAAAAATGCAATACTGATTACAGCACATACACCTGCATTTCCTTGCTAAGTTTTCTTTCACATACTCTTAAATTATCTAATTGGGACATTTTAGAAATTTAAAAAAACCCCAATATTTCAACAAGAAATATGTAATTATGAGATGATTATAATTTTAGTGTGCTTCTGGTTTATAGTGAATTATGCTCCTGACAGTACTTTTCATAAATTGTATTTATTAAATTATATGCTCAATACATTTGACAGTATCACTGATGTTGTTTTGCATTTCAAATTCAGGTAAGTTATATCAGTTACTGCAAACATCATCAAATAATGGGTGAACAGCTGACTGTAACTTTTTGTACATGAGCTGACCATCAGTTAGACAGATTCTTCTTCACTCATGGGAAAGAGGGCTAGTTAATTTGTATGAGTAATTATTCTATCTTTGGGCTGGGAGAGTTAATCTCTACAGTAATCGTTCAAATGTTGTTATACTGTAATACAAAATAAAATTTAGCAATTAGTATATTGTGTGAGGCAAAAGGTCCATATCATTATATATTTCTGTGTGAGAAGAAACACACAGTCTCTCTGAATTAATCAAATGAGCTAACAAATTACTGTAGATAATTACAGGCATCTAGAGATGTGAGACTACTAGCAATCAGACACTTGTAATGCTAAGAGAATAATTACATCTTGTGGTTTGCTTTGGAAAGGATTAAAAGATAGTCTACCAAACTGTAGTATTTTGAACTGCTTTAGTGCTCACTAATGATCATCTGGGACGCAAGGGAAATGAAATGTTTTACTAGTCTTTCTGAAAGACTACAAAGTATTTTCTAACAAGGCATCACTTAATGAATATGACAAAGAAATTGAAAAATATTAAAATAGAAAGAAATGAGAGTACTCTCCCTTAGCTTCAGCTTTTATCTTAAACATTTTATAAAGAGGGTTTGTGATAAAATATGGTGAACCAAAACTGAAATAGATTGAGGCTAAATTGCAGAAATTGTAAATTTCAGATTTGATAATAGTGCTAGAAGGATAAACAGTGCTATCTGTTTATCCAACTGTTCTAGATTGATCAAGATATTTTGATCAGATGGGTCTGGTGCTGATAACTGATTCTGTTTATTCTGAATTAATTTTTAGATCCAAGTTAGCCATATCTGGCTCAGTCATGGGTCTTGCCTTCTGCAGTCACAACTTCCTCACCCATCTGTTGAAGAATCCCTCCCTCCTCCATCATTCATAGTTTAAAGGTCTCTTTTCCAGGTTGGACAGACTGCTGTCAAAAATACTTTTTCCCTGCTTGTAGGAGTATGAAATTTTGGTAAATGGAAGAGAGACCATGAAATGACTTGACAAGATTGAGGAATCAAGAAGGAGAGCTACCAGCAAGAGCTGTTTCTTACAAGAGAAAGTTTATTGCCCTATATCGGGTTGCTACAGGTTTCCCAGTTTATGAATTCACAGTTGTAAAGTTAAATAGCATTATCGCATGCTATACAAAGTGGAGTTTGGTTTTCTCCCTCATGTTGTCCCTGCTCCCTGATTGGTCAGATTTGTCACAGTGGATCCTTTCCTTATACGGTTATCTCCATCCTTGTTTACCCTTTATGGTTGTGATCTTTCCCTATCTTTCCTTTCATGTAGGAGGATTTGCATGCTTCTACCAAGTTCCACCCTCTTTCCAGAAGATTCCATGCCACCCTTATATAAGCTGGTGCCATTTTAATAAATGTGCCATTCCATCATACCCCTGCCTGGAGTGTGCCTCTCCTTACCCTCGAAGGATCTCATCACCTGCTTAGTCAGATAGATTCCATCCCTTCCAAACAGATGTTGACCTTCAAAGAGGGTCCTGCTGTCATTGAAACTGAAATTCTGCTGTCAATACCAGCTGTGCTACTAGTTGTTGGCATGTAGGATTCAAGATCCTCTTCAGACCCCTCCTTCTCACCAGCAGGATGGAGAAGAACAACACCTGCAGCCCCAAGGGCTTGACCACTGTTCCCAGATCCATGCAGTCAAACTTGGTACTCTCCACATCACCTCTGGCATTAGTGCCTAAGTGAAACAGCAGTAAAGGGTAACAGAGAGCCATAGTCTCCCCATAATATCCTGTATGTGATTCCCTGAGAAGCAGCAAACCTCCCTGTATGACAAGTCTTGCATTGAGAACATAGAAATTTTGCAGAAAATAAACCCTCTTGCTTTCCAGCTGTTCCTTGGAGATCAGAGGGGCTGGCTGTGGCTCGGTGGGGCTGGGTTGATTAGAACCAATTCAACACTATAAATCTGGTCATGTCCAAGATCCCAGATGCAGAAATAGTGTGGCTTACACTGTAAGTCTGGTCTCATTTGCAATCACAGATTCAAAAATAGTGTCATTTACCAATGTGACACTATAAGTCTGGTTGAGTTCAATAAGAATTTTCATGAACAGATTCACCAATAGTGTGGTTAACCATTCCAGTGTCATTTATTGGAGCAAGAGATTAGAGTTTCTTTTAGATTGCTGGTCACAAATCTGCTAGACCTGCAAAATATAATTGTATAACAATATGTACAAGTGTTCCTGGGTATACTCCAATGCAGTCAGATATGCAAATCTTACCAAAGAGTTGTCCCTGTTTTGGTGAGGAGAAAGTAGCAAGCCCATTGACTTGACTGTAAGGTGGTCACGATGTCCTCCTCTGCCATGGAGGATTTCAAATGCCAATTTATACTTTTGAGAGAAGTCCCTTTATGTATAAGTGAGAAACATTGGAAGTTGCAAAAGTAACAGATTACTAAGGCCGTGGGTCTTGCACAATGGTGGAGCAGAGTTGTGACTCCTTAACATCACTCCCTCTTTCACCTGGCCACCTGAAAATCTGTCACTCCCTCAGCCATCATGTCCACAGAAATCCCATCACTACATATCTTGTGATTGCAGGCCTTATTCCTAGAGTCAGGTAACCTCTCCAGTAGTCAGTTTCCTACCATCTATCACTCAACTCTTTCTGGTGCTGAGTGGCTCTGCCTGCTCTGGCAGAGATGCTTCATTTTATGGCACTCTTAGCTCATCAGCTATGACAGCATTACCTATTACCTATTCTGTAACTGACTTCTCAAGTCATCAGATGGGGTAGGATTCTTCCTCCTGGAATTCAAATAAAGCCTGGGTGAACATATCTTTCTCTGATAAGAAAAACAGAAAACAAAAACTGATATCAAACTGTGTGTGGAGTCTGTGAGAATCTATGAGGGAAAAAACATCTGAGGACACAGGTTCATCAGTGTAGGAAACACACGCCATATATACTTGCGAACATATACTTGTATGCATTTTAATTTTGCCAGTAAAGAAGTAGAATTATGCCATTCCTTCTTTTTATGTGTTTGGAGGACTGTAAACCTTTGTTGTTTCTGAAGTGAACGCACTGTTCTGTATTACATTGATTTTAGAAAGTTTTATATATTTATTTTTACTGAATTAATATCAAAAGGAAATCAGCTGACTTTGTTTAGAATGTCAGTGGCATTTATAGGCATTCAATTATTTGTAGGTCAGGCAAAATGCATATTCTATATCCTAACAATCTTAGATGATTTTTTAGGATATTGAATACACAGAGCTTGGTTTAGATCTCTTATCTTAAAAGTATTTTTTGGCTTTGAGTAGTGAATGGAAAAATGTGCCACCCTACTTTTTGGGGCTAGGATTTTTTCTTTATTTTTTTTTTTTTTTTGCTTTCTCATTTATTAGGCAGTTTTCTAATCAGCATATATAATTATGTTCTCCATGTAAACTGTGCAGCAACTCAGCTAACTCAGAGTAAAGAATTCTACTAAGTAGTAGTGCATCTGAAAGTCAAACATTAAAATGTTTAATTGCCACATCCCTTCATCTACTTTGTGGCATTGCTAGAATATCCTCTGTCAGCTTATCCACAGTTATATATTAAGTTAATCAATGATTTAGATGTTCCTTTGTTTAAAATCTTTGAATGGCTCAGTGCAGGAGGTATTCTTAAACATGTCTGATATTAGAAGGAATTAACTGTAATACTGTATTTGTGACTATTCTCATTAAAAAGAAATTTTATTTTAGGAGATTATTTTATAATATAGTTCCCTGAAAAGAAACTGCCTTATTACATGAATGGAGAGAACACTCTCTCAAAATGTGCTAGTGACAGACTAGTGACCTTTTCAGAGTGCAGAAATTCAGACATCCAGATTCATTTTCATCCCCAACTTAATGCTTTAATCAACAGCTGTAGTGTGGGACAATTCTGAAAGGGAAGAAGAGAGACAAATATGAAAAGGAGGCTGATTTCCATCCCTCCTGTTTAATCTGTCATGACATAGTTATGAATATAAGATTTATGGGGAAAGAATGAGAGGGAGACAAAGTGAGAAAAGAAAAATTGTACGGAAGTATGATTCTGCAAGTGAGTAGCTAGAACTTTTCAGTACGATGGAGAATGGAGTTATTCTCTTTGCTGCTAAGATTCGTTCTGAATTTTATTTAATTACTTCAATTAAAAAATAATATTAGGAAAAGATTTTTGCACTAATTTCTGAATAAGATGACTGAATTTTGGAACAATAAAAATTAGCCCCATTTAGCTTTTTCTACATCATGTGGATGGCTTCTCATGCTGACTTCACATTGATTCAAGACACCTCTCTCTGTGAGCAATTTGCAGACTTGTTTCTAAATCAACGTGTTTTGAATCAACATATTTTGAATCAACATGTTTTCCTGAATACTATTTGCTTGTCTGAAGTGGTTGTCTGAGATGCCATCTTTTTAGAATTTTGTCTAAGCGTAAGGTTCTGAAAAATTTTTATGCCAAACAGAAGCAAGATCCTACCTCTAACAAGGATGGATCAAAGAAGATCCCTGATCATATGCTACTAAAGAACCAATGTGTATATTTCTGTGGACTGGATTCAGGATTTAAACTGTGTGTGATGTCCCAGGTGATAGTCCTACATTTTGAGTTTGGGATGAAGTTGCTAGCTTTAGGCCCCTGGAAAAATCCACAGAACAATTGTTTTCTAGAAAGCAATTACTGAGACATCATATGTAGAACAAATTTCTCCATTAGAAGAATGACTCTTTGTTAACAGGCCAACTTTGCTACTGAGTTGGTCCTTACTCAATAAAGTGATTGCAAAGAGAGGCTCTACTTAAAGTGAAAATTAGAGTGGCCTACCTTGTGCCCATTAGTAAAATAGGTTGCTTTATAGTCAGCTATGTTTCTCTTTCACTCTGTTAAACAGAAAACCTCACCATACAATATTAAAACTTATCCTCATTGGGTAAATACCTATACATTAATAAAAGAGTTGAAACTAAAATGACGATTAGAAAATAAAGCATACTTGTCTTCAAGGATGTCATCTATTTTCCATAAGAATGAGTAAGAAAAGTGCTTGAATAATAGGGGATTGGATGGGAGTCACACTACATATGCCATACTAATTTCAGAGGTTAATTTGCAGTTAGTGAAAGACAGATATGTTCACAAAAGCTGTTAGAGAACCATTTAATCCATACATCATTTACCTTTCACAAGATCAATTTAAAACTATTTGAAGAATTTGAAAATATTTTTTTTTTTTAACGATTCCTTCTTTTTTGGCATTAGGCTACTTAAAAACATTTGGTGAAATAGATGAATAATCTGTCAGAATGCAATGCAACATCAAGGTGCACAGGCCACTGCTGTGCTTAAATCTGATGTTGTCTAGACCAAATGTCTAGTTGGTGGAAGTCAAGTTATATACAGATGTGCCACCTTGGATTAAACTGTAACAAATGGCTGCTGCCATTAACTACTGCCTATCTGCTAAAATGTGTTAACTAATTACCTGAGGGTTTTTCAGCCCATTTTATTTCAAAGTAAAAACCTTAGATGTTGACAAGGGAAGGAAGTGATAGGAGAAGAGAAAATGGCCTTAAACTGAAAGAGAGTAGACTTAGATTAGGTATTAGGAAGAAATGCTTTACTGTGAGGGTGTTGAAGCACTGGAACAGGTTGCCCAGGGAAGTTGTGCGCCCCATTCCTGGAAGGCTAGACCAAATGGAGCAACCTGATCTAGCGGCAGGTGTCCTTGCCCATGGCAGGGGTATTAGAACTAGATGATCTTTAAAGTCTCTTCCAGTTGAAACCATTGCACGATTCCAAGATTCTGTGATCTACCAGAAAATACAATCAGAGCATTTTTCAAAATAATTTCTTAAACATTTAAGTAGACTAAATATCAATGAAATTAGGAAACAATATCTTGAGTATGCAATTTTGGCTGCTCTCAGAAGTTCAGATGTTCTTACCCTGTTTTCTGTTTCCAGAGATATCTGTGAATTTGAAGATTCTACATATAAGCAAAGAAATTATGACAGAACAGCTCACAGACATTAAACAATTTGAACTTGATCAATAGGCCGCATTTAACTCCATTACTGAGAGAGTGGATGGAAATAATAAATAAAATAAGATACAATACTATACACCTTATCAATACTGCAAAATCCACTTATTCCCAGAAGAGTTATAAAAAAGGCTGTGATACCTTCATTTTGATTTTGGCAAATAGTAAAGATGTAAGATGGAGAAAGATAGTATACCTTTACTGAAGTATAGCAAACTGATTTAAGTTATATATAAAAGATAAAAAAAGATTCTGTTTAAATTACATAAAAAAAATAAAGTTCTGGTTCTAGGATACTCATTTTAAAAGAGGTAAAAAATGGGTTTGTAAATGTGGATAATTTATGAAATTTCTCTAGATCCAAATTACAAGTATACTTGGAGCTTCTTAAAAGACAGCTTAAGAATATAACAATAGAGATTAAATTTCTTTTCAGCTGGAGGATTTGTGTATTTTATAGATGCATCAATAAACAGAGAATAAGGAAAGAAAAATCAGGCATTGACTGACTGAGTTGGTATGGAATTAAAAATTACCTAGTTTTGTCCTCAGAAAAGTATATTCTATGCTTCAAGTTTCAAACAATGATTTGAATGTGAATTCTGAGGATCAGATGGTTATGTTAGACCAAAATGTAGGAAACAATTGTAGTAGTTATTAGCCTGAGAACACCTGAATGTATGAATATCTATAGTAGGTGTGAGAGATGTCCATCTCCTCTTAGTACCATTTCGGCACTGACTGTATATTTATCTAGGGTAGAAGAAGAACACAACCAACATGTGATGCTTCATCCTCATGCTTTCCCATTCTCTACCTCTTCTCAACTCTGAGCTTTCTAACCCAGATAAAGAGTCTGGTTTGTAGCCTTTGGTGAATCTCTTCCATGTGGTCAGGTCTTGACACTTTCAGACTCAGTAAGTTTTTGATCTTTGATGTATCCCATTGCAAGTTTAACTTCTTGTATAAAGAATGAAATTTTTGTAAAATCTGACTGTTAACACATTACTGATACATTCTAAACATTTCTCTTTTTTTTTTTTAAGATATTTAGTTCCATCCATGCTGTTTTATCTACCATTTTCTCATTGTTGAGTTTTCGTGCTGTCCAGAAAATTAATTACTTAGTTGTTCCATATACTGTAACTCACTGAATATAATTTTTGTCATTCCTAGTAAAGGGCCACAAGATTTTTGATGAAGTGGCAGAGCTGTTTGCCGGGGTTCAGTTGGCCTCAGTTCATTTTGGTTTTCTTTAGCAACCTGCTGGTGTCCACTCAATACACCTGTTTTAAGTTCAATTCCTTGAATATCTGGTATAATAGAAGTCTCATAAGCTACATAGTCATTTAACCCACTTATTTTCTTTATGTCACAGCACAGAAAAGACCAGTTGCTGCCCAGGAGTTGGGAATGTATAAGGCATTGTGGGTTCATCTGACCAACCAGTGCCTGTCCCACCAGCCCCGGGGAGGGGGCAAGGAAGCCCTGATGCACTGGGCATGAAAAGCAGGATTTGGTACCAGGGACTGGAGGGTGCCCTCTGGGCAAGCAGTCTGTGAACTGTCCTGTGCTGGTCACAGTGGATTCCAGGCAGCTCTAAATGGAGAGAAATAGTCCGTCATAACCCAAAAGTTCAACCAACCAGAGGACTACATGTCATTTCTTCTCAGGCACGTTTGAGGAAGGGTGGCAGCTGCTGGGGGGAGGAGATGCAAAAATGACACAGGAGGCATGGGAGTGCACTCAAAATTGGATGCAAGGGGATGTGAAGAGGTGTGTCTGGTGAAAAGGGAGAAAGAACAAGGGAGATGAGTGGAAAGAGACATTTTTGGGGACACGTACAGAGATGAACACCCAGAAGGAAGTGGTTTGTGCTGGAGAAGGGACACCCCTGAGAGACTGCATCCTTTGGGTGACCCGTGCTGGGCTGGGAAACCTCTGGAGGGACTGTGGCCCAGAGGCAACCCAGAGCAATGGAGCAGTATGAAGCATGGAGTAGTACAAAGAAACCTCTGTGCACTGTTCCCAGTCTTATGCACTGCCTATTTCCTCATGAAAGGGGTTTAGATGGACTAAGTATAATGTATGGTGAAAACAAGTGTGGTTGAGACAAGGAAAGGGAAACACAAGTGTTAGATTGAAGCTGAGTCTGTAGAAGAGTGGGGGAAGGCATTTCCCTAAGTATTTTGTAACTTGGTACCTGAACAAGTAATTAAAAACTCATAATTGGCAATAAATTTAATAAAATGAAATTTCCTGAGTTGAGAGTGTTTAGCCTATGACAGCCAGGTAGTGACCAGAGTTGGCACAGAACCTGGGTCACCAGGCAAATCCACAGTGTTGAAGCAAGATCAAGGACAAATGAGGATCATGACATGAGTCAGGATCAGCTCTGATGGCAGTGACCAGGGCAGAAACAGGTTGATATCCTCAGAGGCTGATGGTAGTGGGAAAGGCTGAGACATTATTAGGGCATCATCAAGCATATAGGTCAGGATCAGGCCCGATGAGGGGAACTACTGTCAGACACAGCCTTGGGATGGCTGGGCAGGTCTGGGAAGTGGAGGAAAGACCAGGGGCATACTGGGACATCAATATGCAGCTTGGACCCATCTCAGGGGGCAGGGTGGTGATGGAGCTGTCAGTTGTATCAGTCCTTTGCCAGTTGAGGGGAAATTAGCTGGGGACCAGTGAGAAGAAGAGAACTATGATTGGAAAATACAGAAAACAATCCCTAAATGGATGTTGACACTGAAGAAGAAGGGACCTCCCCTTCAGGATGTCAATAGTTCCCTGTTCTTCTCTGTGGAAGATTCATGGCATTGACCTTGGGACCAAGATGGACTTTATAGGGATGAGCACACTACCAGTGGAAAAATATTTTTAAGTGTTCTTGTACATTAATTAAAGGTACTATTATTAATGAGGCTTTCTGTATTCATTTAGACTATGATTACTGGTATTATTATTGCTTGCTTTATCCTGATTAGATTGCTCAGTTTTTATAAACAAAAATTCTTGGCTATATGTATATGTGTTTAAAATATTTATGATGCAGTTCCTTTTGCTCATACTAAGATTTTGATCTTAGAGATTTTTTTTTATACTTTTGATCTACTTGTTTCCATTCTCTTTTTCATTGTCATTTTATTCTTATGCAGGAGAGTGAAACAGAATTTTACCTAGTATTGAAAATGCAGGATAATACTGGTTCTGTACAGTGGAAAAAGTATGACATTTTCTATTCATTTTTTTTTTTTTTACTAACTCCTAATATCCTGATTTGCTTTTGTGACCACTACTGAATATCAAGCTAATGATTTTTATGATACCTGCCTTTGTAACCCCAAACCATGCTTCTGAGGTGTTGATTGTCAGCTCAGAGATGATCATTTTTTATGAGAAGTTAGACTGGTTTATTAAATTTTTTATTAGAATTGTAAAGACAATTATTATTGCCTTTAATCTTATCTTTATTCATATTGAAGTTCATCTGCCATTTTAGTACCTAGTTTCTGTAAGATCCTTCTGTAATTACTCACTTTATCCTTACTATCTGGAATAAAATCCTGACACTAGCAAACTTTGTCACTTTGCTTCTTGCCCATTTACTAAGCTCTGTATCAATATTTTCACAGGTCATGTCAGTGTAACTCACCCCCAATCATCCAGTGTAGGTCACCAGTAGTTGACCTCTTTCCTGTAAGAAATGACTTTTCCTACCTTCATTTCCTATCTTTCTCAAAATAACTTAACATTGCAAAGCTCTTTTATGCCATTGCTGATCAGTTTCTTTAAAAGCATTTGGTGAGAACCTTTTCAAAGCCTTTGGAAACCCAAGAAGACTTTATCCATTAGATTACCTTTATCTTATAGGATTTTTGAGAAAGAACTTTAATTTTCATTGAAGTTCACAAAAAGCCATGAGGCACTCATGAAATTTTCTGTGATAGAAAATTAGAAGTTAATAACAATACAGGAGGAGTTCAGAATATCTGATAGAATTAGATGACATTAAAAATGGGGTGAAATATGGGTGATCATCCAGTTACGTATTAATAAAAATAATTTCTGCTATAAACTGGGATTTCTCCACTCAGATAGATCCAAAGTGGGGGAAATGAACATTCTAAGCAATTACAGAATTTTAACGGGAGAAGGGGAAGAGGTGAGGCTCTATCAGAAAATTACTTCTGTCACAGAAAATGAAGTACCAATGGCATTTTACAAGGCTTTGATAAAGTCCTATATAGAATCTTTTGCATGGTTCTGGACATCTTTTTTGAAGATGAGGTCTATATCTATTAAGACGGCCAGAAGATGGACAGTTTATTTTATTGAAGGCAACTTAATGAGCGTAGAATATTTGGTAAAGTGAAGTCTGGGCAAGGATATGCTTTCCTTCTGGAAATAAAACAGAAAAGGATGACTTCAGGTAAAACACAATGTTTGTACAAGAACAAACATGTATAAGCTTTTCTGACCAAATTTAGCTTATGAGTTACAGGAATACTTCTAAGCATTAGAGACGTTAATATTGAAAATACTATGAATGGGATTATTTCATGAAGCCTTTTGGGATAGCAGGGTACATAGTCTATTACAAGAAAATGTCTGCAGCTGAAAGATATCCGTGACCTTTGAATGAAGTAGAACTATATTTGCCTGCTTCTGCCTCCCCTTTTATATTTTTTTCTTTTCTTTCCCATAAAGGTTTACATATATTTGTTAAGGGCATACTTTTTGTTCAGTGAAGCATAACAATAAGGAAACTGGGATAGCCCATATTGTGATTCAGCTTTGGAGTTTGTTTTGTAATTCTGAAATCACAGTTTACTGAGATGTCCTAAGGTGACAGAAGTGAATGAGGAAGGAGCTCAGCAGCCCACTGACATGCGAAGTTAAGTATCTAGCAGTGGAGAATGCTCTCTGTGATGTGTTAATTAATTCTCAATAACAGGATGATCAGAGTTTGAATTTGGCTATGGAAAACACTCAAGGAAACTGAAATCCTACAGAAACAGGAAAAAACAAATGTATCCATAATCAGGCGGAGAGAATAAAACCCATCAGGAATAGCATAAATAAAGTTTATTTGAAATTAAAAAGTCAGAATATTGGTGATCAGAAACAACTATTTTCTTTGAGTTGCTCATTTGTGTGTATTTATACTGTACTTGCAGAGGAATTTTGACTTTGGGATAGGTTCTATAATAGTTGCCAGTTATAATATAGACATCATAATGTTAAAATCTTGAACTTTTCCCAAACAATACTTCAGCCTTTGCATGGAGTTTACAGTATTTGCCTGTTTATGTTTTTGGGGTTTTTTTGTAAGTTGCTGAGGTTACCACTTAAAAGTCATTCTCAAATCTGAGATTTTGTGTGGACAAAGAGGCTAAGTGGGATTTAATACAAAGTGGCATTCTGCCACTTACAAAACATACAGAGGACAGAAGGAAGATTAGTCATATGAAGAAGTAGCAGAGAAAAAGTGTTTGGTCTTACCCTCTGCCATAAGTGTAAAAAAAATAAAAAAAAAAAATAAAAGGGAACTGAAGAATAACTCTTCCCCTTGCTGCTCTTCACATCATCTCTTTCTTGTGAACTTTGATTTTTAACATTTTTCCAATGAGATTGAGTTATAAGAGTTTTCAAGAACTTTGTGGTCAACAGCAGAAACCTGAATAAAACCCAAAATTTTTCTATCTCCTTCCTCTGCAAGCTTGAAGGCTGTTAGTCGTGCTCTGCATTTCAATGAGAGCAGTGGCAAAAGGAGCATCATGCAGAACAGGAATGTAATGATGCAGTCTGACTTCCACTCTTCAACAAGCGCTTTTTTTGCCATCCCCCCCCACCTCGAATTTTTGCATTTTTAATTAAAAAAGTTCTCATATCCATTTTTCCAGATTAACTTTTTCATTTCAAGGTTGTGTCGCATGCAGATGTCCAACAGATGTGTAATGTTCCTAAAATCCTCTCAAATTATTGAAACACCACTTGAGAAAATATTTTAAACAGAATGATAAGTGCTAAAACACTAAAGGTAGCATATCATTTAAAAAAATTTAAAAGAGAGCAATTTGAGAGACAAGTATCTGTGAGATCTGCCTCTTCTGAGCTGATGTGTACAATGACAAGTTTCCTTTCGTTAATCTAAAAAAGGAGGGGAGAGGTAAATACTCTTAGCTATAAGATGGAAGGAAAAGTGTTTCCTGAGGTCCAATTAGGGGTGAATTCTTTTTACATTACTCTTATTAATACTAATTTTATGGTACTGCCATATAATAAAGGCCAGCTAGGTAAGAGGTATATAGTACAAACACAGAGAAAAATTCATCCGGATTAGGGCCTCATACAATAAAAAATATGCCCATAAATCTTCTTTAGCTTGGCAAAGATCTAAGTATTCTCACTAATTCTCATGTAACTGAGAGATAATATGTGAACACTGAGCATATATGCAGTCTGATTCAGTCAACTTTCTTGCTTTCTTGTAACATAATTGACAGAGGGCTGTGAGGAGGAAAATTTTTGTATGAAGATTGTTATAACTTAATGAACCTTGTAGTTTGATGTGCTGTAGCTGAAAAAGGGTGTATTTGAATGTGAAAAGATGGGAAATAAAGCATGAGGTTTTGAAATTTTCTAAGCTGTCTCAGCAAAAGGCAACGATGTGCCATCAAATACATGTTTCTTCAGGCAAATGGAGAAGGCAGTTATTTCTGTCTAAGCAGAAGAAAAAAAAAAAATCTTAAATTTCTCCAGTCTTATATTGTCTAATATTTTAGTGGAGTATTTTGGAGATAAAGACTGAGGTGTCCCCTTTCTAAATATTCAAGTTCCTGTCATTGCTTTATTGAATACTATTTTGTTCTATAGAAAAAGCTTCTTTGACTCCTTTCTTGTCCATATTGTTGTCAGACAAACTCTGATTTTTTAAAGGAAATTGGCCTGTTCCATGTCTCTCCCTTGTCTACCTCTTTGGAAAATAATAATAGAAAAAAAGAAATTATATGTTTTGTGTAGGAATTGAAATACAAGAACTGCAGTCTGAATCTTTTATAATACTTGTATCAAAAGGACCATTCATTCCAAGAAGATAGCCTGGGGATCAAAGCCTGCTTTTATTGCAACTGTGCCTAAATGAACAGTTTCAAACTTCTGCCAGGCCTTACTTACTATGCTGCTCCAAAGACTACTGAGATCAGCAATGTATTTAGGTAATTTGGGCTCCTAGACAAAACAAAAAAAAAAAAAAAAAAAGAAAAAGTGATCATTTTACTCTTTGTGTTGAACCTATTCCCTCTTCCCTCTCAATACTGCTTGTTTTCACTTGTAGAATAGGATGTTCTCTTCTATGCCCAGTGGAGTGTAGAAAAATCAGTTGACAATCTTTTCCTGATCCCCGGAGCTCATGGAGCACAGGAGAAGTAATCTGCAAATCCTGTTCCTACCAAAATTCATTTAAGTGAAAAATACACAATAGCTTGTGGAATCATGACTTTTGTATCATGCATTGTCAACAGCAGCTTGAATGGGACTGTAGCACATTCTCACGTACAATTTGTATCTCTTCTTCTCACTTTTTCCCGATAACCTGCATGACACAGAGGAAAAATATTGTTTCTTTGAGAGGCAGGGGGTTGCTGTTCCTGCTGAGTTTACAACTAATAGGTGTTGTTAGCTATCGCCTTAGAGCATGATAGTGCTGATTAGAAGTATCTTACCTTTGAGAAGAGGAAGGACTACCACATTCCACTGACTTTCAAACTCTGCAGGACCATAAACCCAGAAGCTATGGTTTCTTTCATATTTACATCTTTCTTTGTCCTCATTTAAAAACACTTTCATTCCACATAAAGAATACTCCTTTTAGGATTTCTGAGTTATCACCATAAAGATTGCAGAAAATGCTAGGAAAAGTTTATGAAAAAAAAAAAAATTGGATGTGGAGACATCAAAGACAAATGAATTATGAAAAGTTTTAGGAATTGAAAATAAAATGTAAATGAAATGTAATGAGCAAAGATTTAGGTTTAGAAAGACAGAAGAAAGTGGCATTTGGATAAAACAGGTGACTTTAAATTATCACAAGGAAAAATTACTTATGAAAGAGACAGTTATACCTTCTCCACTCCTCATGTTTTGTCTGTAGACCTCTTCTGTTAACACTCTTGTCCTTGCGTCTGTGCAGTAACATGGATAAGGGAACTGATATAACTGAAAATTAATCTGTCATTATGTTGGTGTAAAATCAGAATGCAAACACTAGCTCATGGAAGTCTATTAAAGACCATTTGGAAAATTTTTTCTGTTCAGCAATGGTAGACCACAGTCACTGCCCTTCAATCAGCAGGGAAGGAAGTGGCTCGAAATTAACAGTAGAAATTGAACATAGCTCAGAAAAGGAAAAAATAAATATCATGAAAGGTTTTGACAATCGAACCTGGAAATAATGGCTAAATCAGAGCTGATTTTGCTTGACCTGAGGAAAAGAACATTAGGGACAGATGTAATGACTATCTGTGCAAATGTAAAGGGACAAAATAAAGGTGAAGAGATCTATTATTTTCAATAACCAACAAGTACAGAATGAGCAGTAATGGTTCTTAAGCAGCAGGAACAAAAAGTATTAATAACATTTCATAATCTTTGTTGTGTTCAAAATGCAGGACAAACTAATTTGCAATATTTCTCTGTATGAAGAGAATGCCTTTTAAAGATGAAGATACTCAAGTAAAAATGTATGCTGACTTCCCTTAGTTCAGTTAAGGACTAATATCTGAAAAGGTTTGTTTTTGTTTTTGTGATGGATTTATCAGTGCTCAAGAGAATCCCAAAAGGAACTGACCATTCCTGAATGATGAGTCAAACACCCAGGCTCCATGTAAACTGAAAGAAAAACAACAAGCACTTCACAATGGATACCACAGGAAAGAAAACAAAAAGACTACTCTCTAGGAAAAAAAAAAAAAAAAAAAAGAAAAATCAAGTGCCATCTAGAGTTATAGTCCATAGAAAAAAATTATTAAAACAAGGACTTTCTAGAATTTCACCTCTCTTAGGGATCCAGTAGCTTTACTGGGGCTGCTCAGAGACACTTTTTCAGGCGGATAAGACAGAGTCTTTCCCTAAACATGAATTCCTTGGAATCTGAGCCTTGAGGACTTAAGTTCTTTCATTTAAATTTATTCTTCAAAGAGTATATAATAGCTTATATGATAAAAAAAAAAAAAAAATTGTGGAGATTTACATAAAGGAAAAAAAAGTAAAATAATTCAGAATGTGCATATGTGTCCATATGCAGACGTATTTTCATATTTGGACTGAAAGTTTTCCTCAAATGAGGTAAAAGTTTTTCCATTGTCTTCAAAGGTGCTAGTAGTTAATTTTCATATTTTATATTGCTGTCCTAATCAGTCTAAATAATGTCAGTAAATCGCTTTCTTAGGACATTTGTGTAGGGTCCACAGAAGTGTGTCAGATTCTTTACGGTTGTGCAAGAAGATAAGCTGTTACTTTGAAGCACTTTCAGTTTAAGTAGACAGTTTGCATAAAGAAGGAAAGAGAAAAAAAAAAAAAAGGACAGAATCATTTTCCTTTTCCCCTACTTTTTAATAGTTGTCTCTCACTTGTTTGCTTTCACTTAGCTACCTTAGAATGATAATACTCTGGGGTTTTCTTCTTCAGTTGATAACAAAATAACAATATATTCAGACACCATCTCGTTTCACATTTCAGGAGTCTAAAAGTCCATTAAAGTAACTTTTATCTTCAGCTGGTTATCATTCTTGCTACATTATTATTTCCCCAACCTATGCTCCTTACCTCACCATGCTTCAATTTAAAGTTACTCTCATTATATCTGTCAGTATGCCTTGTCAGGAACTATTTTGTCAGGCCACCTGATTAGGATTTTTTATAGATTAAACCAAAAAGAGGGTCAATTTTTAACCTACCTGATGGAGAAATTGAAATTTTTCTCACATGTGCATGCCTTGGATGGAGTGCCAGTGCATTGGGTGAGAATTAGGATATTGTGAAATAAAGACTAAGCTAATTTCCTTTATTCTTTAACCTCTGCAAATTCTTTTGGTACTTTTCATCATAGTATTCATTCTTATACCAAAAAACTGCTTGAATTGTTTTAGCAAGAGCTTAAAGAGAACTGCAGACAAATGCATTTACCCAGTTATCAGTTCTAACTCAATTAAAAAAGCAAAGAGTATGGAGCTTTTTAAACTTGAGAATTGAAAGTGAAGCTTACTAGGAAAAAAAAAAAAAGAATATTTTCATTACAGAAATACATTTCTGATTTGAGCTGTTTGAATCTTTTTATTTCATGCAGGATGCTCGAAAACTTAATGTGGCCACATTGATGTACCAAATATTCCCATATAAGATATAATTTTATTCACCATTTAACACTGAATCATAGGTCCTGTAGGTTTAGTCGGGATGGTTTGAGTACTACGGATGAATTCTGGAGAACCTGTTGTGGACAGACTCTTGTTTATGGCTGTGAAAATAGGGTAAGTGGCTGAAATTCTGGCTAGTTAATATCTACAAAGATATGCTCAGGAGATTTTTGTTGTATGGCTTTAATTCCAGAGTATGAGAAGGCACAGCTAAAGACCATCTGCTATAGCAGATAACAATATACTGATGCTGTCAAATCTCAGCGGAACAGGATTTCTAACCTGTAGAACACTAGACGAAAGCAGATGTAGTGAGTCTATCTGTGGCATATACAACCATTTGCCTGCAGGAAAGAATTGAAGTAATTTCTTTCTTTAGAAGCCACATAAGTTGAGTCCTCTGATGTGAAATCACCAGAGGACTCCATCATCATTATGTTGTCTAGCTAGCATGGTCTTTTAATTCAAGAAACCTGTTATGAAAGCTAAGTAGACACTCTTAATGCTTATTAGGAATACCTCTTCTTGACACCCTGTTCTGCTCTCCTCTTTACAGTTTTACGCTTGTTTATACAGTGTTCATTAATCAGTTCAAATTACTTTCAAGCTGCATTTTCAAGTTTCATTAATATTATCAACAAGTCCTTACTTACAGAAAGGATGGCTCCTACTCACCCTGGCGAAACAAATCCCTATCTTCTTCATACTGTGATAAAGGTTTGGCCACAGCAGTACTACCTGTAATTCACTTAAAACCCTGATAGAGACAGATTTGTAAAGATTGTCTTTTCCATTTTTTTCCCCAATGAAATAGAATTATTAGACTGTAGCAGTTTTGCTTCAGTGTTATAGTAGATTCAGTTTTCAAATTCTTTAAATTAAAAAAGTTGATAGCCTTTTGTCACAGTGAAAAGTAACTCTTTTAAAAAAAAAATAAATTTAGACTGGGAAACTTTATATATCATCTCTATTAAGTGTGAAAATTCCACATGTCCAAACGTATAAGCTATGAAGATTATTAACAATCTTTTAAGTTTCAGTGTTTAATGAGAAGGAAAAAAAAAAATCAACTGAAAGATAAAAGAAAAACTTTGTGAGAAAAACAAAGAAAATTCCCCTTTGTACTTGTTTTGGAGTCAAGTTCTGTGGTTCTAAAAGTTTAGTTACTTAGTGTCATGGTTGAACACCAGACATCAACTAAACAACAAACAGCTGCTTGCTCACTCTCTCCTGATGGGCTGAGGAAGGCAATTGGAAAGGAAAAGTTGTGGGTTGAGTTAAGGAGTTTAACAGGTAATGGAAGAGCTGCGTGCTCATGCAAAGCCAAATAACTTATTCATTCACACCTTCCCATGGCCAGGCAGGTGTTCAGCCATCTCCAGGAAAGCAGAGCTTTGTCTCGTGTAATGGTGACTTAGGAAAACAAATGCCATCACTCCAAATGTCTCCCCTTCCTTCTTCTCCCCCCAGTTCTATATCCTGAGCATGATGCCATATGGTATGGGATATCCCCCTGGTCAGCTGAGTTCAACTCCCTGCAAGTGGGGTGGAGTCAGGTGCAGAAAAGGCCTGGATGTTGTGTAAGCACTGCTCAGCAGAGTTTAAAACATCTTGTGTTATCAATCCTGTTTCCAGTGAAAATCCAAAACATAGCCATACTGGTTACTATGAAGAAAATCAGCTCTATCTCAGCCAAAACCAGCACACTTAGCAACTAGTGGAATAAATTTAATACTGAAAGACTTCAACATTACTGATGCTACCAACAAACCATTTTGTTTAGTGCACTTTCTTTTTCCATTCCCCTGAAAAATGAAAAAAAAAATCATAAAGGAAAGGTAGGAAATTGTGTATTGAGAAGTTCTTCACAAGCTTCTCTAGGTCTTTGTTTAGATTCATTAAATTGAACTGTGGCAAGGAAATGGCTTTCATTAATACAGAGTTTTTCAGAGGACTGAACTCACCACAACAAGTATATATAATGTGTTTAATCCTATTTGACTGTTCACTGTTTTCTGTTGGTTATAATCAGTTATTGTGAGTCATTTGTGATGACTTGGAGTATTTTACTGCCTTTTTTTTTTTTACTGCATTTTTGAATAGCACCAGTTTTGTGAAAATTGCCAGTCTGTTTATGAACTGCTGGGAATCTTGTGATGTCTAGAATTGTAGAATATAAAATTTGGAAATTCTCTTTAGACACAGCTGAACGTGTAGTACTGGCAGAAAGGACTAGGACCCTCTCCTGAAGAAGTCTGATCAGCATGTGTGCATTGGAATTCATTTTTCACGAAAATCTTGGGTAAATTAAATTTCTGTCACATAGTAATAAGTCAAACATTCACATAAACCAGTGCTTTAAAATAAAACATGATTTTAGAGAAAAGAAGGTCTCTTTTGCTCTTCTTTTCATTTAGTGATATACTAGTGATATACTTCATTTAGCGATATATTATTTGGTTTGAATTAACAACAATGATATAAACGGCAGGTAACATACAGCTAACAATGGGAAAAAATGAATTAGAGACTCACTGAAAAGAGTTGGCTGATGTTACTGTGCAGCTTCTGCCTGCATATGAAAAATTATGGTGATGGGGGAAGAGAGGGTTCCTGGCAACTGGAAAAAGTTCTATGAACATCTTTAAGAAAACAACAAAAGCTTGGAAATGTGAGACAGGTTTGTAAAACCTCTGTCCCTGTAAAGATCATGAAAAATAAAAGATAACTAGGAACAGTTGACACAGCTTTAATAAGACAGAACATGCTAACTAACCTGGTTACTTTCAACAACACAGTGAGTGGCAATGGGTAGAATGAAAGATCAATTAATAGAATACACTTGCAGTAGGATTTTTGATATTTTCTCTCACACTTATTAGAGGAATTACAGACTGAAGGATTGGATGGATAGTGTTTTGGGTGGATCACAAGGGACTAAGGATAGTAATCAATGTCTTGATATCCATTTAGTGGCTGGTAATAAGTAGGGCATCTCTGTATTGATACTATGTTTGTATTGTGCTATATCATCAACAGCAACCTTAATGACAGGTTAAAATATATCTTCAGCAAGTTTGTGGGTGATGCTAAAATTGGAACAGTTAACACACCGAACTTAAGACAGATTCTGCAGGGAGAGACTGAGGGAACAAGGCTTGTTTAGTACATTGAAGGAAGACTGAGATGCAATCCAAATGGCAGACTACAACTTCTTGACAGAGTGTTGCAGCACCCCAGTCTCAGATCATGAGCTCATCGAAGGGATTTCGCATTAAAAATATACATGGCTCCAAAAATCCACCCAACAGATATTAAAAAGGTTTTCAGTTCTTTCATACCTCGAGGCTTTGCATGGGAGAAATGCTATGACACCTCTCAGGGCATCAAAATAACACACATTTACTGACAAACTTTGGAAAATAAGGGAACTTGACAAAAGTTTAAAACAAGCACTCAATTAACATAAAGCATTTCACAGAGCATTGCCTTAGCAAATTTCAACCCATGCAGGTTAAAGATACCCAAACATCAAGAAAAAGGAAATTAGGTGAAGAGGAAGAATTGTAAGGGAGAATTATAACTACTGCTTTGAATCAAGCATAGATCCAACTACAATAGACCCAAGAAATGGTAGGGCTGTGAACTGTGTGGTGTCTGCATGGTGCTGATTTTACCGCTCTGGACTCCTGCAGCCACACCCCCAAGGTGGGCCTTCAGGTCTGCCAGCTGTATGGGGCTGATTAGGGGCTACAGGGGGTGTGGTGTGGGGTTTCAGGTGTGCCAGTGACTAAGAGCCATTCTGGGGTGGACTAGAACTCCAGGGATGGGGGAAGGAGAGGGGTGGGAGTATGGGGCAGTGCTCCTGGTGTGCCAGTGACTGACAGCTGCACCAAAGGCTCTCAAGGAGGCAGCGTTATGGAGGGGGAAAGCACAGTTCCATCTTGGCAGAAATTGGTCTGCTGTCTCCCTCCACATACTGAGTTTTTTCAGGCCAATAATAAATTTAATAACCTTTTTTAGTCCCTCACAAGAGTTAAAGACACAATGAAGGTAAAGTAGAAGATAGTATAACTAAAGACAGAATCTTGAAGTCATTGAGTTCTTGTAGAACATGTAGTTCAGACTGGAGATAAGAAAAAACCACATTTTTATTAAGAATGTAGTATGACACTAGAACAGGTAAATCAAAAGCTTTTTGAATCTCCTTTCTTGGAATAGTTTAACAGACCAGCTCCAAAATCAAGTTTCTGAAAGAAATGAACAGCAACTAGAAGAACCAAAATTTTCTTATCACTGGTAGAGCCCAATATTATTAGAAGAGAATTATATGATACAACATAGAGAACATAAGTAAAAAGAAATGGAGTTGTATGAGAAAAGAAAGGCATATCCTAAGAAACCCAGTTTGGTGCAGTTGAATGTGTTTGGGCAAATGCAAAGAAAAGATGAGGGAGTGATATAAAAATGAAAAAAATATCTTAGCGATTATGTGAGCTGGAGTAGGATTAGCATGTCACAGGCTGTGTAAGAGTCGGCAGGCTGTGTAAGAGTTGAAAATACCTTACACATGTAGGACAAAGAAAAGCAAATGGAAGGCATCACAATCCTAGAAGTATGATAGAGATTATAGTGTTATCATTACAGATCATAAATGAAGAAAACAGAAGCTTCTAGAGAAGAAGAAATGGAAAGTTCACTTTTTGACATAAGAAAACAGCCTTCTAATGGGCTACACCTGACTAGTTGACTGAAAAAGATGGGAAAAAGATCACAGACAAATATAAAGAACATTTTTATAGTTTTTATTTTGGAGTTTCTAATCAGATTGAAAGCAAAAAAAATATTTTTAGGGGTTCAGAGGTTTGCAAAAAAAATTATTTTTTTTTTTTTTTGTAAGTATAACTAAAGGAACAGAACAAATTTATTAACTATGACATAACCTTAAATTCTTTGTCGTGCCAGCAAGTGTGTGGTACTGTCAGGTGTACAGCTTAGTTAAAATCACTTTCTTTTTATAGACTTTCTTCTACCTTACAATAACTTCAAAGACATAGAAGAAACTGAAGCTAAGGATAGCTAGTTCACATTTTGTATTGTTGCTTTCTGACTGCATATGTATTGTATACAGAGTCTTCTAATCTGATTTAGTAGACACCTCAGAGAATACTACTTACTGTAATTGTGCAATTCTAATGAGAGCAATTTTGACAGGAAAAAATATAGAACTATGTAAGGTCCTGAACTTGCTCGACAATTTTTTTCAAAGGAGGCTTAGATACCTCAATTCCCTGAGGCAGGCACAAAAGAGAATGGGACAACATTCTCAGGAGGTCAAACACATACAAGAGACATAACAGGTGAGAGGCCATGTGTTTACAAGACCTCGTTCTGTCGTGCTTTGCCTTGATTACTGGTGGAGTTCAGTTCTGAGAGATTTGTTCATTGACATTCCTAATAAGTTTGCCATTGTTTGACCCTGAAAAGACAGGTAGAGAGTAGCTAGAGGTACATACTTTTTATGAAAGGCTGAAGAGATGTCTTGGGGTTCTGCAGATGACATAATGAGCACAAAGTGGACAGGAAGTAGCAAAGACTTCATTACTTTTTCAGCAACCAAGCTAAAAACTCTTTGTGGTCTTTTGGAGCAAATATATTTTGAATATTGCATTTGATATTAGATGTTACATTCCAAAAGATATATTGACAAACTGAATGAAGTTCTGATGACATGAAAAAGGGAAAAAGAAAACCCCCAACAAACCAGAACAAACGCCCCGCCCCCTTCCCCCCCGTCCTCCCCCCAGATCAAGGAGATGGAGGGATTGATTTTTAAGGAAAGATGAAAGAAGAAAGGATGTACAGCTTGACTCAGCAACGATAAGGGGCAGGGAGAATTAGCAGGTTACAAATAGCCCATGGATTTAAATATTAAGTCAGAGAGAAATAATTTAGTGCAGGACAAGATGATGTAGCTAGAATATCAGTATTAAATTAAGTAAAAGAAACTTCAAACTGAATGCCAAAACAACCATTGCAGAATAGATTTTTTGACCTTCTGATTGGATTGAAATTAAAATTCAATAACAGTTGTGACACTACCAAGGTCAATCTTTAACCATGTATATTAAAAACATCCTAGAGATACAGAACACCTCTGATTAAGAAATTAAGATTATTTTATTTTATGAGCTGATGAATAATCCTGGACTGTGTTAGGTGGAGTGTTGCCAGCCAGTCAAGGGAAGTTATCCTTTCTCTCAATGCTTTTTAATCAGTTAGTTCCTTTGGGTTTTTTAGTGAATGGAAAACCCGTATATATAATGTTTTCCCAATTAAATACTCTAATTTGCAAACTTTAAATATTAACTCTATCAATTTCCGAAGTGCTTCCTAATTTTTATTGATTGACAAGGATATCTACACGTTAGTAAAGTGATTTTCATTTACATTAGATTTACACAATCCCTTATGGTATCACTAGAGCAATATTGCTCAAACAACTTGTGTGTTGTGGGGTAAGCTCAGTAGGCATCTCAGCCTCACACAGCTACTCACTCCCCTACAGTAGGATAGGGGAGAGAATCAGAAATGTAAAAATGATAAAACTCATAGGTTGAGATAAAGACAGAATAATAAGCAAGGAAAAAGGTAAGTACACAAGGAATTTTTTCACTACTTTCCATGGATGGGTAGGTATTTGGGCATTTCTAGGAAAGTGAACTCCAACATGGGAATAAAAACATTGTAAATCTAAATGTCTCCTTTTATTGTTGAGTCTGATGACAGATGGTGTAGAATATCCCTCGAGTCCGTGGGGGTCAGCTGTCCCAGCTGTGTTCCCTTCCAACTGCTTGTGCACCCCAAGCCAACTTAGTGGTGGAGCAACATGGGAAACAGAAAAGGCCTTGATGGCATGTAAGAACTGTTCAGCAATAGCTAAAACACTGATGTTTTATCAGTGCTGTTTTGATCACAATTACCAAACAACCATTATGAAAATTATGAAAAGACTTAGCTCTACTCAGAAAAAAACACTACAGTAGTGTCAATATTCCTGTCCCAGAAAGTCAGAAGAATAGATATTTCATTTGTGCACTATCTTAGCAGTTATAGCATTGTTAAGAATGTGAAAGCTTGGTATTTATTTGCATTTCTGCCTAAAATAAAGAACTCTCAGAGGAATGTTCAAACTGCCACTTTGTTCTGGATTGGACAGACTGATGAGGATCTAAAGTGTTCTTGATAATGCTTTTGGAGGCTAGAGAAAACACAAGAGTAAGCAGGGGTGAATAAAGCTGTTTCTCAAGAGAATAGAAACGTCAGAATTCTCAGGTTTGCAAGTGAAAGATATTTAAAAAAAAACAACACACACCAAAAAAACCCCAAACAAACAAACAAAAAAAACCAAAACCCCAAAAAACCACAACATTAAAATAACTGGAACATGAATTAGAATCTAGAGTTATCCTTGCTTCAGTGAGGACTCCAATAAATAGGCTGAAGAATTGTACTTGCATAACTATTTTTTCTGTATTAAAAATAAATCTGTATTTTTGCCATGAAACACTACAAATAGGTGAATTTGAACTTTGTCTTTCCTGGTGGAACCCTAAATTCTTCACTCCACACTGCAGAATCTATTTAGTTTTGTAGCTTCTGTGCCTTTCTTGGAATTGTTGATCTTCCTATGTAGAAAAATGGAACTACAACAGGTGAGATACATGAGCCTTCCTACTGCAGTGTAAGAGATGTGGAAAACAGGGCCAGAAGAATGAAGATGGTAGCCAAGGACAAGACAACATCACTGGTGTGCATCTTTTCATCTACTGGTTTTTAATCAAGAGATTGCTCTTAGTCTAAAGTACTTTCTACAGCATTATAGAGGTACTTTGTGGATTTCATTCTCAGATATTTAAATCTTTTCAGATAATGACACAGCTTACCTAATTCAAAGCATCAATTTCTGACTTATGATAGAGATATTAAATGTTAGATTTCCCATGTGTTAGGTCATAAGCATTGACCTTACTTAGGAAACATTAAATAATGACCTCAGAGCTTGCACTTGATCCAACGTCAGTGTTTGCGTCCAATTTCAAAAGCAAGAACTACTTTTATATCTAATTTCACAATATATAAAATTGCCACAATGGACCTGTACACTCTAAAGTGTCATGAGGAAGGATGAAGACAATCATAAAAGGTAATAAGGAGAGTTTTGAAATATGAAGACAGAGAACAGAAACTGTGTGAATAGATCATTTGGATGTAGAAGTAGAGGTTAATAGTGTCAGGACCCTAAGGACACTATCAGGCCTTACTGTCCTTGCCCAGCCTCACCTGTGCCCCTGACTAGGGCCCTGGCACCATTACAACCCACTGGAGCCTCCAGACCATGTGCTGGGGGTGGTCTCCAAATCCCCATAGCCCTCACCAGCCCTGAACCAAGCCTACCTGCAGGTCCATGCCCTGGACCAGAGTCAGTCCCTCCATGTCCCCAGGAAGGTGCCCAATGGGGCACCTGGGGCTTCCTCCAGTGACCCTACTCCTCTTCTCACTGGGGCACTGGGAGAAGTCCTGACTGCCCAACCTGGGGATTCCCTGGGGCTCCCAGTTCCCAGCCCACAGGTTGCTGCTGGCTCACACTTCTCCATAATAGAGTATACTCAAGAGAGCAACTTGTACGTGGGTGAGAAAGGATTCTTCTAAATCATAAGTCATTTGCCTCAGGGAAAAGGAAAATACTCTCAGCTGTTATTCAGCTCAGCCCCACAGACAGCTCCGGGTTTTTTTTTAGATAGGTGACACATTGCATGCTATTTTTCACTGACAAGTTACAGTTTTCTGCACTTTTTTTTTTTTCTTTTCCCCCCAGAGCAGCATCATATTTTCTGCTAACGCATTTTTTGTAAACTCATAAGTACTTCTTGGAACTGCATCACCTAAAAATAATGATGTTTTCATTCATATACAGAGGACATACGTACACAACAATAAGATATATATGCTTAGCAATAAGATTATGTTAGCATTGCATTTACAGTTGCAATGCAACTGAACAGTTTCAAAGAAGTTTTGAGATTTCCTGTTGAATGTACAGAAGCCTAGCAGTGTTCTAATGCTTGAATTTAAAATGGCCAAGATTATTAAAAACAAGTAAATCATGTTTTAACATTTTATTAATTCCACTTTTTTCCAGCTCTTTGAGAACTCTTCAATTTATTGCATTGAATCAGTGTCCTTTGAAATAGACCTGATTATGCTGCCCTTGCAGTTCCAGAAGTCATATTTTAAAAAGGTCAAAATGTTTATCTTTGTAACAGAAAAAGTCATAGCTACTCATTGGTCTTGAAGTAGTTTCCTGATCTGTTCCCCTGATGTTAATTTCAGTGCTTTAGCTTTCTTATTCTTTTCTTCTTGTAAGCCTGGGGTATATACTTTTCATGTATATAATTCAAGACAAATAAAAATCAAGCTGAACAGAAATGAATCCTTTGATCTCCTAAATAGATTGCTAAATTAATCATTTTTCCTTACCTCTAGTTTTTGAAAAGGACACTTCTGTTTTTCAGTTAGAGAGAAGAATTTATCCTTTAGATGCATACCTCACTGCTCTTCTGGAATTACTTTTTTTCTCTTTCCACAAAAACCCAAACAAACAAACACACGAATAACCCCCCCCCCCCAAAAAAAAAAAACCAACAAAAACCCCACAAACAAACAAACCCCAAAAATAAAGGTCAAATCTCGGCCTTTTAAGTGATAACCACCTTTCCAATGACCATAAAGGAATTACAGGTTTTCTTTTATAACTGTTTTAACCTGCTCTCTGTTTTGTTCCCAAACAATTCTTTTGATAGCTCAAGAGAAAATGTTTATCCCTGCAGAGCATGGTCCCATGCACAGATAGTAAATGTTCCAGACCAGCACATAGATATATGTCATGTACTAAACATGACAGCAGTATTATAGAGCCTTTTAGAGAGTTCTTGTGTCTAATGGCGTTGAAACCTACTATTTTAGTTAAAAGATTTGTTATTGGAAATTCTTGGCCCCACTTCAGGTGCTTGTTCCTCTCATTAGTGCCAAATGCTGAACTGATTGATATATGGTCTTGCTCAAAATTACATAGCTGAGACTCTTCTGGGAAGGTGAGGCTGCTGAGATAATTATGTATATAAAAAATTATTTTCATCTTTTGGTTTAAGAAGTATAAGGGACAATTTTTGACCATGTGAAATTTGGGGGTAATTTTTGTGATTAAAGAGAGCTTGTAAGAAAGTTGTCTTGGTGAAAATTGTCTATATGGGCATCATACAAGAAGGTTGCCTGTATCAGGATGAAAGCATATGTTTTATTAATTGGATGAAATTTAGAAACTTTATTTCAATTAATGAAACATAAAACACTAAAGGCTTGTGACATTTATCAATTTTTACAAATTATTATTGAAATTACTGTAATCCTAAAAGAATTTAATAAAATATTTATAGGGTTCTTTTGTGTTACAATTCTGTAGTTTTAGAATTGGTGTAAATGTAAATAAATTGACATATAGCTAACATAAAGGAACTCTTGAAATGTATAATGAAAATATGCATAAAGTAATAAATTGAAGTTATACTTAGACACAAATAATACTTTTTCATCTGGCAATAACATTTTCTTTCTGTTCAGAATGCTATGTATTTTAGTGTAAAAGGAATAAAACTTTGATGCTAAAATGTTGCTTTTTAAACATTTTTATTTCCATAATAAATGATGCTACCTCTCTCTTCCTTTCTTTTCATATAAACCTCTGCCTTTTACATAATTTTTGTTTGTTTGTATAGTGAGAAATAGAGTGGTCTGTTTTAAAAAAAGGAAAATGACCCCTCAATCTTTTCTGTGTATGAAGTGTCTCTGTCTTAGATATGAAGTTACTAGTTTTGGTAGTAACTTGGTACCTTTGACATATTTCTGAAACCAATATTTAAAATATTATCTGAAACCAATGTCCTAAATATCAATGGTAGAGGTGACAATTAGGCTTGTAAGACTGTGAGACAGGAATGGACTGTTGAAAAACTGAGAGCAGATTTTCACCCTTTTTTTATTGTATTGTCTTTGCAAAGTGTTTTCATGACAACTTTCTCTGCTCCATGATGGTGATGCCTAAAGAATTTTATGTATTTTTATGTATTTTTGGTGTGTATTTTATGGATCTTTATAGCTTTAGAAGTAAGGGATTTCTA
>JAWWEW010000131.1:53250218-53264829 GCA_035583185.1 Anabacerthia variegaticeps
CAGCACAGCTCACAACCTCATAAGGGCACGCAAGCTTCTCCCCTGCGACAAGGGGGTGTCCATGGAGAAGACTTTAGAGTACACCGAGTACACAAGTGCATGATACAGTATGACTCCTACAAATCTATAACATTAACTAGTATCATATCTAATGGATACATCCAACCTGAGAATTGTCTGCCCCCAGAACCTCCCCCAGGTCTGCCCCTTGGCACGGCTCCCCAGAACTGAGCCGGGGGAGCCGTCCTCATCTCCACGTCACATGCCTTCTTTGAAGCTTCTCTAAGATTTCTGGGCCTTGTGCCTTGAATATGATGATGTCTTATTATGTCCTTCTAAGTATGTGTCCCAACAAGATGTCTTTGTTAAAATCTTTTTCCTTGAAAAGAACATTAAATAAAATTTCTAAATTTGGAGAATTTGATATAGATCATGAGAAAGGGATTTAGTGACTGTTCACTGCTATTTTAAAGTGTTAGAAACTATAGAAGCTATATTAAAAATCTGTATGCTACAAATCTTAAGAATCTTAGGGCAGCAGATCCACTTTTTTAAGAACTGGGTTTTCATTTCTATATTTTTGCATAATATTTGTAGTATGCTCTAATACAATGGTAAATAAGTAAACCTTATAGAAGCAGAGAAGAATTTTTTTTAAGGTTTTGCTCCTCCCCTCACCACTCTTAGAAAAATGCACTCTCATTTGTTTTACTGATGCTCCAGAGAAGAGGGGGAAAAATGAAGTATGATTTTAGCTATAGTCTATTTTAGCTAACTAGACTGAGAAATTCTAGAACTACCCATATCCTAGTATAGAGTCAGACTAAGTACAAAACAGCAATGGTACTTTCTGAGATCCATTCATTGCCTTGTATGACTTTGGAAACAAGGACACAGTGCTCTATGTCATAGCCACACTCTAATTGTTGGGGCAAGACCAAATACAAATATTGTATCTCATTTGGAAAGTTCAAAACTAAATACTTACCTTCTGTTCTCAAAAGCCTGTATAGATTTCTTCTGGACTGTTTATATTCTGTCAACTGTCAGAGTGGAGGAAAGAGTCTCTGTATAAAGAGGCTTAGGATCCAAGTGTTCTATATTGGAAACAACAAATTATTTAAATCTGTTTTAAAGATCTTGCTTCCAAGAAAACAGATGTTTCATTTTCCCCTTTAAGTGTTCTTCTTGCAAGAAAAACTTTTACAGACCACTCAGAAAATAAATGGCTGTCCTATGAGAGACAGCTGAGAATTGAAAAAGGAATGGCTCTTAAGACTTGTTAAGTTCACAGTCTACTACCTGTTTCCTGCAAATAGTTAATTAAAAAAAAAAATAAAAAAAATAAAACCTCAAAATGTTTTGATAATACAAAAACAATGGCTGTATTTGGAGTGTGGTTGGGAATATGTTTGTGTTCTAATTAATATCATTAGTACTATAGAGTAAGCAGTGATAAAAGCAAGTGAACTAAGAAGCAGGTGAAATTAGCTCTATTAAAAAAAAAAAATCAACAAAAACCAGTAAAGTGTAAAAAACGAATGGAGTTTGACAAATAAAAAAAATTTAACAGTAGCAAGTACATTACATAGGGCAATAGCCTTTTCCTTGGATTGTTTGCTAAAACTTACTGACAACATTCTGTTCTTAGATATGTCCCTGTAACTCATTGGCTTCTGTCCTTGTGACTGCCACAGAGAGTTTTAGTTGCATCAGCATTTCTTATAATGATGTTACAGTCTTGTTGCATCTGAAGCACATATCACTTGGGACCAGACTGCTCATTGCTTTGGCTTCTGTATTCATTTATACCATTGCAAAACAGGTTAAAAATGTTACCTTTCTCATTTGCTGGGCAATGATGAAGTGGGTCTCTTACTAGAATTGGGGGAGAGGAAGGAAGAGGAAAAATATATAAGCTGTTGTATGAACAAGCATTTCAGAAAACTGTTTCTCCATTTTTTTCATTTTTTTAGTAGATTCTAACAAGCCATTAAGAGAATAAATTTTCATCTACATATATATTTATGAATAGTAATCGGTATGTACAGAAGTTTTGCTAGCCTGATATACTAACATTGAGCTTCCAGCTTCTAGCTAAAATAAAGTAAGAATATCCCTCCAGGCAGTAGGAACATGTGTAGGCAGAACCATTTATTGGAAAACATATCCTTTGTAGTCTTGTATAAAAGTTTTATTTGATATCAGGATTTCTACAAAAAAGTTATACTTTGTTATGCAAAAAAAAGAGGCAGATGATGACTAAGTTAAAGAAAACAAAAAGAATTGAAATTACCATTTTGGAGTTTTAAGTAACCCATTTAAATAGTATACAAAGATATTCAGAATTCTGGAATATGTGGCAATGGTTTTGCCTTTGTTATATTCTTCATTTGTAGATAAATATTCTGTATATTGAACATGTGGAGGAGTCATGCAGTAGCTGAGTTACTCATGCAAGGCCATGTAAGGAAAGTATGATTAAGCAAGGAAAGGATGCAGATTTTCTATGATATAGGTAATAAACAACCTTCCTGCTTGCTAAAAATGAAGAAAGCTGCCTCTAGCTTTTTTTTTGTTTCTTTAGAATTTTCCTTTCCGCAAGTTTCTCCTGCTTGTCTGATTGGGGCCTCAATAAAAGCAGCTCTGTGAAAGCAAGAAAAATACAGGAAGGGAATTATTTTGAATATATTACACTTAGCAGGTTTTTAAATTAATGCCTTGGACCTTATGTGAGTCAGCACGCTGTTCAGGGCTGGTAGAAGCTTGTTCTGCATGCTGCAGTGCCATTGAAGACATTGGGATTTAGTACTTTAGATTTCTACTCAGGAATTCACAAGACTCTAAGACATCCCCAGCTAAATCCTTAGCCAACATTTGATGTTAGTTTCCAGTTCTTCTGAATACGTTTGTGATTATAGCCAAGTCAATATTCAATATTAGATGGTGGAATCTGCCAGCTAGGCATTCTTAATACCATTACTGTGCTCAGAAATGTCATAGTGAGTAAAGTCTTCTGCAACTGATAATCGTTCTCATTAATTTTTTTAAAAAAAAAAATATATGTTTTATGTGAAGTAAATTACAACAGTACCAGACTATCTGATCAGCAAAAAAATTGCATATGGTTTGTAAGAGAATATCAGATCACTACATATGTCTAGAAGAGAAGATGCCTTAAAGTTTAATAAGTATCATTATAACAGCTTGAAGATTGTCATTGTTGACAACATATTCCCTGTTCCTTTTGGTAATATTTTAGAGCATTTTAGTATATTAAGGGTCAGATATAGTCACTGGTTCAAACATCAAAGATACCTCCAGGTAGGTCTTCAGAACCAGAAATAACAAAGTCCTTGGCAGGATTTTACACAGCAACAGCAGGGTTCCCTTTGCAGCTCCTGTGATCGTGTTGACTTGTTGTCAGCTGCCATTTGCTAGTAACGGGCTCCTACATTGGCTCTGGGGCGAGCCACAATCCTCTTTAAATAACCCCATGCTTGAAAAAACAAGTCATTGCTGAGGTACATCAGACACACACTTCTCCGATCACCTAGCTTGTTGATCACCTAGCTGTTTTTTTGTCTAGTTAGGTGCATGAGAAGGTCCTCTGTGTTTCTCCCATTTCTCCCACTCTTTACTGAGCAATTAACCTAAAATGTTAGCATCTATGTGGGAAATAATTATTATATCAACAGAGGAGATAATTAACAAGCTCAGCTGAAGGAAAGGCTCTATATACTAAAGGAAAAAGCTTTCTACAAAGGGCTGTAGGGCATGGTGCTAAAAAGCTGAAGTAAAAAACCCCCAAATGTTACAATTAATCTAAAGAAAGTTTACCAGACTCAAGTATAAGGAAATGTAGCTGTGGGAGGGGAAAAAAAAAAAAAAAATCCTTTTTGCTCTGCAGTCTGTAAAAAAATAAGCTAGCAAAATTCAGTGAACCATTTAAAACTATGCTAGCAAAAAGTCATCAAAAAAGTTGTAAGAAACATGTGTAGCTGTCTACAAGGAAAGAAAAACTGGAAAAATAAATAGATTGATGTGTGTACCCTACTAGCACAGAGACTAGGCAGAATGGTATCGACTTTATACATAGCTAATATATGAAGAACAGAGGAATGTCAGCGGAATGACCAGCAGGCCATGAACAGAGGGTAAACCAAAAATTTGTTCTCACCAATGCATAGTTTTGGGACCACTCCAACGGTTGGGGTTCAAAGGGAGCTTAAAGATCATACCCCTTCAAACCCCTGTCATATGCAGGGAATCTTTCACTAGACCAAGGATGGTCAATGCACCATCCAAACTGGTCTTGAACACTTCCAGGCATGAGGAGTCCACAGCATCTCTGGGCAACCCATTCCACAGCCTCACAACACTAACAATAAAGAATATCTTCCTAATGCCTTCCCTGGAGCCTTCTCTTATATACAGGCTGAACAAACCCAATTGACTCAGCATGTCTTCATAGGAGAGGTGTTCCAGCCCTGTGATCAACTTAGTGTCTCTCTACTGGACTTGTTTCAACTTGTTTTCTACAAATCAGCTAAATCTAACCTGCTGAATTGAGGATTAGTGTTTTATACTTTTTGAAATAAGATATCCCCAGCTTTCTATAGATACAATTATCCAGAAAAGTTCTAACACTTAACTTTAAAGCATGCCTTTTTAAAATACCATGAACATACATTAAGCACATTTATACTCCTAAAAGTCATGGCATATAGTGTATGTTTTCAAGCATTTTAATGGTTCTGTATAACATTTTAAAAATATTTCTTCTAGATTGTGGTATGAAGTTGCATCAACAGGAGTCTGGCGAGCCTTACATGCAGAAGACAAAATTGGTAATGAATAGTGTGCTTCACAGTAAGTAAATGCTTTTTTAGCTTTTTCAGGATGTTCATATATGCAGGCACATCTTCTTGAGCACATATAATATTTGGCAATGTTCAATTACACAAATAGTTTCTTCTTACAAGTCTTCTAGCAGATTGCTGGTGTTCTAAACCTGCAAAATAAACATATCAACATGAAACTCAAGTGAATCTTTTCCCTATTCCCTGGGTTTACTATTGCTTTTTCACCTGTGTAATTGTTAGAAGAAAAAAAAAAAAGGTGCAAAAGAATGTTTTTCCTAAGGAAAATGTCAAATAATCCAAACTTCAGACTCTCTCCTCATTCTCATGAGTATTACACTTTTGAAAATATTTTCCTAATCTTTTCTATTGTGTTCTGTGGTGACAATAGGACTGGGACAAGGTCAGGAAAAAAAACGCTAGAAATAATACAGTGCGGTATGTTCTAACTAATTGCATTACAATTATGTTACTTATATGAAAAATCTCAAGCTTTTTTGGTGGTTTACTCTGATTTTTTTTCCATTATAAAAATGTTCAAATGATCATTTGTTTCCTTTAAAAACCATGATTGGACTGTAGAAAGCTATTGTGTTGACATCTGAAGATCATTAAAGATTGTTTTAGCCTAGATTTTATTTAGCTAATATGCTAAAGGCAGTCATCAGAGCTCTTAATCTCATAAAGACCTTTCTTCACACTTACATGTAGAAAAGGAAATTTAATTTAGTCCTGTGAACTACATAAAATTTGTGGAAAGGAAGGGGAATTTTTAGAAGTTGTATATTTGTTAAATTCAATTACTCTTGCAAAACTTTTTAATGTCTGAAGTACTTTGAAATCATGAGGTATCCCTGTAGTTATTCTGCTATCTATTGTTGGTGTTCTTTTTTAATTCTGTACTTAGGTCAAAACTTCCCTCTTTCCTCTTCCCCTTTCATTCCTGCTTTGCCCCTTTTTTTTTTTTTTTTTAATGGAATAAGACCTATGATAGCTCAGAAATTAAAAAGTCTGTAGCATTAGTACAGTCATGAGCTTGAAAGATTATGACTTAAAATCTGAACTGCTGCATAAAATGGATGAATATTTTTAGACCATTCTTGAAACCCTAACCTGACCAGTTTCACATGCACGGTCCTACATTCAGTTTCCTAAGAATAACTCTAAAGTAACTATCTACGCTGATACATTGAATCTTAGTATCTTAAAAAAATCAGAATTTGGCATCTAAATTTGTTATTATTGTCATTAATGAATAAAGTAAAGAAGCTGAAGATGATAGGAAGCTTGCTTTACTGGTTCAGAGTCCCTTTTGTGTTCCTTTGTGCTTGGAGGGATTTTTGCACATACTTACAATTAATTGTTCATTATCTCTTGTACTAGATAAGCCTTTCTATAAGAAGAAACACAGAACAAAATAAATATCAGGTTAGTAGTTGGGCCCTGACTAAGCTAGATGGGAAAGTTACCTAAATGGACGTTTTACCTTATTATATATTTTTCTGAACATCAAGCAACAATAACGTCTAATATTTTTAGATACTTTGCACTGAATGTTTAAATTAGATTTTTTATATGATAGTTAACCATTTGGGGTACTTATTAGTAATAACACTTCATCAGCTATTCCCTTAAGGTACTTAATTGGTGTCTGGATGAAAGCATCAGTGCTTAGGCTGACCTTTATTTAAATTAAAAGCTGTTTTCTGTGAGCAAAGGAGGTGTGTAGTTGTTTCTGTTACAGCATGAGGTGTTCTGATGCATTTAACACATTCGAACTTGACATAGTTCAGAACTACCTGGGGATAATGTCCTTTCAAAACTTTTCCAAGGACTAAATAGCAATTAGAAAATGAAGTAAAATGTGAAGAATGCTCCTATTATACCTTTTTAGGGGAAAAAAACCCCAAACATACGGAGATGTTTAAAATAAAGAGTTTGCTTTATTTTGGATTAAAATCTTAGTATCTTTTTTAATTGAACCTTGAAAATCCAGCATTCTTTCAAGCACAGTGTGAAAATGAGTCACCTCCTTTAGAGTGGTGCACATGAAAAACATTTTTGCAACTTTCCTATTTTTTATCTTACGGTTCAGTTTATAGACAGAACTTCTTAAGATCAGCTACTCTCTCCCTTTTAGAAGGTGATTATAAAAGTGAAAGCAACCTGCCTACTTTGCTTGTCTTCCCATAAAACCAGCAAACGGTAATATAAGTAGACAATTGCTACCAGAAATAGAAAACAGAAAAAAGGCATTCAGCTCCAAAAAATAATTTTTTTTCATGTAACTGAAAGTATTCTTGGACATGTTTTGAACAACAGCAAACTTCTGTAATATATAGTGTAGAATGATATTTATAGACACAGTAATAATAATATATATATAAAGTTAAAATTAGTAAACGTTTACCACTAAACTGTTGCCACTCATTCTTTTTAGACTTTTACTTTTGTTTATGACTGCATCATGCACAGTATTTAAACTGTAAGAACATTATGATATGTAGATATTATACAACTACATGTCTTTACTATTCAGACAGTATATCCTTTACTGTCAGAATGACTTGATACCTGGATATAATAAGATGATGTCTCGAATTGAGTAAAAACCTAAAATGTGATGAAGGATAAAAAGAGGATTCATTTTCAGAAAGTCATCAATACTGCCTCCTTATTGATCTAGGACATCTAATCACAGGTCATTAAGTCAACGAAGCACCTCACGGTCACCCTTGTCTTTTTCCTTATCCACCTACAACTTCCTTTTGTGTTAAGAAATTTAAAAGGCAAATATGAAAGGCTAAATGAGCAAGGCAACAGATAACTGGATTTATCAGAGCAAAAATTGTGAAGGTCTGAGAAACTGAGGAGCTTTTTAGTTATGAGGTATCAGCAAGTAAATGAGAACAAGTCAGGCCTTTTGTCACTGTAAAGTTTCAGATTCATACAGAACTTTGTTTAGACTTTGTCTTTTCCAGATATGTTTGCTAGTTAGGGTGGAGTTGATACTGAGTATGAATCACACTGTACTTTAACAAATATGAGAGGGCTTATTTGACAGAAATCGTTAGTGAAGCAGCAGTTAAATTGGAGAACATGCTGAGGTTTCAAAAGGCAGTAGAGTAGAGTGGACACTCTCTTCTTATAGTCTATTTTCAGCTTCCCAGAAAAATGCTGAAACACAGAAATTCTATTGCAGATAAGAAGTGGAATTTTTCTAATTTGGTATACAGATGGTGATAACACAAGCTGTCAAGAATGTTATTACATGGTCTTTAAGGTGATGTGTGTTCTCTGAGAAAATATGGATTTAATGGGGATTTCACCCAGTTATTCTGTAATATAATCAGATAAATCCCAATATCATAGTAAAACAGACAAAGAAAGAATATCTCAGAAAAATGTCTAGAACACACTAAATAGGCCAAAAAGTGTAAAGACTGCTTAGTTTATTTGCTTTTCCTCTGACTAACTTTACCAAGCTGTACACTTGCATTCAAAGTGTGATTTGCAAAGATGTTTTGTTCTCTTCTTCTTGTCAAAGACATTCTATTAACCTGAATATTTCATATTCAGTACTTTTTTTTTTTTTTTTGTGTGTTGACATTTTCTATTTTTCTGGAGTATTATAGTCTTTTGCTCTAAGAATTGACTGAACCAGTGTCATTTCTGCTGAAACACTGAGGCATGGAAGAAGAAAAATCAAATAGATACAAATACTAAACAAAGGCTCCTCATTTCTCTGAGCTTTCACCTGGATTAGAATCAGTTATAATGTAGAAGGTAAAAAAAGCTTGAAATTTAAACATAAATCATAAATAAAGCATAAGCAGAAGGTTGTACCAGAAAGAAAAGCATAGTAAGGCAATTTCAAAGTACTAAGAGCCTTATTAAACTAACAAGCCTGGGACAGGTTCAGTGCATTAAGAATGTGTACAAATCTGGAAGTAGCCATGCTAAACTGGAACACAGGATGTGATTTCCGGATTTCTGTAAGCTGAGCCTAGAAATGAAGTAACTTGAGTCTTTACTAAATATATGAAATCTCTGAATCTTGTTTGGTAGGATGAAGTAAGAGTTCATTCTTTGGCAGGATGCTCAAGTCATTAGGTTTCATCATCAGGCACAACAATCAGAACAGTACTGGTGCAGGACCCAACAACCTGAAGTAGTATTGGAAAAGAAGCAAAGACAGAATACGTTGAAAACCAAAAGAGAAATATAAAAAAAGAAAATTAAGAGCTGAAGCAAATTATGAAATTTCATTCAGTGACATGTCAATGAATGGCGATGTGCACATTGACCCCCAACTCACACCTGGATACAAAATTTTTTACAATGAAACACTGAATGTGACTGTTTAAGTATTAATATAGGAAATTTATGAAATCACTTAAGCCATTCTTTACCAAGCTGGAGAACAGAAACATGGATCGATTTGTTTCTGGTGAAGGACTGTGATCACACAAGTTGCACAATTGTCAATCAAGGAGACAGAAACTGTTGCTTCATGTATTATTTATGGTATTATTTTCCTTTTTGAAAAAAAAAAAATGACATGAGTCCTATGATAGTAAAGACATAATAAAGCAAGAGATTCCTTTATTTTATTTTATTTTTATTTTATTTTATTTATGTTATTTTTTAATATGAAACTACGTCTAATAGACCTTCGTAAGTAAAAAGTATGAACAATTCACTTTTACAAAGTCTTTGGCATTATAGCTTCTATTTATTGTTATGTGGCTGACTATATTTAAAATAAAGCTGACATTTCCAAAGTCTTTTACTACTTATTTCTTTTAATACTGAATATGCAGTAAACTTTCACTGGTCTTGCAATATGACCCAATTTGTGAATTATTATTCATAGAATATGAGACTGTTTGGTCATTTTCTCTCAAAAACATAACCTCATTAGTGGCTGAAGGAAATTTCAGGTATAGTATTAGTCTCAAAAGTAAGCTTTCCAATAGCTTGTTTTCAGGTAATATGGTATCCAATTATTTATAGACTTACATCATATTTAAGAGCACCTTCTCTGGCAAGGTCTTCTGAATTATGTATTTTTAATTCATGGAATCATGTAATGGTTTGGGTTGGAAGGGAACCTTAAAGATCATCTAGTTCCAACCCCCCTGCTCAGGGTTACTCAGAGCCCCATTTAACATGGCCTTGAACAGTTTCAGGGATGGAGCATCCACAGCTTTTCTGGGAACCTGCTCAGTGCCTCACCACTCTCACAGTTAAGAATTTTTTCCTAATATTTGAACTAAACCTACTCTCACCAATTCTTTGATTGCAAAATTGTTGCACTGTATTTTAGATTATTTGAAGTAGTTTAATATTTCAGGTTTTGTTTTTTTTTTTTTTTTTTTTCAGATGAAGGGCAAAATTTATTGTTATTAGAATATTAATATAAGCTCATCTCAAGGTATTCATTGCTGTATGAATTATATGAAAACTCTCAGTCCAATAAATAGTTTTTTTTTTCTTTCTAAAACTGTTGGAGCCAAGCTGATACACAAACCATGAGGTGAGAAGTTTAAAAGCAGGCAATACTAAGTTTGAATGTATTATTTGCTTCCATATGTACTTTTTTTACATTATTCTTAAAAATATTATTTTAAGCTCTTATCATGGCAAAGTTCTTCTGTAAACAAATTAATAAGATGAGAAGATTTTAAAGAACAGTCTGAAAAACTTATACAGAAAAAAAAATGGTAAAATGAAATATCATATAATGATTGCACTGAAACAAAATTGTTAAGCAGAGGTACATCAGCTAAGGTCTAGAAATGGGAGAAACTACATCAGTTTAATAATCAGATTGTCTTTATGTAACTATGACTGAAATTAAATGCCTACATTTCAATAAGAAGTTTGAGGTTAATATACTTCTGTTAATTTTTCGAACATACATTTTCAAAAGCCACTTGTCTCCTATTTTTCCTTCTAATCAAAATTATCTTAAAGGCAATGCTGTAACTACTCAGGCCAAAACTGAGCTCTTCTGGAAAGTCTTGCCCTAACATTAACATATTAAATTACCATACAAGTGAGTGTATTGTAGGATAAAAGCAATTTTTTACTAATTCTGTAATTAGATGTTTTTGTTTTCTTTCATGTCACTGTCTTTTAAGTACTTGATACACAATTAAGAGTAGTTAAATATTTATGGTCCTTTCTAATCTATTGCATTTTAAGAATGCATCTACTGAATATAAAAATGACATATTCCTAAAAGGCAGATGTTTCATTAAATGCAAAACATTTTTTTTCTTCTTAAAAGCATATTTTAAGCTTGAATTTATTAAACATTTTCTTGAAACTGTCTGTGGAAGACACAGAACAAATAAAGACTAATCAAGCTGTCACATTTATTAAATGTTTGACAGTGGTTGCTGAGTGCCTAAATTTTAATTAACTGCACATGTTTTGAAAGCTTTGCTATGTTTTTTTCTCTCACTCAAGAGCTATTCTGTGATAGAGTAGGTTGTTTGTAATATCTAATTGAGAAACACAGAATTCAAGCTGTGTGTAGGTGATACATGAATTTTTCACCCCTGCTGACAACCACATTGGCTTCTGTGTAATTCTTTAAACTGATTCAATCAAACTCATGCTGTTTATGCTTTTAATTGATTGAATTAAAACATCATTTTAAACACTTAATCATTCCATTAGGCAGGACTGTGTTTGCCTATTCTGTGCTCAATCCAGCACAAAATAAGCACAGACTTCTTATGCACAAGGGATGAGAAAACTCATTTCTCGGTGTTACACACTCAATCAGTGATTATTGGGTCAGATCCACCTTGTGGAGGTTCGTGTGTGTGTGTGTGTGTGTCACGGGAGGGGACCAACCCTTCAGCACAGTGTCCACATGGTCAGCCAGGATGGCCACCAAGGTTTGCCACATGGCATGAAGGCAGCACGGGAGGGCCTGTCAGACAATAAGGTCCCCCTGACAACTTGCCCACACCACAGCCCCTGAAGCCCCTGATTGCCTGTAGCACCCTCACTTTGGGCTGGGATGGGGGTGTGTGCAGTGAGTGGTCAGTGAACCAAGGGATGAACCAAAGGTCTGGCCTGGAAGGAGTGTCCACAGTGACCACAACACATAACAGGACAGCACAAGGTCTCCACTGGGGGGCGTGGCCTGTTCTCTGAGTCCATCAGCATTCTAAGTGGTAAGTATATTCTTTCTCCCTTCTTTTTCTTTCTTTATTATTTATTCTCTTAATCTCTTTTCCTTTATTCTTTTCTTCCTCTGTAAATTATGGGTACCTCGCTCTAAATGACATGGAGTTTGTGTCTGCTGAGTGTAACAAAGGCTCTCTATAGCAATGTTTGCTAATCCTGGTAACCTTCTGTAATGCTTTTGTGAAGTTTCATGTTATCTCTGTAAAACCCCTTTTTGCCAAAGTGCCTCTACTCTCACCAAATTAAAAGAAATCTCTTAGAGAAAAATGTGTACTTATTCTTTGGGTGTTAACTCAGGGTACCAAAGAACCAATGGCTTTACAAGGGTTCATGTGAGCAAAAACTCTTGGAGCCTAAAATTAAGATGTACACCTGGTAAAGTTGGGCCCAGCTGTAACACATGATCTGTCAATCTCCCTGGTTTGGTAGCCTCATGCTCCAGGAGTACTGTACCTGTGAAATACTATGAGGACTATTCTGTTTTGGAAAACTGGGTGTGAGCATTGACTATCAACTCAGAATGAACGGGTTAATAAGCCTTTCTTATTCTGTTATATTTCTGCTCTTCCTATAATCTTTCTTCCATCTAAACTGTTTTTTTCCGTAGCTCCTTCACAAAGCTGAGTTTTTGCCGTAGTTGTACTTTAAAAAATAACCCTGTTATGATTTTATAATGCTGCTTTTTGCATATTTCCATAAATCTTTTCATTTGTCTAAAATGGTTCCATAAGCATGTTTTAAAATACTGACTACCTGGATTTTGATAAAAAACTCTTGATGAGTTGTAGAGATCTGTGTCAAAAACTTTTGTGGGAGGCATTGAAGGTGCCACGTGCATTTTCTCACCCATATACTTTCCCTTAAGTCCTCATCAATGCTTCTTATATTCAAAATTCTCAGAAGCTTAAAATATTATCCATGCACAAAATTCTTCTGGTTTTATCCAAATACTGATACCATTTTTCGAATGAAAGTTTTATGGGCTTAGGAGAGGCATTATTCTATTCTGAGATGGGAAGGAACTTTTACTATGTCTTTGCTCTAAAGATTCACTTTCCCGTGAGTTCTATGCTTGATATCTCTCAATGATATCAAATGTGCTTACTTACAGTGTTAATTTATTTTTCTAGTTTCTCTCCTGAAATCACAACCTGAGTGTCAGACTCAGGCTGTGTTCTTCTCTTTTTATCTGTCATCACTGCTAATAAGGATTTGCATGCCAAATTAGGCCTTTGGCTGCCGATTAAATTCTATTACATTGGTATTATGTCCTCAGTGATAACTCCATAACTTCATAGACTTCATTTTGGTGGTACACCTGTAACTAAATAGATTTTAAACCTGATCCAAGGGTTATTGAAAACAATGTGTATCTTTATACTGACTTCAATACAATTTAAATAAGACCCATTACTTAAAAATTCTGTTAATGAAGCTGCAAGAAGGATTAATAACCATTCTCTCTCTCTTAGCTATGTTGGTTAATGACAGCAATAAAAAAATATTACTGCTTCTATTTTGAGAAAAGAAATTTTAAACAAGTGTCTGAATTCACAAATGAAAATAACAGTGTCTTACAAATTTACCCCTAAGAGCAACGTAGTAGAGAGGTACACAGAAAGATCACTGTTTTGAAAATAGGCACTGTTTTTAAATAATCGTAGAAGTAGTAAAATTTTACTTTAGGTTTCTGTAGGAAATTTCTTCAGTGCAGGAATAGATGTCTTTATTACTAACGAAAGTAAAATTTCATTAGTACATATTTTTGAAAGAAAACAATGGACAAAATTATATATCTGATAAATATAGAATGCACATGAATGTGTAAAAAGAACTCTAAAATATGCATTTATTATTGTCTACTAATGTGAGAAAGTGTTTTTTGGTATAAGCCTTTCTGAAGTAGGAACATCCTTCCTGGAAATACAGAAAAGAAAGATATAAATTTTCAAGCTCTCTTGATTAGTAGACTGTATATTCTTTGGGATATCCCAGCATATTTTTAATTCCAATTTTATCTGACTTCGATTAAACATGTTCTTTATAAGAAGAAGTTAGCTGTGTATTTTTGTAAAGCTTAAGGTCAGGAGTTAAAAAAACCCTATAAGCTGCCTTTATTCTAAAAAATACTGTTGCTATGACTACTTGAGTAGTTTTTAAGGTGATGTCCTTTTTATTTAAAGTATTTTTAGAACTTTAGTTACCTTAACAACAGGATTCACTTAAAATAGCAACTTCTAACAAGTTAGTTCTTGTTTGCAAAGAAAATCTCATCTGTTTTTCCTGATGAAGTTCTAGTCATTAAATGATGGAAAGGACAAAGAAATTAAGCTTCAAAACCATGTTTTGCATACTTGTCTTTTCTCAACAGCTGGAGTCCACATATCAACAAATAATCTAAATTGATAATTTTGCTGGATTTTTATTATAAGCAGATCAGATGATCAAGAAGGAAGAGTATGATTGATACTTTTGACTGCCGTACCATAGTTTGGCACTCAAAAGTATATGATAGTATATGTTATATGATAGTATGATAT
>JAWWEW010000131.1:53264929-53302342 GCA_035583185.1 Anabacerthia variegaticeps
TTGATACTTTTGACTGCCGTACCATAGTTTGGCACTCAAAAGTATATGATAGTATATGTTATATGATAGTATGATATTGTATTTCTGTAGATACATATGTTAAAAACAGACTGCAATTTTTTATGTAACCTCCCTTGCTTCAGTTAATAATAGGAAATAACACATGGTCAAGCTTCATTTCTGTAAGAAAAAATACTTACTTTTTCTTACTCAAACCAATGTCTTTTTAGGGTATGAATGGCATTCATCCTTCTCACTCATCTAATAGTCAAATAGCACATGGTCATTCTTTTCTGATACACTTTTCAACTTTTCAGTGACATGTAGTACAATTGGTCTGCTGAGTAGAAATGCTGGCTTTTATTTTGATGAATTTTGTTTTTTGTTATTTTTTGGGGTTTTTTCCCCATTTATTCCAATGAGGATTTTTTTTTTTTGCCTTCTGAGAGGAAGCTACTTCTTATCTTTGTTCTGAATTTGCACCTTCTTTCCGCTTCTGACCTCTAACAGTTACATTGGAAGACCCGGGGAATAGCTGTCATTTCAATTTGTCTGTGTCAGTCTATATTTTAAATACCTCTGTCATGTTCATCTTCAGTTATGTCTTTGAGGCTGAAGACATATTTCTTATTCTAAGAAATATACTCTGAATGTATGAGCTGTTATATGGATTTAAAACTGGGTGGACTATCATCTTCAAAAGGTAATGGTTAATGGCCTGGTGTTGGGTGGCTGATAATAAGTGGAGTATCCCTGGACTCCATATTGATCAACAAGTTTTATGAAGCTCTTCAAGAATAAGTATACGTATCATAACAAAATGCAAAGGGACTCATTGAGTAAGAGCTTAGCAACGTTTGTATTAACCAAACTAAAAACCCAAGTATTCTGTAAGGCCAGCTGTTATCTAAACACAGGTCTGCTGGAAGTCTGAAAGTTTTCTACCTGTAGTATTCCCCTTTTACTACATCTAGTCTACTATACTCTTTTTTTCTTGTGAAATCTTAAATTTATTCCAGGTGTGCTATTAACCTTAAATCATTAAATACAGCTTAGAAATAATGAAGCATTATTCACTGACCTTAGTATATTTTAAAGTAGGTCTTTGAGTTAGTATACACAAATAAAAAAGCTATTATTCATTTATAACATTTGTTCTTTTTTTTTCCTTAAAATTTGTTTCTTTTTTCTTTTTCGCATTGATTTAAAGAATCATATTGCATAATTTTATTCTGTGTGTAATATATTCTGATAATGATATATTAAAACATTATGTATTGCCTTATTTCTTGGACTAAAAACTTACTGCACATTGACTGAAAAAATTAATTTAGTCATCATTTGGAAGGACAGAAGTGCCCTAGACAGTTAGGAAGCTTGAGTATAGGTTTCCTCTCAAATCTACAAATGCCTCTTTTAACATGATACTTAAACGCGTACTTAATTTTTGATATACAGAAAGTTTCATGCCTAAGATATGGTAATTTCCATGTAAAATCCATGAAATAATCCAGAAATCAATCTTAGAGCTACTGATTCAGAGGGCATATAGGACACTATTGACATTGTCATTATTAGTGTAATGTTAGTATAACAAGTTATCACTAGTGTAAAGCAAGTATCACACCCTTCTATGGGGTAATCTGTAAAATTTAAGGAGATTTGATCCCTTCCCTGGCAATTTTAAAATTAGTGTAAGAGTTGAGACATAACTGGAATAAATGCTGCTAATGCATTTTAATGAAGAAAGTTGATTAACAGAAGACAAAAATCCTTTTTGGCTTTAATTAACTGTAGATTTTGTGAACCTCGAGGTTGATTTGGGGTTTGTTTTAAGTATTTTGTGCAGTTATGGAGGGCATCATTTAATTTAATTACCTGACATTTTAGTGCTAATCTATCTTAACATATATGTTTATATATGATCAAATATCAGTAAGTAATATTTGTTATTGAAGACTTAACGATTTTTTCGCTAATTCCTTTTAATAATCAATGTCCTAGTGAAAAAAATGCAAAATAATTATCTCAAAACATGACATTTTTCGTGTTTCTGTATGATCCACTGTAAAAAATGTTAAAGCGAATATTGTAAATTACCATTGCTATATATCTGAGCCTGACCTGTGGCCAGATGTCTCAGCCTGACCTTGGCACATCCCTTTCTCCATGGAGGTGCTGAGTGCCCAGGGCTGAGGCTGCCTCTGGCTCTTCCCAGCCTGTCCTGCTTCCTGGCTGCAGATTTCTCTCCGGCGACCCCCATGGGGAGCCTCTGCAGTTCTCCATCCTGTCTGGCAGCCTTAAAAATAGTCTATTTTAAGGAAGTTTTTGTATCAATCATTATTATGGTATAGTTGCTAATTTTCTTATGGCAATGAACCGTAGTCAGATGTGTACTGTAACTGAATAACTGTCTGAATGTAGGAGCTGCTGACAGGACGTTTACAGGATGGTAATAAAACAGACAGTGATTCTGGTAAGACTCTGGCAGCTAATGTGAGGAGGCTGTGATAAGGTACCTTGAAGTTTCACAACTTGTTTTCTGAAAATGAAATAACTAGAAAGGCAATTTACCACTTGATCACAAACCCCTAAACTCTTAATTTCTCGTGAAATTAACCAAACCAAGAGCTTTGACACATTGATAAACACAGTATCAGTAGATTTTCCATGATCAGAATGACAGAGTTTATCACAAAATATTTCCTAAATTTAATAAAGTGAATCATGCTGTATAACCAAGACAGAAAACTGATGACATATCAATCAGTTTCCACTTGAGGAGAGGTGGAAACCGTATGTATATACAAGAACAAGACCTAAGCAAAAGTCAGTTGCACTATTTGAATACAGGTATGTTTTCAAAAAAGGGAGAAATAATAGAAACAACAAATGGAAACGCCAATACAGTTCTAGTGATGTGTAAAGAGTATCACTGGAACATGGCAAATTTAGATATAAAGATGTTTTCAGTGTCAATGAAGGTAAAAGTGTTGATAGATATTGCAGTTTTACAGGAACATTAAATGTGACAAAACATGAGAATCCTAAAAGAAATAGTGAAAAATTGGAAAATGTATTTTTCAAAAGCTAAGTGCAAAGGAGGGCAAAAAAGTGGGACATTGAAGAAAGTAACATATTCAAAATGAAATATGTCCATAAATCAATATTCTGAGCTGAATTATGATATACTATTTTAATTAAATAAACACTTCCTGTGAATATGCTCAAGCAATGGAATTTGATCATCTGTAGTAGAGTTGTTAGAACGTGGCTTGAGTTTGTCATATGCCAGCTAGTCTTTCCCCCAAGAATTGCTGGACAGAGTTCAACACATAGGGAAATCCAGGAGTTATTCTCAACAGACTGGTAGCAAATTTGAATGAAACCGTTCTGTTTTGTAAGCTGAAAGAGTTTACAAACGTATGATGGCAACTCCTTCTTGTCAACTGTCCTAAGTGACAGAGAATGTTTTCAACATGTTTAATGCACTATTGGAGCTAAGCTCAAATGTTAGTGTGTGGATCACCAACAATATACAGTAAAGGCCTCCTAACACTGAGTAACCATATCTCTGACAAGATGTGATGACAGCTTAAAAGTTGAGAGATTCACAAACAAATTCTAATAGTGTGTAAATACAGGATGCTTTAAAATGAAATTTTCAGATTCATGGTTTCCTGCCTATTCCCCATTAGCTTCTTAACAGGGAAAAAAGAAAGAACTAAATATGTAGTTAAGTAACAGATGGGTAAGGCATTGCTGTAAAGAGAGAGGGAACGCCTAGGCAGTTAGAGCACAGTTAGAGACAATTAGTTTGCAAACATTTTGAAAGAAAATGTAACTTTTTTTCATGAAAATTATGAGGATCTAAAACACAAATACAAAAGGAAGAAACCTTAAGTTTGGTGCTTCCGTTGTCTGATATGTTGAATCTTTGCTTCTAATGCTGCCTTTTCTTTCTTTATAGATGTCTAATTTTGCTATGCATTTGCAGAGATTCAAATTTGCATCCTTCTTGTCCTCAAGCTTAGTTTATGTTTCTCTTTTTTTCCTTACCAAAAACGAATTTGCTAGATAATATTGAATAATGGAGAACTAAATGTTACAACATTTTCAGATATTTTTAGAAAAGTCGTCATAAATATTATTTATAAAGTTATTGTTATGTAAAGTGTGTTATTATAAATCAAAAACTGACTAAAATAATAAAAAAAAACAAACTATGAGAATAATGATTTTGTTAACAATGGGAAGAGAATAGCTGTGGCTTACAGCAAAAAGCAGTGTTCTGCAGCATGGTATTCACTATAAGCTGGAAAAAGTGGAAACTGATACTGGAAAACCAAACAATTTAAAATGGTGATAGAGAAGCTGTATGACTGAACCATGGCAAAAAATCACAGCTAATAGAGGGAAAGTAATGCTAATGGAATTAATTGAATACTCATGTCCAGGATCAAAAATTTGGTTGTATCATTTTAGGGTATGGGTGTTGGCTTTTTACTAAACATGTTAAGTTCGGTAGCTAAGATAATAGCCAAAAAACCAAACCAAACCAAAACAAAAAAATCTAAGTGAAAAACCAAATCAAAGACTAATACAGAAAAGTTCATCTCTCATCTGCAATACTTGTTCTTTTCTGGTTCCTTCATATGCACATTTTAGAGGGAATTCTGTGTTAAGGTATAAAACAGATTAGTACTGAAAATCTTGTTCATTTCAATAATTTGGAGAGATTGCTACTATGACTCACTGGTTTACTTAGAGTAAACCAAGGTGAGTTGTAGGGCAAATTCATAGTTTGGAGTATCTACTTCCTTTCCATGTCTTTCATATTATCTTTTTCTCCCTATCCTCCTTATTATATTGACATTGATATTGCACTTTCGTATTTTCCAGAATGTTCATAGAGTTGGTGAGAGTTTTCTAAACCCTCATGATCAAAATTTATATCTAGCTGCACAGTGACCTCATTTGGCCTGTAGAACAGAAGAAGAGTATTAACTTTAGTTAAGAGTTAGGTTTTTGGGAGATGGTGCACAAGGCTATGTAAACAGAGAATATACAGAAACAGATGGAAGTGCTTTTTCTGAAAATCTAATTCTATCTCCTTTGCTTGTAATGAAAGTTGATTAGAAGAAATGCCACTCAGCAATAAAGGCCCTAAAAGTGGAAGTGTGTAAAAATTTTAGATATGTAGTCTATAATAAGTGTGTATGGCTACATGAGTATATTTAATCATTGTCAGTGTGACAATAGCTAAACATTTATGTATAAGGGCTTGTATATACATATGAATTTAGAGGTTATAATATTAAACACAGCAGTTCTAGCGGGAAATTTTATTCTCCCATATTTATATAGCTAGTTCTTTAGTCGGATAATCTAGTTATATTTGTCTGACATAGTTTAGCTAAGAATGTCATTAAAGATAGCGAATCTAATATTGTGCCAAATTGCAAATAGATTAGATCTAATACGATTCTTTTGAATAAAAGCAATATTGTTAAAAAAAAAATAAAAATTTCTAACAACACCCACTTTTTTAAAGTCATCATCCTGTATTTCATTCAGTTTTGCCTCAAGGCATATATTTCATATCTTTCATTATTTTAAGTAACACTACTTAGCCAATATTGGCTATTCTCCAGTACCTGCAATGTATCTCCAATTTTTTTTTTTAAACATTTTTTTTTTTTCCAGTGAGTTATTGGCTGATGAAATTTGCTAACTGCCTGAAGTTTATTTGCTGAACCATTTTACATCTGTGGAAATTGTGGGGTCCATATTCAGTTCTGATTTCAAGACTACAATTCAGAACAATTCTGAAGAAAAAAATATAATTTAGCCCTAATTGTCATCCAGTTTTATTGTTGCGAAGTGTCATATGCGTCTGTCTCTTATCAGCACTTATTAATTTTCATTCCAGTCAAAGGGACTAGTTATTTAGTTTGGCCATAATCTCTCTGGGGTTTCTAGTGCAAACTGCTGCTGGAGCCCGTGTGATGCTGGAAGCTTTTACACTTCTATACAGCTTTCCCTGGTAGGGTTCCTATTCTATGTCAGAACATCAATTTCCTCCTGTTAACAGTTTCCTATTTGTGTCATTTCTGTATTCAATATCTCATTTCCAATTCAATTGTCTGTGGGACTACTGTTTTCTCTCTGTGGAGCATGAAACTATAGGTATCAAAGGAGTCTTCTTTGAATTGAGTATGACCATGTTTGACTTGGCACTTCCTACCTTTGCCCAGGTTATGCTCGTTTTATCTTCCTTACAAGTTATAATGTTTCATTTTTCCTAGTCTTCCGTTGAATTTATGTTTATCTCTTCATGTTACCGTTCTGTATTCCCAAATATTTTTTTTTTTTTTTTTTAAATCTGAAATGCTCCTCCCCAACCTCCCTCTCTTTTTGGAGCATAAATGTGACTTCTTTTTTCGTGTGGTGTCTGAATTTTATTGTATATTTCTAGTTTTAGGAGATGTCATTTATTTCCATATGCTATGAAATTCAGTATTTAATACATTTATATCTTCTATGTTTTCATATTTACTATTAACCATCAAAGTATTTATATTTATGTTCTTTTTGAGAAGCTTTCAGATGAATAATTTTCTTGCTCAGATAACTAAATGTATTGCTGCCTCCTTTATTCTGCCTACTAACAACCTTCCATTTTAATGTTTTTCCAAATAGCACCTAATTTAGAGCTATAATCCTAATGTGGTCAGAAAACTGTATAATGACAAGGAACAACTACAGTTTTTGAAATAGGTACATGAAAAACCACAGATTTTAAAATAAGAGAAAGAGACTAGGAAGGCACAGGAATATGACTACACTATTTGGCAGTTTATGGTTTGGGTTTTTTTTTTTTTTTTTTAATTATATGGGATTCACAGCCATCATGCACTTTAAAGTGTATTTTTTATTTGGAACGTTTCTGAGTGCTGCTGGCACCTTTGCAACAAGGAGAGAATTGGCAAAGGAAAAAGAGGAGAAAGGAAATTAATGGACAGAGGATAAGAGAAAATGATCATAGTATTAAGATGTAAACTGACATTTTCTTGGGAAACAAGTAAAAGATGAGAAATGTGAGAATATATGAAAATATGAGAATGAATGATATTTCCAAAGTAATGTACATCATGTGGCATAAAGAAGGATCTTCTGAGTTTAGGATTTTGGGAAGACTGCTGTCTAAACCTTGAAAAGGAATAATCCTCAGGATTTGAGAAAATAAACAAATACGCCAACATGCATAAACTAGAGGAGGCAATATGAAAATAATTCTAAAAATTGTTATTTTAAAACTACAGTCATATCAAGGTTGCTGTGCATATTAGATATGCATACACCAGGAAGAAATACATAGTCATTTTATAAATACATTCTTTACTAAAAACAACCAAGAGAAAGGAGAATCATTGAGAGATGTATTTGTAGGAAAAACTGCATGTTTTGTTTGCATCGGAGAAAAAAACAAATACATCCCATAGTCCCTAATTTAATCTTCACTGCAGGTACTGAGAAATATCAACAGTCACTTCAGAGAGATTTTGTATGCACCATATCTGGTTTTCCAGTAGACCCACAGAAAGTCTTGTCTTAGTTAAACTGGCTTCATTGCTGCTGCCTTTGCAAAATATGTCAATAAAGAGATTTAGAGATGTCCTGTGGTCCACTAAGCAGGTGTTAGATACAGAGACAGATTACTATCCTTCAGATCTGCAAAGTCACTAACGGTTTTGTGCTGATCAGTCGTTTAGCACAGATAGCTATCAGCATGCTATTTGTATGAGGGTTATTGCAGGGGAGCAATAGAACAGAAAGTTATCTGCAACTGAAGTGATTTTGCTCATGTCATAATTAAGTACAAGCTTTACATGAGCCTGGATTGTCTCAAGTGTTCTAAAAAAGTTGTTTTGAGTTGCCAGCAACTCTAAGAACTGAAACAGTCTGTGGAAGATGGGTAGTATGCTTATCATCTTCTAAAATAAGGACCCATGTCATAGTTAAAATGAGAAATAATAATTTGTCCAAATCCAGATACTCAAAGACAGACTTAGGTGCTGTTGGTTTTACCTCATTAGTGGTGTGTTTAAATCTAAATGGGCAAATTTACCCTTATCAGTATACTGGATTTGAAATGCAGAGGTATGAAATATCAAACTTAGGAAAAATAGGCATTTGTCATTAGAAAAAATACAATCAGTTATGCAAGGCTCAGATAGCAACTTAAAATCTTAAAATAAAAGAACAGGAATGATTCGCATACAGATACCATTTCCTTGAAATACCTTCCTAACTTTTGGCAATGAGAGGTTTAGCAGTTTAGAGCTGAATATTTTCATCAAGGCCTTCTAATTTCATAGGTCTTAATGGAACTCTCTTACACAGACGTGTTTAATCTCACTTAAAGACATTTGTACTATAGGCCCCCAGAGTATACTAAACTCCATGATGCAGTTGTCTAGCATATGAAAAAGTATTTCTTATTGTTTCATTTCAACAAACTGTTTGATTGTTACATTGATTGCTGCCTACTTCTTGAGTTAAGAGCTGTAACAGGTAGCCTTTTGCTATTCAGCTTTTTATATCACATATGACATTTTTAGACCTCTATTACAGCTTCTTTTGACAATATCTTTTCCACATTGCCTTGAATGATATATTTAGTGTGCCCTAGCATCATTATTTTCCGTTTTTCCTTCCCATTTCAGGGAATCTCAGAAGTTCAGTGATAATTTTGTTACTGTCTTCTGTAGCATTTTTGGTTCATTTGGAAACAGGGAGAATAGACTTGATCACAATATTGAAGATCCAGATGCATCAAAGATTAATATAATGATATAATTATGTTGGGGTTTGTGTTCCTTTCTGTTTCTTTCCTTTGGGTACAGTCTCCAGGTTTTTTTTTTTTATTCTGAGTCCTTAGCTACTAAAACACAGTGTGACTTTTTTTTGGTTTTGTTTCTATGTAATTTTAGAGATTTTTCTAGAAAAGTAGGACATGGTACCTTTGAGTTTTAAATATAACTTGAAATAGTTGTTATGCTGCATGTAAACTTTCTGTCCTGTTAGTGGATCTCTTTATTTCCTTTTTACAAGTTTCCTCATTTTTATGTATTTTAACTTTATGAAGTTCTATTATTTGAATGGACTTCTGCTTTTGGCTTTTCATTCATATAAAATGATCAGTTGGCACATTTTGTGATCAGAGTTGTAGATTATTTTTTCAATAGTTGCACCAACTTCCACGTACAGAGCAGTACTGAAAGAGGAACTAATTCAGTTGTTTCCTAGACTAGTTGTTCCAAGTAAGATCACTTTAACATGCAAAAAATTTCCTCTCTGAATTAACTCATTCAAATTTTAATACTCAGAAACTGCCCATCCTCTATGCTGGTACTAGTACTGCCTTTTCCCCCCGCCCCCACCCCCCACCTTTGTGGTTTCCCTTATCTCCTATAAAATGTCGCTGTCACTGTCAACATTTTGCTGTAATACTGCCGACAGTGCTCCAAGAATATTCTCTTCCTACAGAAAGATTAAATTTAAATACTTCAATACTCTTATTTAACATTTTAAATGAGTTAATTTCCAGTACAATTATTTCTTAACATTTTGGAACACTTCATCTATAGTAATTGAATTTCTCTGTGATATTATTTACTGACTTTTTCTTACTTCTGTCAATAATCCACAAAGTTTCGATTTCTTTAATATCTTTCTTTAAATCAAGCTATTCAGAGTATTTTTCATAGTTTTATGTTGCTTAGAAAAACATATGTGTTCAGTCTTGTGTTAAAACTGTTTTGAAATTTCTGTGACTGAGGTTTATTTTTAGCCCTGGTGCCAGAAACACTTGAACATATCCTTCTATACTGCTTTTTCAAAATACACAAAATTATGTTTCTTCATGAACTAAGGAAAATAGGAATATTTAAAAAACATCATGTTACCATCTAAATGTAAGGAATGGTTACTTGTAATATAAGAATATCTCTCATCCATTGATAATTAGAGTAAACCTAGCTAAATTATTTAGTGAAATACTGAAAATGGTCTAAAAAGTTCTAGATGACAGTGTGGATCACTTATTTTCAAATGAATATCTGCCCCGTTTAATTTTTGTGTATCATGTTTTCTCTTTTGCCATTGGTTTTATTTAATTTCCACCCTCTCTTCACTCTTGGAAAGCAATTAATTGATCCAAACCAGACTCTTTTTAACCTATCTTTTACCTCACTTTTTCACTTTCATGCAGCAAAAAAAATTTGCTTTTATGTTATTGCTGTCAAAAAGTATCTACAATTAGCCTGTTGTTGAAATAATAATAAATAACCTGACTATGATTTTTAAAGAAAAAAAAAAGTTGAAACTGATTTTATTAAGAAATAAATTTGTTCTTTTTACACTTTAAAAGTGAATGCTTTGCTGAGAATAGAGCAGGTAACACCTCTTGTGAGATTAAAAATTGTATTTCAAAATATAATTCAACATTTAAAGTTATGTTTTCTGGATTGCTAAAATGGAGAACCATTTATTTTCTTAATATGTTTAAAGACTTGGGCAAAATTAGTGCAATTTTTAATTTTAATTCTGCAGTTGTTGATTGCAGTACTGGAGCTTGAACTGAACAGTATAGCACTCCTTTCAAATTTTTTAATTGTTATTTTTTAAAGGAACAGATGTTAGCAATTCTGTTGTCAAAGTAATTATATTAGTTGTGAGTTTCCTGGAAAAGCATTTTAAAAGCTTTATATAGGTTGACATGAGAGGTGTCTTCCTTAAAGCCAAAGGAAAATAAGCAACAGGCTATTTAATGAATCTTATGAGACTCAATTCTTGACAGTGACCCTTGTGCAGAAGCTGTAAGTGGCTGCTGGAGAGTTTGGGTTTTAATAAACTGGGAGAGAATGGACTAGATTTCAAACATGTAAGGGAGGAGAAACAATGATCCAGAAGAGAAATAGTAAACATTAGAAAAAACCCAGAAGGCACAAGGGTAGAATGACAGCCCAGGAAAGTCCACTGAGATTCAATATTTTGCAGTGATGTGGCATATATATACATCCATACAAGGCACCAAATCACAAATGTTTAAAATAATTTTACCCTAACAATACACCATTAAGCTGCTGAAACATAGTTTATTGTACAGATAGTCAAGACTGAAGAATATAAAGGAGATTAAAGCAAAGTCTGGACTATAACCCTCAATAATTGAAATAGATTTTAGGGAAAGAGTAGACTCATTGTTTTCTACCTTTAAAACTCAATCCTATGCAATAAGTCCTGTACTACTGATGGAACCACACACTCTACGAAAAAAAAAATACTGTGTTTATAAAAGGTGGAATAAAGAGTTTGTCAAAACTTTACTATGGCTGTATGATTTTATTAAGAGGCTGTATTCAACTGAAATGACAGAAAACACATAATTTTTATTATTATTGGAGTCAATTGACATCATATGCCAAATGATAAGAGTAACAACAGAGAAGACATGCTTTCTTCAAACACTGAAATATCACATCAGTAAGGATGTATTCTAGTCTTGCTGCAGGCTGACGTGCCCATGATATGCCGAGAGCTGTAAATATTTATTCCTTATTCAATGCATTATTTCTATTCCCATCTGTTGTAAGTGGCACTTTAGGGGAATGAGTTCTTGAAGGGGGCAGTTTTACTGCTTATAGTGTGATGAAATCAGAATCACATTACACTTCAAATAAAATTGAGTTAAAAGATGTAAATATATGCTTTCATTTGTGCACATCTGTTCAGTTTACATCTACTGTTACAGAAACTCTTCAATATGATTATGATATAAATGACTATTAGTCATTTGTATGACTACCACTTAATAAAAGTTTTTACCTGATTTGGAGTAAAGCATTAATTTACTAAGAATTATTATGTATTGTATTCTTTCATTTAATCAGGTCCCGGGAAAATAATTCAATAATTAACCATATTGCCTTTTTTTTTTTCCTCAGCTTTAAATAAAGCATTTAGTCTCAACTCTTACTCAGCAAAACACAAATAATTTCATAAAGAGTGCTGAGTGAATATGTGTCTACTCATCTCCATTAAGCAGAGCGCTGTCATTCACAACCTGTTCACCACAGCTATTATTCATGTGTGTGCAGACAGTGCATTAGGCTTTTGCAGATTTGCTCTTAAAATTAAGTATTTTGTTCTTTACTTTTAGGGTAGAGTAGGTGAAGTTGATACAATGTTATTGGTTGTGGATAGTCTTTTTAGTATCTACTTCTGCAGGGCTTATATTGATTCATTCTCACAAATTTGCATGTTTATATTTGTCTCTCAAATTTCCTTGTGCGTGCTTTCAGTGGAATCAAATGGTATCAGAGAGAAATGAAGAAATTTCAGATTATTTTTTTAGGTTCACTAAAACGAGTGAAATGGTGAGAGGAAGCTAAAAAATACACTGAACTAAAACTGTCCGAGTTTTTCTCAATCAGATGGGAATAAAACCTTTCTTTAGTATGGAACATGATGTTTTGTTTCTTGTGACACCTGAATCTTAAACCTTACTTAAATATTAGATTAATATTTAAATTGCCATCTTAAACTAGGATTTAAAAAAAAAAAAGTAAGAAAATATTTAGCATTGTCCAAGGAAAACGTGTTCATTACATGACACTCTTCATTTACCAATTTTTTTTTTTTCCAGGTAAAGTGATGCATCATGTTTGATGCTAATTCACAGAAAAAAAACCCCAAACCCTAGTGAATCTCAAATTTCTGATGAATTTACTGTCCTCTTGGCTTTGCTTCTGAGGACTATTGAACGAGAAAGCAGAAGTTTTAAATGGACTATTTAAGAAACAATTTCTAACTCTTTACCACATCAGCTACCCTGAAACTGTAAAATTATGACACTGATACTAGCAAGCATAGTTTGTCTTTGAATTTTTCTATAGATTAGAAATTCATTACAGTCATTTAAATCAGGCAAACAACCAACTGTAGAGAGAAATGTCTCTGAGGAGGTGCTCAATGGTATTAACATTCATGTGAGAGGCAATGACAGCTGACTCCAAGACAGATTAGCTGCTGGCTAAGACCGAGCCCTTCAGCAACACTGGTAGACACTGCCACTACTCTGGGGTGACAGATTTGAGAAGGGAAAAATTTACCGCACAGGAGCAATAGCAGCCAGAGAAGAGAAACATGAGAATATGTGAGAGGAATGACTCTGTACACAGAGAAGTCAGTGCAGAAGAGGGGAAGAAGGTGCTCCAGGCACAGAAGCAGACTCCCCAGCAGCCCGTGGTGAAGACCACAGTGAGGCAGAGGCTGTCCCTCTGTATCCTCTGGAGTTCCACGGGGGCGCAGAGATCCACCTGAAGCCCATGGAAGACCCTGTGTCAGAGAAGCTAAATGCCTGAAGTAGGCTGTGACCCTGTGGGAAGCCCACACTGGAGCAGGCTCTTGGCAGGACCTGTGGCCCTTGTGGAGAGAGGAGTCCACACTGGAGCAGGTTTGATGACAAGGATAGTGACCACGCTGGGGACCCAGGCCAGAGCAGCCTGTTCCTGAGGGACTGCACCCTGTGAAAGGGACACATGCTGTAGCAGGTCAAGAACAACTCAGCCCATGGGAAGGACTCATGCTGAAGAAGTTCTTGGAGGACTCTCCCCTGTGGGAGGGACTCCATGCTGGAGCAGGGAAGCATGAGTAGTCCTCCCTATATGGAGGAAGGAGGGTCAGGGTCAACATGTGGTGAACTGACTGCAGCCCCCATTCTCTTTCCCCCTGTGCTGCTGAGGGGAGGAGATAGAGAAAATCAGGAGTAAAGTTGAGCCTGGGAAGAAGTGAGTGCAAAGGTGTTTTTAAGATTTGGGGTTATTTCTCATTATCCTATATACATCCTATATACATATCCAATACATTCGGTTAATTTCCCCAAGTTGTGTCTGTTTTGCTTGTTATGGTAAATGGTGATCGATCTTCCCTTGTCCTTATCTGGACCCATGAGCTTTTAATTATATTTTTTATTCCCCTGTCCAGTTGAGGAGTCACAGCAGCTTCATTGGACTCCTGGCATCCAGCCCAACACAGAAGCACAGAAAAAATGTCAGCATGGTTTTGGTTTACAGTTTTCAGTAGGATTTGGTGATCTTGAAGGTCTTTTCCAACCTAAATGATTCTCTGGACAAGAACTGACAGCGAACACATTGAAATCAGACACCAGCAAAAAGAGGTGAGGGACCATGAATAACCATTGCTTTTCTTTTGCTTCAGTACTTTGCATACTGCATATAGAGAAACTGATACAATTGGAAATTTCTCTACATAGGTGTAACAGCTTGAATTATTTTTTAAGCATTCAAAGAAAAAAGGTATGATTCCATTTTATTGAGATATGGCTGACACTGACTTGTATGGGACTGGCTTTTCTGCAAATGTGACTTTTTTTTTTTTTTTTTTTATCCAGTGTATTTATATAAACTGGATTTGATAATTACATTTTATTGAAGAAAAAAATCAGGCTAGTGATGTATATGTATATATATACATATATATATATCTATATATAAAACTGAAATTTGTTTATTGCCAAATAGATGTGTATGAACAAAGCTTGTCAAATAAGCTAAAACACAGCAGAAATTTTAATTTAAATTTAATTTCAAAATAAAATTATTAATTCCCATGGATATATTTGATGATGGTTGTTTAGAAGACAACTAGGAGTGTAACAGTAGAGAGCTGAATCTGAAGGCAAATGTGTCATATGCCCTTTAGATTTGTTGGAGTCCAATATTCTCAGGGTTTGTTGACAAACAAGTGCTTTCTTTCTGACCATGTTAGCCTCCTAAATTAATAAAACGTGATGGATTTTTTTTTTTTTAATGAAGCTATCTGCAAGCAAGTTATTTTTGATCCTTCATCTGAAAATCATGCACTGAAAATTTCAAGCTGCTAAGAATATTTAAAAATATTAAAACTGCAACAAATTATGGAGTCCCAAGCAACCAGCCATTGCATTTAAAGAGGACATTGTTATGCTGAAGTGATCTTACCATCTTGAGATATCAGAATACAGATAAGAACTGGCTTGTCCTAATTGAAGAGTAATGCTATTTTGTTCGCATAATGTTTATCCTAAAGGAATAAGAAGCTGTAACTTAAAAGCTGTAGAACTAGCTAAGAACAAAAAGAGCACACTTTAAATGGAAAATAATTAATTTTAGAAGAACTTCACTGACAAAAAAACCCTAACTATTTAATAGAATCAAAATAATGTAATAGAAACAGTGCTTGAAATCAATACATAATGCTAAATTTATAATACCTAAGAGAAATATCTTCATTTCCAAAGGTTTGCTGATTTAAATTAATAAAAGTTCTCAGGTGACTGGTATGTTGGGACTGATCTTTCCCAAGTTGTTATTTTTGTGATGAAATGAACATCTCATTGCTAATGAGATACAAACTTCATAAACACAAAAGAAACAAAACTTGAGGAGAGAGTTTATTTTTATGACATAACCATTAAAATCAAGCTCGGTGGGATTTGGAGATATTTGTTTCCTTTTATTGACTTTAAGCAGACACAAGTTAACTTCTAACATAATCCTTATACTCTGTGGTTATTTAAAACAGCTTATTCTGTGGGTGGTTGTGTGTTGGAAGGGGAAAACCAGAGTTTTTCCAGTCTTTGGCAGGATTTAGTTTCAGAGAATCATAGAATTGTTTGGGTTGAAAGGGATCTTAAAATCATTTAGTTCCAAACCACTGCTCTGGACAGGGACACCTCCTACTAGATCAGGTTGCTCTAAGCCCTATTCAACCTGGCCTTGTATATCCAGGAATGCACATCCACATCTTCTCTGGGCAACCTGTTCCAGCCTCTTGGCACCTTCACAATGCTTCTTCACAGTACCTTCACAACTTCTTAATATCTCACCTAAATCTGCTTTCTCACAGTTTAAAGCCATCACCTCTTTTTCTACTACTGCATGCCTTTGTAAGACGTCCCTCTCCAGATTCAGGTCCCCTTTAGGTACTGCAGAGTTGAAACAAGGTCTTCCCTGAAGCGTCCTCTTCTCCAGGCTGAACAACCCCAACTCTCACAGCCTGTCTTCATAGGAGAGGTGTTCCAGCCCTCTGATCATCTTTATGGCCCTCCTCTGGACTCACTTCTTCTTATGTTGGGGACCCCAGAGCTGGATGCAGTACTCAAGATGGGGTCTCACAACAGTGGAGTGGAGAGGGAGAATCACCTCCCTCAATCTGTTGGTCACATTTCTTTTGATGTAGTCCAGGACATAATTGGCTTTATGGGCTGCAAGTGCACATTGCTGGATCATGTCAAGCTTCTCATCAGTCAGCACCCCCAAGTCTTTCTCCTTAAGGTTTCTCTCCCTCTGTTCTCTACCCAGCTTCAATTTGTGCTTGGGGAGAAAAAGCTTGGACACGGTAACTTTTCTTTGATTTAGCTAAGCTGTATATGTTGCTGGAATGGATGGAAAAGCAGTAATGGTAGTTTGCCTCTGATCTACTCTGTGGTGAATAAAAGGTATGACTTAAACCTGATGTATCAAAAAAAGATAGTCTAGTGATTATAGCATATGGAAAAGGGAGGTCCCTGAAATTTCCTGCTTCAGGAAACATTCTATATGAAAAATAGTTAGGATATATGCAATTCTTATTAATGGAAGATAAAACACTTTTAGATCAATGTACGATTTTTTATGTAATGCATCTTTAATTAACAGATGTGAACTGTATTTTGCCTACTGCTATTCTGTAATCAGCACTGGAAATTTCCAATAAACTTGAGTTTATACTACATAACAAATGTATTTGGAAACAAAGTTTATAAATCTGTAGGTTAGGATTTGTGGTTAAATTGCTCTGCTTATGAAAAAAACCCACATTTCTAGTGAGAGCTAATTTAAGAAATGATCAAAAGTGACTATTGCCATTCTTGTATGTTTAAACTTAAACCATTTAATTGGGTTATTTGTATGAAAAGAGGACCACAGAATAGGAAAAAAGTGATAGATGTAATTCAGACATGTCTAGAAATCCTTTTAGCTGTCAAAATGAAGAACAAGCAGGATAAAATAGAACACAAAAACCTTCAGATTCAGGCTGTAGCTCACTTATAGGAATACATAGAACCTAAAGAAATTACTGTGAGAGGCAAGTCAGGAATTTCCAAGTAGTATTTCTACTCCTTGCAATGTCTTCAATAGTATTTTCTGTACAAATACTACCTGAGAACACTAGTTAAATGTTCTTAATACATTTTTGAAGAGAGCAAATGTCATTAATCCTGCTGAGGCTGAGTTATCACAAGGGGTGTGGATTCTAAAAATCATTTTGAAAAGTCAGGTCCTCTGGTACATCTCATCTAGCTATACTTATTTTAAAGATGCAATCTTAAGTCTACCTCATGTTTGCAAAATGATGCACATGAAAAGTGTCAAGTTCAGTCAACAATAGAAGTGGGACTAAGACTCTAGCATCAGATGTCAATCCTATTCTGTATGTATTGTCACTGTTATCATCTCTTCATTGTACATCACCTTCTTTGGGCCATAAGACTTTGAAGGAATTTTAGATTAATTTCTATAGTATTACAGATGATGCCTTTTTTTTTTTTCCCTGATAACTTAAGGGAAATAGATAAAATTATTCTCTCAACTAGATCTGAGTATGTCTATATGGTTTCTATTCTGAGAAAGTGTTGGTGTGATGGTAAAAAAAGGTTCAAAGGGTCCATTTGAAGGCTCTGACTGGAGGCTCTGACTTTTTGTAGAGTTATGCATTAATGACTGTTGTAAAATACAAAGTGGTGGCTGAGCTTTAGCTGCTCTAACTATTGTCTGCTCACAAATATGATGATGCACAAATAAGCTGGTTATGCTGCATTTTAAAACTGACAGATTGTTTCACACAATATTTTCTTCCCAAGACAGTAGGTTTCCCTTACCTGATATCCCTTACCTTAACAGTGCATCTTGTGTGTTAAACACAAGACCATTCTCATTTAATTTGATGATTTTTATTAAATTTTATGCAATCTAGAATAAACTGATACTTGCCACTGTCAAATTCAAAATCAGAAAATAGTTGCATTTCATGTTTTAAAATACAAAAATAACCTAAATAATCCCCATCCCCTAAAAATGAATTTTTTAGGACTCTACAAACAGAGTTCAGTAACATGTCCTTATTTTTTATGCAAAAGTCAATGAAAATGTTTCACTAATTCACTGGGAGGATGATCGTGCCTAGAGTGAAACTGAATGCATTAAATGCTTTATTATAAATAAAGGAGAATGCACAACCTTTCTTTATAGAAATGCCATACAAGTAATTTCAAGTATCATGACAAAAATTCCTTTTGTCATCACAGTGTCAGTATACAATGAATGTGCTTTTTGACTGTGGAAAGTAGAGTGTCACTTCTTTAAGTTCTGTGCAATTATACTGTGTCCTGAAAGACTAGCTCGCTTAACTTCATGGATCTCTTATGTGGAAAAGTTTGAGTTATAGACTAAATGCCTAACACTGTCTTAATGACTTTAGACTAATCCAAGTCACATCTTTAGGCTTTTAGGAAGGTCAGGGTATGCAGATCTCATAAAAAAGCTCTGAAGAACTTTTTTTCCTGAACTACTTCAACTTGAACAGTCTAAAATGAATGGTTGCCTTCAATATGAACTACTTGCCTAAATTTGTATGCCTGCAAATTTTCAGAAACACATCTAAACATAGGCAAAATTATCTGATATTGTGATATGAACGGAAAATATGTCGAATTGAATTGCACTCTACATGTCTTAGTCTGGGAAAGCAGATGAGCAACTGCAACAATTTTTATTCAATGAAAAGAAGTGCAAAACATAAAATTCTGGTTGAAATGTTTTCCCAAAAGGAAGAGAGCTTATTTCACAAGATTCAAGTATATGATTTCTTTCTTTTTCCCTTGGAGGAATATTCCTTTCATCAGGCTATAGATACATTCTTCTTCCCTCAGTCTGAATACAGATCACTTAAAAAACTAAGTTTAGAGATGTTTCTGTGCCAGAAGCCACCTTGTCAACATGAACACAGACTTCAAACCCCTTAGTTCTCTCCTCAGAGCTTAAAAGCATGGTAATTCTGTTTTAAAGAGGAGGTGGAAACACAGCCTGATTTTTCACTCCAAAGTAATAATTTGTGCTGAGGAGGTGCAATAACTAGATTTAGTAATTTTCACCAAGACCATTTCTACTTTGCTGTACAATACCCTAAAAGTCAAACATAATCAAATTTTACTGGGGATACAATGAAAACAGAGGTCAATCTCTGTTTTTGATTTATAGAGCTTTGGCTGGTTGTAGTCAGGTATTTACAAATTACAGGTTCAGATAAAGCAAATTTAGAGGTTATTGGAGAGGAAAAAGGGAGCACAACATTTACATATTTGCTTCCAGGTCTTTCAGTGAACTTTTCAAATTCAATGACTAAAACTCCTAAATTATATATGAAAGAGAGTTAGATTTCAGCTGCTTGCATTCAGGAAAGAGTGATGTAATTATCAGTCTAGGGCACTCGTGATTCTTCACTTTAGTGGTCCAAGATTAAGAACATGTTCTTCTGCTGTCTGTTCTAGAGCTTCATTTTTTTAACATTACAGAACCAATAGGTGAGGAGAAATCAAACACATTACACACTCCAAATAGACTGCAGCATATTAAAACTATACAGATTTTGTAAAGCAAAACAAAAAATACACTTGTATATAATATGCAAATCACCATAGACATAACTGTCCTATATTTTACTGTCTTCATTTGCTACACAATGATTAATGGAATACAGAATAAATAACTTAAGAGAAAACCATTACGACTTATATGTATTTGAATAGTCTCAATATCACGACCCTCCTTTCCAATAAATCATTGTTTCTGAGAAATATTTGGAGATTCTAGAAATAAGGGGATAAATCTAAGCATGCAACACTTCTATTGAAAACAGTTTTCTGCTGAAACCCATTAAACTACCTAGTAGATTCCTTTGGGAAACTGTAAGAATCTGAGTATTTTTCTTCCCTTGAAATTAAAATGGCTGAAACAGTCGAAACACATCTTTTATAATAGACCATATGAACAGTAAACTTGATGGGACTCTTTTAGTTTTAACTTCTATTGCTATGAAATAATTTTCTTTCTGGGAGTTAACAGCAATGCTCTAGTACAAATAGTTTGGCTCATATCTGAACAGCTTATATATATGTAGGCTGTTAAGTCCAAAAAGGCAGGGAAAACTGGGGGGAAAAATATCAAAGAAGAGTGGGAAGAAATGCAGTTAGTATTTTTATAACAAATGGTTTTGTTTTACCATGGTGTTTATATAAATGTATATTTAACCTTTGAAATTAGAAATAGTGTCATTTTCTTGATGTCATGAAGAGTTTTTCTTTGAAAGCTTGGAAAGTAACAGGACTGTGCAACTGAACAACAGATACTTAAAAAAGTGTGGTCCATTTTGCTAAAATACTTAGAAGAGCTGATGGTGGTTTTGAAGCATAAATACAATTATTAACTGACTTATATTTGGCATTCCATTCAGTCCCTACACAAATATGGTATATACTGGTGTTTGAGAACTCAGTCAATGCTCATCTACTGTAAACCTTGATCCTCAGTAAGTCCTCATCAGCCTTAAGAAGCCGACAGCTTCTGCTTCACTGCAGGATTCTCCTCTTAATAAGTTGCTGTCTTTTGATCTTTTGACTAGAGCATAAAATCCTCATCACCAAGAACTGAGGAATAGTGTCTTCTCAGCATTAAACTTAGCTATTGTTCTTGAGTGGATTTTTCTCATTAATTTTTCTCACTTTTTCCCCACCTCTTTTCTGCTTAGCTTCTCTATAATTAGTAAAAAAACCCCATGTATTGCTATTCACTCAGGCAAGGCTATGCCTCACATATAATTTTGAGATGCATATTACTTAAGGCAAAATGAACATATCTATCCTACACAAAAATTTGAAAAATATGTTTTATTATCTAACACAGACCTCTAAAACAATCTAGCTTGACAAAGAAGTTCAAAATATTCCACAAAGGATTCATTCTTCCAATTATAAATCACATTTTACTGAAATTAAGTATTTACTGGAAACAGTATCATAGTCCATAATGATGTATTCACACGTTTTTTCTCATATTTTCTTACAGAAGTTTTAATTTTTGAATTTGTAATGGCTTTTCATTTAAAATATTTAAATTCCTTAATACCAATCAACACATACAAATATTATGATCATGTTTTAAATAAAGTTTTCATAAATATCCTCAATTTATTACCAAATAATTTAGCCACTTCCTCTTTTCATTAATGAAATAGAATTGCAAGCATGATGTTTTCTAAAAAGTGAAGAATTTGATGCATGCATGTTTAACCATTAGTACCGTCAGTAATCAAACAAGTAGGAACCAATTTGGAATACCCTGAAAGCATTTACACCAAACTACAGTAAGATAAGACTGTTGCAGTTTGCTCAAATGTTTAGGTTGCCTATATTTGCAGTAGTTGAAATATTCTTTGAAACTATTAAGTTTTTCTTCTGACATTTGAATAACATATCTGAGAAACAATTTTTTTTTACATATAAATTCCCCAAACCTGATCTTATTTAGGGGTAGTCATTCCACAATTGAAAAATAAAAAAAAATAGGAGAACTGCAAAGAAAAGCCTCGTTCCACTCTCCTCTTTAAGAAAAGCCTTGTCCTGAGTTACCAGTTTTATAAAATTGCATCTGCAGTACTGCAATACAATGTTACCTCCTTTAAAACATTTCCATGACAACTAAGCAGTAAATGCCAGCAAGCCATGCAGATTCACCTGATGCTTCTGTACAACTGACCAATTGGATTAATTGGTCAATTAATCCAAAACCAGATTGTTTATTTTATCATAACAGAAATATCGGGTTTCAGCTGTAAAGTAAATTTTAATACAATATACTGTGAAAGACTTGCATAATTTTCAGTGTTAGTAGTTTATATTTAATCTATTTTTATTTGAAGTGATGTGCTATAGCAGCTGTCCAGTGCATCAGGCAGACACCCAGGAGGATAGCTGCACACAGGAGGGTCGCTGGCAGAGGACTGCATTGGGTAAATATGCTGGAGCACAGTTTTCTCAATTATATTTAGGCTAAGAGCCTTAATGTCAGCTTTACTATGAGTGCAAGATAAGAAATTATGTCTCCTCTGACATGAAGTTTGAGGGATGAGAAATGTTGGTAAGCAATCCAAGATAAGGTAGGCTGATACAAGGGCAGTTCATCTACATCTTGTTAATAATCTATGCAAGAAGAGAGACTTTATTCCAGATTAACACTTTGCATCGTGATGGCTTTTGATGTTAAACTTTGAGCTTAAAACTCACATGAATATATGTGTTTGTTTTTTGTTTTGTTTGGTTTTTCAGGAACATCTCCACAAATCTCTTAAGTAGCAGGAGATTTTGATGATACTTTTATCCTCAAGAGAAGGTCAATCCACCGCAGCCTTTTTTGGTGGCTTGGGACCTGAGGACTTTGAGATAAGGGTAGTAATTTGGAGAGGTAATGGGCAAAACATGGACTAAACAGAGCTACAGAGCTAGAGAATGAAGAGTGGAATGATGATGGAAATTTCAGTTTTCTTATTGTGGTGATAGGATAAGGGGTTTCCTTTTATTCAGTGTTGTGGCTATGTTATTTTGACTTTGATTTGGCAAATTCTTTTTTATGAGAATAACGTTTCTGAAATTTAAGAAGATTGTGTAATGAAGGTGTATTTTCATGATAATTCTTTAATATGTGAATCATAGAGGAGAGGGTGGAACGTAATTGGTTTCCATGGCAGGGTTTTGGATACAGGGAGCTACAGGGGTGGTTTATTTGTGAAGCTGCCAAAAGTTTCCCCCCTCTCTGAAAGAACCAATGCCAGCTGACTCCAAGTTGGACTCACTACTGGCCAAGGTTGAGCCATCAGTGATGGTAGTACCTCTAGGCTAACATAATTAAAACAGGAGAAAAGCGTCTCCTGCACAAATGCAACCCAGAGAGAAGAGTGAGAATGTGAGAGAAATAATTCTGACAACTCTGCAGACACCAAGGTCAATTAAGAGGGATGGGAAGGGGATGGTTGAGGCATCAGAGCAGAGATTCCACCAGCAGCCCATGGTGAAGACCATAGGGAGTTAGGCTGCTCCCCTGCAGCCTATGGAAGTCCACAGTGGAGCAAATATCTACCTGCAGTCTATGGAGGTCAGCAGCTGTGGCCCTGTGGAGAGAGAAACCCCTGCTGGAGCAGGTTTGATGACAGGACTTGTGATCCCATGACAGACACATATTGGAGCAATCTGTTCCTGAAGAACTGCACCCCATGGAAGAGACCCGGCCTGAAGGAAATCTGATTTTTTACTTTTGTTTTTATTCTCCAGGATACGTAAAGGCCTAGATTTGATACAGAATTTCCAGAGGATTCTGCTGATACACAGGTCCTGAATGTAAATCCAGATATCATCAGCCTGTTAAATATGTGTGAGTATTCTAGAAGGACCTTTCTAGAACAACCTTCATGGATATTCTAGATGGACCTTTTCTTGTCTTTAGGTAACTGCTCAGGAATAAATTAAAATACTGAAGCTCTGAAATGCAACAGCTTAGCTGAGAAAAGAAATGATTACTGCTCTATTCCTGCAATATGCTGACAGTTCACTGCAAACTGCTGTGAAACTTCCATTGTCAGAGATATTAAGAAAATTCAGGTGCAGCTCCAGATGAGTTCATTGGCAGCTTGATGAATCAGAAACAAATGAATCAAGTCTATTTTATTAATTGGAGTAACTGTCAATGCATAGAAAACAGAATTTCTATGCCCTCATAATATCTAATAATTATTTTACTCTATTCCATCAATTTTTAAGCCAATATCCATATTAGAAAAATGTGGCACTTAGAGACTTTTCTGTTCCTGTTGACAGCAACCATAAAACTAATGGTGTTTTAGTACAAACTAGAAATATATAAGTTCAGAAATAAGTTTCTTTCACAGACTTAAGAGAACTTCCTATACTTATTTTCATACAGTGAACAGACCAACTTGCATACGTACAGGGAATAAAACATGTTTAGGAAGGTAATTAAGAGTGATCAGAGTACACCCCCATTCCTGCTGTGCATCACCATGATACTTGTACCAGGAAGATACCCTGACACACACCAGAAATCTTCCTGATTGCTTGCATCCTGCTGTATTGTAACTTTGACAGATGTCAGAGGCTATAGTCCTTCCTGAGAACAAAGACTCCTTGTTCAGACAATTCCTTTCACCTTCCTGTCAACTTTCTCAGCTCTGATTACTGTTTCTATCTCTAGGCATTAAGCTCCTTGTTTACTGTTATATTAAAGAGTCCTAAAATAATTTCCTAAAAATACCTGGACTTCCTATTTTCACACTTTTGCACTGAATTTTAGTTCAATCAATCCTTCTTATTAAATGCAGGTACAAATTCTGTGATCAATTTTGTTTTAACTTTGTGATCAGTCTGAGAGGTCATGTAGGAATATAATGGAAAGAGATATCAATCCATCTGTGCTTTTGTAGAGTCCAGCTTTTAAGAAGCATAATTTTCTTCCTTTCTTGTAAAAGCTTCCTACTGCCCGTCCTGATGCTACCAATTCCCTAACCAGGTGGGAAAGAGTGGAAAATTAAACTGGTATGGAGTGGCTTCCTGACATCAATTTGGTTGGTCCTCCTTCTGCTGTGCAGCTCTGCTGCAAGAGGAGAAGCTCAGACCTGATCCTTCCTTGCTAATGCTCCTGTCAGTTCTCTTCAGAGATGATTTATGAAGCTTAATTGGCCAGTCACTATAGTAGGATACTATTGTGAGTTAGGTGGCTGACTATAGGGTTTGACCGAAGCCTGTGCATGTACTACAGTTGTGGCAATGCTTGTAACTGAAGTTTGCAAGCAGACCGCAGGCTAAAGAAAAGTCCTTTTCCCTGAGAACAGTGAGAAAAGTTTTACATTTTTGAACTTTTAAAATCCAGTTTCAGATAAAAAGGAAAAAAATTCCTCTGTCAGAATAAAGCAAAGTAAAACAAGCAAATTTGGAGAGGAGGAAGCGCCTTAAGATGACAGTTAACAGTTCAATCTAGATGCACCTGATTCTATAAAAAAAGAAATAAAAAAATAGTGTTTTTTCAAATTATACAGATACCCAGTAAAACTTACCCAATAGTACCTATGCATTCTTACACACCCATGCACATACATGTACAATAATGGTAAAGGAAAAGAGTTTTTCTGCATTGAATTAGTATCTGTATCTCCCTGTCATAACCTGTATGCCTTCTACTTTCAAAGTTTGTTCCTCGTCCTGATACTGCTCTGCTTTAAATGGTATTTTAAAAAGAGGACTTACTAAAAAAACAGTATGATCCTTGTCTGCTACTGACCCGTGCTTTTAAGTAATATTGTTGTATACTATTGCTGTTAACTCTATATATCCACTGTTTTCAAATATAAATATCATGTGCTAACTACAGTATTATAGTTGGTTATATTCTTTAAACTGTGAACATTATGTGCTGAAAAATAATCTGGTGAGAAATAAATTTAAAGGCATGCCTTGCTGGATAGGTAGAAATTAATTAGGAACTTTAAAGCAGTCAAATTTTTAAAATTGTCTGGATGATGGGGGGTTTTTTGGTGACTTTTGCTGAAATACGTGTCTAGTCATGTAATTACTTGAGAACCTGGAGTGAACTGAAGAAAAGTGCTCAGAATTGATATATCTCTTGCAAACTCTGCTCCTGGGCAGAACAAATTCACTGGAGATGAGAAACCTCAGAGTTGATCATTGAGGCCAATTAAATGAATTACTGCAGAAGAGCAGAAGATAATTCATGAGTGACATCTAATCTATTCTAATTTAATTGCACAAAAACTTAATGTGAAACTACAGTTTCGATGTCTGTAGTGTATTGTGTGATGTGAGTATCACACTTTTAGAAAAGCATTTTCTGAGACCTGCAGTCAGTTTAGTGTTTTGTTATAGATGTATAATACATTGTTCTCCATTAGAGATGTTGTCAGAGAAGCCCCACAGAGATAAATGTCATTGTGTCATCTTTGTATTTTGTACAGGGAAACAAAAGGTCTCTCTGACCTGCAGACACAAATTGTAATTTATTATGAAGAGCATTCTTTTCCCACAGATAACCCTGTTAGTTTTTGTCAGTTTAAGAGATTATGCCATATACAGAGAAAAAATTGTTTATATTTTAATTCCTTTCACTGAAATATCTTACAACAAGCCAGACCTTGGGGAAAAAAAAAAAAAAAAAAGGAACAATGTAAATTGGAGCTGCAGAAGGGGCAGAGTAAATGTCTATACAGATCTTCTACCTTGTTATAAGCCAAAGTGTGGTTTGGTTTGTGCATGTCTGCTTTGTTAAGTGAGACATAAGGTACTACTTATGCTGACATGCCAGTTACTTGACCTAGATAGCAAGCAAGAGCAGGAAAAGAACATTTTTGTCAAATGATTCTTTACTTTTGCTTTCATCATTGTAAATGGCTAAGTAGTCTTTGACTTTTTCTACTATCAGTACCTTAAAAAAAGACAGCGTGTGCTGTGTTGTAGAGGAAGGAAAATATAATGCAGTTAATGTAGGCACAGTAAGGTTCTGCTATCTCTTATGCTGCCTCTTGTTCAGCATAAGACTACATTTTTTTTCCCTTTGTTCAATATGGCCCTTTTTATATTATGGGTAGGTATACATTAATCCTGAATGACAAGAAATCTATAACTAATGTGTCTCAGGTGAGTGTAACCACTGAGGTCTCAGTCATTTTCTCCTTTATGAATCTTCATGAACTAGTTAAGATGTCTGCTTTAATATCTTCCAAAACATTCATAGAATCATAGAATGGTTTGGGTTAGAAGGGACCTTGGAGATCATTTAGTTTCAGCCCTTCTGCCATGGGCAGGGACACCCTCCACTAGAACAAGTTGCTTAAAGTCCCATCCAACCTGGCCCTGAGCACTTCCAGGAATTGGAAATCCACAACTTCTTTGGCAACTGTAGAAACCTGGACAATAAGGAGTTAATGTGCTGCTATGCCTCAAACACTGATGGCCATTCCAGCATGTAAGTTACAACCAGATGTAGCTGGAAAGGGGAGGTAGGGCAGAACTTTGCTGAAAGAAACTTCCCTGTTCTGGTCCATAGACACTGCACAACACAGAAAAGCAGAAATGCAGGAATGGGATGAAGGACCAGGCAAGACCAGTAGAGGGGATCAAGACCACCAAAAGATCCTCAAAGCTCTCCAGCCTATTTCCAGGAAGGTCCAAAAGAACAGACTGTGCATGCTAACTTATTTACATGAAGACTGAGAAACCTAAGCCCAGGGTGGAGAAAAATTGCCTATTGAAAGGTACCCCCGCAAAACCCAGGCGGCATGCCCCAAGGACCCTGGACACCCTGTCAGCTGTTGAGGCTGGACCTATCACTGGTGATCTTTCCTCTCAGTCTCTCCTTCCCTCTTTCCTTTTATCCTTTTATTTCTCTGTAGGGGCAAAACATATATCAATTTCCGTGCCAAGTGTGTAGTTTAGTTATAAAACTTTGTGAACATTTGTTGGTTTTTGTGGTTTTTTTTTGGTGTTTTTTTTCTTTTTTTTTTTGACTCTTTTGGCTTTTGCTGTTCTTTTTCAACCATGGACATCTGTGAATCTTGGGTGGTCCCTTCCATGTAGAAGTGGCTGACCCTCTTTCATTTAATTTCATTTCATTTCTCCTATCACTACGTGCCATTGTCCAAAGTCCCTCTCCAGCTTTCTTGGAGGCCCCATTTAGGTACTTGAAGGCTGCTATTAGGCACCTCTGGAGCCTTTTCTTCCTCAGGCTGAACAAATCCCAGCCTGTCTTCATAGGACAGATGCTCCAGCACCCTCATCAGCTTCATGGCCCTCCTCTGGACTTGCTCCCCAAAACTATCTTACATCTTGTTCATATTGTTAAATCTAGATGATATATCTCTGGATTATGGTTATGTTTACCTGTGACCTTAGCTACAGACAAAAAAGTACACTGATCTAAACACTCTTACAGAAGTGAAATATTTTCCCACACCTTCCTTGCACAAAACCTTGGAGAGACTTCAATTGATAAAGTTCCTTATATAATTTTTTAATGTCACCATTTTCCCTCCTGCTGAATACCTTTTGTATAGTGATAGGTCATGAATATCTCAGGGTACTGAGAAAATGTATTAAAAAAAAAAAAGTCTTATTTTCAATGCAAATTGGAATTGCAAATATAAATGCTTTCCTTTCACTTAGTTTGCGAACCGTACTACAAAAGTAATAAAGAACCTTAAAATCCTACCTAGAAACAGACAGTTTTACTATGTGAAGATCTCATCACATAAAAGCTGTTTGGAAATATTTGATTTCATCTTCAAATATAATTTATGACTTTACCATACAGAAAAAAAATGCCATGGTCATCCATGCAAAGTTGTTTTGTTCAGAACAGATCCTTGTGCCCTGCTGATTGTGCCTGAAGATTTGGAATAGTAGAGATATGTGATAAATAATGAAAAACTTATCCTCAAAAAAATAGGTTGATGTAGGCTACATTAAATTAAACAAGGAACAAAATTACCAGAACTGGGTTAGCACCCATTGCCCTTTATCTCTAATTACATTGAAGAGGACAACAATGGAGGATGTGATTACCCACCATTTTTATACCACTTTATAAGTAAAATCAATAGCATTTTACCCAATTAACATGTGTATATTTTATTTTTTTACACAAGTGTAAGTAAAGTCTTACTTGTCTCTCTACAGCAGCAACAGCTATGAAAATCATGTTTCAATTGCTATACTATTAGAGGTTTCAATGTCTGACATTCTGAATCCTGAAAGACTTCCATTTCACTTTAAGATTTCAGGGTGACTTAACAGAGTCGAAGAGGAAACTGCAAAACATTTGGTGCTGCCAGGCTCCCCAGGACATCATGTCCTCTGCCCAGGCTGGCTGGAGAGAGCAGGCTCTTCATCAGACACTGTGAGAAGTATGCACAACCTCCTTGAGTGACAGCGTGGGTTGGAATTCTTGGGAACCTTGAGACATGTAACTGGCATGGTGATGTGCTTTCTCACTGGTGTGAGCATTAGCAGATTCCAGGTAACGTCATAGGTATGTGTAAACGTGGGTTATTCGTATCTACAACCTACTTGCACACATCTCCAGGATACTACAAGCTACACAAGTGAATGCTACTAGCAAAATCAGATTTGTTTTACCTGTGAGATAGTAATAGTAGCAACTAGACATGATGTGTGATAAGAAAAATCAGGAATAAAATCCATTCAGGGAACAGCTGCTAAAATGTGTGATGCAAGCAGCACCATAACTCATTGTTCTGAAATAGTTTTCTTAGTTTGCTTTGCATTTCTATTTTCATTTTATAATTAAAAATATTTATATTATCTTTATTTCTTAAGAAAATTAGTTTTTCCTGTTTAAGGAAGACAGAAAGGTAAAAAATAATAAAAAAAAAAGGTAATGATATTGTAAAATATAATTCGATAGTTACCTGACTAGTTTCAATCTTGTGACTTTCCAGGTAAAGAAAAAAAAAAGTCTTAAATTTTCTACTCATTGTCTTCAGATAATACAGCTCTGAATAGGTTCAGAATTAAAATTTCAGCAAAATTTTTGACTAACCAGTACGTTTTCTAATTATCTTTTATACATTTAGTTATAGAAAGAAAAATAAAAGAACTAAGTAAAGATTCATAAATATTTTAAGCTTTCTGTAAACATTGTATCTCATCTTAAAAACAGTAGCAGAACTATTTTTAGACACTGGAATGCAGTCCTTCCTATTTTATTAGGTGTATTTAAAAAATAATGATGTTTAAATTATAATACCAAAATTATTTAAATTATGAAACAAAGTTTCTCTTATGTGAAACAATTCCACACTAATAGGTATTTTTACAAGTATGCAAAAGTGCTTTTGTTTCTTTTAAATATTTTTTTTTTTATATTAGACAAACCTATTTGCAAGCTAACTTTAATGGAAAAATATAATTTCAAGATTTATACTGTACATAATATTCTTCTATGTTTTGTGGACAAAAATTTTCTTGTTTGCTCTTCTTTTGAAATGAAGTACAGCTGAAATAATTTTCTGACAAGTACATCTTTCTGTATGATCCTTATAGGAACACAATTTTATGAAATTTCTGTGGGTTTTCGGGGGTTTGTTTCTGTCCAAAGAAACTATTGCGACTAAAAGATGAATAGTTCATGTGTGACCTCAACATGTCTAGAATAGGCTATTTTTGACAGGAAAAAAAAAATCCCTTTATTGTTATTAATATCTGTACAGAAAATAATGACATTTTAATCATAAAAAGTATTTGCATTAACATAAATGTTTTGAATACATTTTTCTAAAGGCAGAAAAGACTTTGTACTAACATGAAATTGGCTGACACTGGCTGTATTTCCATTCATTCTAGATTATGTCTAAGTGTTCCATGGCTAAAAGTATGAAAAGAACAATTTTATACATCAAAAAAGAAATTAAAAAAATCTGTAAATGAAAATGGGATATATATTCTAAAACAGTTACTTACATCAATTGAGCTTTTGGTTCACTGGGCTGTATGAAAGTAAGTGTATGCACTAACTCAGACTCTTGGAATAGACTTTTATTATTTAACTGCATGCACATTAGCAGATGCGTGATTAGTGAGGAAGTCCACATCATTGATTAGATTGGCCAGCCTGTGATTCAGCTAATCCAGGTTCATATTTTCTGCTGTGTGATGGGTTTTAAAGGCAGTAGCTTCCTAAAAATACAGATAGAAGATGAATGCGATTTTTGAAATCATCACAGCATTTAAGTACCATTGAAATCAATAAATATCAGTAGCAAGATCCAAAAATGCACTTAGGCATCTGAGGTACAAGATAGGCATCTGAGACCCAGAGGGTGATTCAAAAGCATTTAGGTACAAAGAGTCAGAAGGTATTTTAAGTTTGCAGCTGTTTTGCTGCAGTGAAGGCCCCAGAGTTCCTGCTGCCACTTGGGCAGAATGGTGCATTGAGGGGTGCCTTCGTTCCCCATGGTGAGACTAGACTGCTTTACAGCTGGGGTGGATGTCCTGTGGGGGGAGACAGGGGGACAAGTATATATGAAATGTAATATTTAGACTAGTTTGACCAAAGGGAAAAATAGGGCTTCTCATTTTGAAACTAAAACTACTTCTGCTTTTATCTAACATTGCATACAAAATCTGGATTAGTGTCCAGTTAACAGTGCTGCCTTGTATTCTCTTGCACAATAGTCTAACTAACAGACTAACAGGGCTGACTTGAAAAATCAAGCCAGAGTTGCTTACTTATGGGACCGTAGAAAAAGTGGGTATAAGTGCTCTCCCCCTATCCTGCTTCCTGTCTTCAAACAAACAAAAGACACCAAAGAAAATGAGACAGCAATTCAATTGCCTCTAACCAAATGGGCACTTCAAGCTTATGTACCCTCAGTTCATTGTGCTTGCCTTAGCCACAGCTAGCTTTCAAAACCCTTCTACACAAGACATTTTGCTCCTGTAAAACACTTTGTCCTATTTTACATTTTTGTGTACCTAGACGTTTGTAAGAGATTTATTTTTCTGCAGCTGAGCTTTTCTATTTGTTCGATATAACAATATTTCCCACATTACTTGGGTATTTTGAGGATGGTAACATTAATGATTGTGAGGTGATTATATTTTTCTGTAACAAGAACAATATAAATACCACATATAAATTCCTAGTATTACATTTCAAAAGAAGACAAGCCCATTCCAGATAATTGCAACACAGATAATCTGGGTCATCACAGGTATAACTCCTGAAGTGAGCAGTATTTTATCATTTTGTCATGAAATTTTCTGGCCCTTGTCTACACTTGGGCTTACTATGTCCTTTAATGAATTATGGGCAGATACACAGTTGGTGGACTGGAGACAGTATTTTCCAAAGTTCAGTCAAGGTTAAAATGAGCAAATTGAAACAGAAGCATGTTTCTAACAATATCTCCTTACAGAATAAGAAAATAAAGCCTGGTCCTTCAGCATGGAAGAGCAAACTGGCAAAACATTTGCCTTTAAAAGTAAAGAAAAAATCAATCACATGAAAAATTTTCTACATATTGAAAGGAAAGGACTGTACAAAATCAAAAGATAAATTATTTGAATTTGGAGAAATAAATGCTACGTTAATACTACAAATCTGAAAGGAATTGAAGTTTGCTGATATCCGTAGCATTATTTAGAATTCTGCTTAATACATCTCTATAAATATATATATATATTTAAAAAAATTCAGGTAGGAGTTACAGTGATGGTGAAATTTACAAAATGTCTTCCAACCAAGGACATAGATTAGGATGGTTTGGCTTGGTTTGGTATAGATGAGAGATAAATGAGGATGAATGGTATGGGGAAGTTCAATAAAGAGTTTGGCATTTTTCGTTATGCTGAAACTAGTGGTAGCCTAAATTAGAAAGATTAAAATCAATACAAGGGAGTAACCTATAACATCAAGATTAAAAAAAACCCAAAAACGTGCTGTGTTCTCATACAGAGAACTCATAGACTATTTCTGTAAACTCTTTGCTCACCTTTTTCTATCTTTTCATTTCTCTCAGATCTTGTGAGTTTAATACCTGCAGTAGTGATAGAAGTTTATTCCTTCTCTTTCCATTAAAAGCTCCATCTTTGCTTCTGTAGGCAGCGAGTTTCTGTAGCTTTTTGTCATGATTGTTTTTCTTTGAAAATTAAACAAATTAGATAATAAAATATGTAAAATATAAATTCTTATATAGTGTTCCATTAAACTTTTGTTGATGAATATTTCTGTGTTATACACTGCGTTGTATAGGGAGAGCATATATGACATGTACACAAGCTTTCAAAAAGACTATGGCAGAATATTGGAGGTTAAAGAAAAAAGCCAGATATCATTTCTAGCTTTGGAAGCTATTAATCTGCTGACTGGCAGAGGCTAGGACAGGATGCCAGGGAAAGGTCACCTTAAACTGCTCTTCCTTATCCTTCTTTCTCTAAAAATCATCTCCTAGCCACTGTCAAAATAGGGCTATGGATTCATAGATTCTTAGTTTGACTTAATACTAAGAGAACACTTTTATAAGATTAAACAGTGTATTTTCAGACTTAAGATCAGGCTGAGTCTCAAGTCCAAAAAGAGTCTGGTTTCCTTGGATATTTTTTGATGGTTTAGGTAATATGTCAGTAATGGTATATAGAAGTGGATGGACCTTCAAATCTTGTCCAGAACAACTTTTGGTGTCTCTATTTGACTAAATAACATTCATGCAGTCAATTTTAAGGTAAGAAATTTTCTTGCGGTTAAGAAACCAAAAAAATAAAGTCCTTCTGAAAGAGGAAAATAAAATAAAAAAAAAAACAAACAAACATCAGAATACAGACTTCTAGGCTGCACTTTCAGAGAACTAAGAAAAATAAATGAAGAGGTCTAGATGTGGCACATGGGGACCAAGCTAAATGATTCTATAATTCTATATTGTGATTTGAGTTGCTAACTCTCAATTATGAATCAAATAGGTGTCACCCCTGTATTTTCACAGAATATGATGAGTTGGAAGGGACCCATGAGGACCACTGAGTCCAGCTCCTAGCTCTGCAAAGAACCATCCTCAGAGTCATAAAACTGACAGAATAAAATATATTAGACTGAAATTCTCAGAGCAAACCATGATTTAATTTTTTGAAAAAAATAAAATCCTGCATATAACAACTTGATGTTCATAAGAGGGGAAAGGAAAACAGATTTACTACAAATTGAAAACAGATTTTAGCCCCCTGTTTTTTTCCAATTGATGTTTTCAGGGACAATAAGGTAGTTTAAAATACCTTAAATAGTTTAAAGCAGGGCTTTCCATTGAAAAAATATGCATGTGTATTTTAAATAAACTCTAGTTTGATGTCTCAACATTATGATTATAGCTGTTTAACTTAGGAATAAATGATAAAAGTTAAACAGACAAAACCCATTTGATATCTGTTTTATCTGAGACAGAAAAGAAAAAGATAAGGCAATCTAAGTAACAGAACTCCTGTTATATGAAATGTGTCTAAAAGAACTGTATCTATGTGAGACACATCTACATTGCCTGGTAAGTAGTTCTCAAAAAGAAACGCAGGGTTACTCAGGCAAGATCACATAAATAAGCAAATTTGAAGAACCAATATCACAAATATTTGTTTAGAAACTCTTGAGAAAAATATAACAGCCTCACATTTGCTTAGCAAAAGGTCATCATTTTGCATTATGTATAAATGCAGTCACTTTGAAATGGAATGAAGAACTGATCTAAAAGCCAAGCATACTATTGATCTTTCAGTGACAAAACAATTTTTCTCATCAGAGCAAATTTCCTCTGGATGTAGAAAATCTACGTCTGCTAATGATGCAAAAACCCCAAAGCAATTCATGGGCAAGCTTAAGATATGCTGATTTTTCCTAAGCTCACTTATATTGTAAGACATAAATTGACACTAAAACTCAAGTAAATACTGTATGAAAAATGCCATGGACATTTGAAACATATCTTTTCCTACAGTGTATGAAAAAAAGCATCTAAGAGCAGTTTCAGAGTCAGCATACATCAGTATGGTCATCCAGTTCAGTGGCTCTCAGCGTAAGTTTTAAGCTGAAAAATAACTTCCTCCAGCCTTAATTGACCCAAAAGGTTATTGTTGTCCAGTGACTACTAGGTTGGTTGGATCTTTGCTACATAGTTCTAGTTGATAAACATCATTTATGAGCTAAGCTCTGTAAGTATCTTCTTTAAAGTCTGGTTTTATATGCATACAAGAAATGTGATACACTGAATTTGAATTTTTACTTCAGAGTCAGCAGTTATGGTGCAAGTAAAGAACGTCATAAAAGCTACTAAAGCATTCTCTGAGGTGAAAGGTTGAATGAAGAGAGTTTTGCAGAGGATGAGGTTTTCTTCCTGCCAAATTCTTTCTTTCAGGTACAAGGCTTCATAGTATCTCATATCAGTGATATTGACATGTCTCATCTTTCAATTTGCAGTTGTGGATTCCATTTTTTTCTGTCACGCTATGGTGAAAAGCAGAACACTCTGGCTTATAACAGTACACACATCTCTTTTTTCAGTATCACTTGCTATTTCTTCCTGAATTATATAATTATTTGTGTTAAAGAAATAAAATTAAACACTAATAGAATTAAACTGATACTACCTCACGAGGTTGCTGTATGTTTTCCATTGTTTTTCAAAGTTATATGACCATACATTAATAAGAAATTGTTTTATCTATCTACAGCAGTATCCAGTACAGCATTTTTGCACTGTGATATAAGCAAAAGTTTTCTCCAAACTACAAGCCCTTAAATTCTTATTAGTATATTCATGGGTTTGTGTTCACAATGCTAAGTTTTCCAGTCTCAGGATGTGTGCTGGATTTGGCTGGGTAAAGCCAATTTTCTTTGCAGCACCTAATATGGAATTGTGTTTTAGGGATGTTTTAGCCATTAAATTAAGCAGTGCTTGCACAGTGTTATGGCCTTTCCAGCCTCTCACCCCAACCCACCAGGTAGGGGTGCACAAGAAGCTGGGAGGGAACACAGTGAGAACAGCTGACCCCAAGTGACCAAAGGGATATACTGTATGGCATATGAAGCTGGGGAGAGTTGACAGGGGGCTGCTGCCCCAGGCCTGGCTGGGCATTGGTTGGTTGGTGGTGAGCAATTTTTTTTTCACATGCATCACTTATCTTTCTTTGGATTTACTTCTTTCCCTTTGTTTTTTTTCTTTCCATTAAAAGATTTTATTGTCATTGGTTATTGTAATTGTATTTTATTTTTTGTATTGCATTTCTTTTCCCTCATCCTGCTGTGTTGGGGGAGTAAATGAGCAGCTGGGTGGGTCTTCATTGTCATCTTGGGTTAAACCACAACAGGATGCAACCAGACATGATGCAGCTGACTGATTTAATCACAAAAAAAAAAAACCCAAAACAAAACAAAAAAATCCCAAAGAACCAAAACCCCAAACAAGCAAACAAAACAAAACAAAAAAAAAACACAACAAAACCCCCCAACCAAACAAAAACAACCCAAGAAATAACCCAAACCCAATAACAAACAAAACCTCCAAACAGTATGAAGGATAGGGAAGGAAATAAGGAAAATGCAAATACATGTGATTTTATTTTTAGGGGGCATAACTCAAATAATATCATTATAAGTTCTTGAATAACTCAGAAATTTCAGATAATGTTGCAGAAATCTGCTAAGCAACATAGAGAACAATGAGTGAATTATGCATTGATAGAATCTTTTGGGTAGTGTTCAGCATGCTGCGCTGACAGAACATCGGTGATCAGTGACTACACTGTAGTTTATTACAGAATTTTCCATTGTCCTTACTCTGTGGTTGTTACAGAAGTAATTGATCCCCTGTGAAGTAGCTTCTGATGCCTTAGGGTTTTCATGATTTTGTAGTTTTTTATACTTCTAGGTAGTTTCTCACATATAGAGTAGCTAGCAACCTCTAACCCTTTGCTAGCTGTCTTAAGGGTCAGATAATAGCTGGAACACCATGCCTGGGAAACATGGACCAGAGCTAAGACAATTAGATACTATGTTAGTCAAAACAAGAAAGCAAAGCCCAGCAACCTTGGAGAAGCTCCAGTAAGGGAAAGTGGCTTGAAGATGATGATAAAAGATGAAGTAAGGGGTCTTAAGACCTCCAACTCAATTCTAGGAGAGGCGTGCCATGGGGCGGAACCATGGGAAGTTCTGGGCATGGACACGAGTTAGATTGGATACAACCTTTAGATAGATAATTGAGTAGTGTTATACAATTAGTATGCTGCTATGTAGAAAAAGGCTTTTCCAGCTCCTACACCTTGTTGACATTTCTCACCACCACCCCCCCCACCCCCCCACACTCTGTGCTGCCCAGCCTGGTGTCGTGCCCTGTGTTCCCCTCCCCGAAAAGGAGGCGGAGTGAGGTGGGTGGAGAGCTCCGAAGACCTCTGCTTGCAAGTGGGGGCTTTTCCCTCTCTTGCTCTCCTGAGGTATGGGGAGAAGATGTTTTCCCCTCCCTTGTTCTCCTGGACCAGACCTCAAGAACCTCAAGTCCTGCTTGAGGGAAGACGAGACCAGTAATGGGAACTGGGTACCAGCAGGAGTTGCTGGGGGTAGCTGAGCTGCGGGGAAGCAGCTGCAAAAGGGAGTTTCTCCCTGGTTTATAGTGGGTTGGGAG
>JAWWEW010000131.1:53302442-53322565 GCA_035583185.1 Anabacerthia variegaticeps
TGGTATTCCTGAGGCCGTGAGTTCAACCTAGCACCGGTCTTTTCTATCTGTTACTTGTCAACATGTGTTGTACTCTTTTATACTCTTTTATACTTTTACACTCTTTTATATTCTGTACCCCAAAATTCTATAAGTAAAATTGCTCTTCTCTACTTTACCCACATGTAGTTGTCTTGGAAACTTTTTTCCCCCCTCCTTAAGACAACACTTCCAAGCAAACAGTAATGAAATAAATAATAAAAAAGGCCCACCACTGATGGGTTTTTTGGTTGTTTTTATTTTTTTTTTGTTTTGTTTTGTTTTGTTTTGTTTTTTAGCAAAACTTTGGAGGTTTTCTTCTATGAAACCAATATGATTTCCACAAAACAGTGAAAAACTCATTATGCAAATCTTACTGAACTTCTGACAGGTTTATTATTTTCAGCTAGTTTCCACTGCAAAAATACAGTGATGTCATAAAGCTCCTGTGTCAAAACAGATGTCTATTCTTGTGGAGATCCTGTCCCTCTCTATGAATTATGTTCGCCTGTAATCATGGGGCTAAAGCATGCGCTTTTTTTTTTTTTCTTAGGAGACTGGGTCTCACTACTCTGGTAGATCACAGAAATATAAGGGCTGATACTGTTTGCTATACTTTTATGAGACATTTAAAATTTTAATCAGGTTATTGAAAATTTTCCGCCCCCTCCCTGTGTTTGATGCATTCACAGAATATCCTATTTTCTCTAGATGACTTACATGAGTAATGAAGAAAGGAAGCATTCACCTCTCCTAAAAGAGTTAAATTGAGTCCTGAATACCTGCAGGTAGATTTTCTGAGTGATTGCTTAACCCGAGCTGCCTTTGCTGGTGCCCCAGCTGCTGGCCCAGCAGAGGAGTCCTGTGCGATCCATGGCTGTTATGCCATAGCCTTCCTTGTTTACAGTGTGTGCCCTTGTAATCTAATTTTTCCATATGTTTTGTTTAATCTCTCTGTTTTTTCTTTATTCTGGTAATGCTTCTTACCTAGATTAATGACAATGATTGTATAGAGAGGATTTAGGAAGACTAAGCTTCTAATTTAGGCAACTAACTAAAATAGTGACTGTGAATATCCTCTCTCTGTTACTATTATATACACAAACATATGAAAGGAAAAGAGAGAGAATCCTGTACTATATATAAGAATTTTCAATTTGCCCTCTAACATGCTGAATACTAGAACACAAAACTTCATTGGGGAAAATTATCACTAAGATTACTCTGTTAATGAAAAGTTTTCTAGGGGAAAGCAGAAATTCCTGATGATAGACAACACTGTAGCTTAACAGTACTCTGAACCAGCAAAATGACGGGATGAACCTTTTCCATTTAGCCTGACAGAAGCCCATGAATTATAAATTGCACTGTATGAGTGGCTTGTTGGTTGATAACCCGATGATAGGAGAATAACATCTACAGTTAACCAATGATTAGAAATTTGAAAACTCTTCTGTTCTCTCCAGTGACCATAAAATGGTCAACATATGAGCCTTATATTCTAATTTGATTTTATTTCATTTTATTTTACTTTAGCTGGGAGTGCATTAGGTTTTTTTTTCTTTATGGAAAAAATGCATTGACCAAGAACTATTTTTTGGTATAATTTAACTTTTTTTTTTTTTTTTTTCTCATTAAGTATTTTAATTTCAAAGGAGTGCTCACATGTAATATGTGGTCTTTTTTTCAGTAAGAAATTGAACATTTAAAAGGAGATGTAGATTTCATAGATATTATGAACCCTTTAGCTATACACCATGTACACTGTGTGGACATCCTAACTGCTGTGCTAGCATATCAGAACAGTGAGAAATTTAACACTATTTAATATGATTCTCTCATACTTTCTCTGGAAACAGAAGAAATTATTTATTGCTAACAAAATAAAACTACTTATTTGTTTGTGACATCTTTATAAACTTGAAAAATTACCTCAGAAAATAAAAAGAAGGCAATTCTGCTTAGTATTATGTCATTTAGGACTGAAACCAAAATTTTAGCATTCATGAGACAACAGTAAGACCTTTCATGAATCTGTGTGCTTGTGTTGAAAGAGGCATTTGTTCCTAATAAATATTTCACTAAAAGCAGATGGAAAGAAAGAGGGAGAAATTAATGCTTTGTGGTATGTTGGCCATTGGAGGGAGGTCTCATACAAATCACTGCATTTTTTTCCCCTGGTTTTTATTTTTTTTTTTTCAAATGTGTACATAATTACAGCTGTCACAAACAATATAGCCATGGAGAAGGGGACACTATAAATGAGACAGGGTAACTATAAAACTTGAATTGAGGAAATGCTTCTGCAATGTGGCATTTTCCATGACACAATTCGGTTTACAAGGAAAACAGGGGAAAAAAATTGTAATGGGCTTACAAATTTAGTAGAAATACAATAGGAATTGCATTTTAATAGTTCATAATATTTTCAATATTCAATATTTTTGGAAGAAAATATATTTTAACAAAACAATTTTAGTTAAACTACCTCCTGGTAAACAATTACTGAAATCCAGAATAAAAGAGTTATCTGGCAGCACAGAAAGAGAATAAATAATATGTCATACACATATCAAGGCCAGTGATGTCTTTTCATGGAGGCAGCAGTTTTTCCATCTTAGTCAATATCTAATTTCCTCCAGACTAATCAGATTGATTTTTGGAATGAAATTATTGCAGAAGATATGCCACTCTGTAGGTTCATAGAGGAAAAGGGATGTTCATGTAGCTTTGGAAATAGATGGGAATAATTTCGTTGAATGTTTTCATCAGTCTTCTTTACATGCAAAAAAAAAAATTAGAATAAGGGATGCACTAAGAAAATCTACTAGTGAAAGAGGTCAGAAGGTTTTATACAGAAGGGAATGCAATCAAAAAAGAATGAGATTATCTCAAAGACTTGAATAGAAACAAAAGTACATTAGCACAAAGTGCAGTGCTAAGTACTTTTGGAGTAATCTTAATCATTGACAGTACCAAATATTTAGAAACTAAGAATCACGCTTTTGTATGTCTACTGGAACTGTGAAAAATTTAAATTATATATTTAAGAGTAATTTTCCTTGCTATTTACTGAGAAAGTACTCAAAATGGAAGTTAAAAAGTAAGACTGTCACTATATGGCAGGTTATAGGGTCCCTAAGGGAGAAAAAACCAAAACAACACAACCCTGAAATGGCAATATAAATTTGGAACTTCTTGTAGATGAAAAATCATGCTAAGGCAGCAGGTAGTACAACTTAGATGAAAGTTTCAGATTCTCATTAAATTTTTTATTAGAAAACTCAAACCCTTTTTTCCTTACTTTTCACAAGTTTATTAGAGTTGTTTTGATAGGAGAGGAGTTATCTATCCCTTCTGTTGTTTTGTGGGAAATACAAGTTTTAAGCACTTTCTTCCCCTTGATCATGATGACTTGAACAGCCTTATACCTTTGTGTAATCTGTCCAAAGACAAAAGATGAAACAGTTGTGAGGTGTGTTCTGGTTTGGTTTGGTTTGGGAAGAGTAGAGTCCTTTTCTTATTTTGATTACTTTGATTTTTGGTTTGTTTCCCCTGCAGTATATCTAGAGAAAGTGTCACTTAAATCCCAATGAACACTGAAATAGAAAAATATGAGGGACTTAGATTTATTGAAGAAATGTTAAATACTCTAGCACACAAATTCAGGGCAATATATCCCACACAAAACCCCAGAATCCTCAAAAAAATTAATCAAGATTTTTTTTATTTCCAGGCTTTAATGTATCCTGAACTGATATTGCAGCTGTATGTCTGACTGTGTGCAAATACATTTTGTTGTGCTTTCAGATTCAGTGATGACCCAGCAGTGTTAGATAGTCCAGTCAGCCCATTACCTTGAGCAGCTCTCAAACCACCCTTTCTCAAGTCTGTAGAGATGTGTGGCATTGTTGCAACACAAGTGCAGGACCTGTCCTTATTGAACCTTGTGCAGTTCTCCTCAGCCCATCCATGCAGCCTGTCCAGATCCCTCTGCAGAGCCTTCCTACCTTCCATCAAGACTCCCATCCCGCTTGGTATCGTCTACAGACTTATTGAGGGTGCACTTAATCCCAGTGTCCAAATTGCCAATACAGATATTAAACAGAACTGGCCCCAATACTGAGCCCTGGAGAGCCCTACTAGTGACTGGACACCACCTGGATTTGATCCAATTCACCACCACTTTCTGGACCCAGACACCCAACCAGCTTTTTATCCAGCAATGAGTACACCCGTGCAAGTCATGAACAGCCATGAATTCCATCAGTATCCAAATCCTTCACATTTTCTGCAGAACCGATTTTTTAAGGAGGAAAATGTGAAGGGAGATTGTTTCACACTCAACATCTGCAGCTCTTTGTAGTGTGAATAGAAAGGATATGAAACAATGAACTCTCGATTTGAAGGCAATTCTTTTATAGTGTATATCCTATAGTAGAGAGGATATTCCTGCAAAGCTCTATTGTTTAATTTTGTTTTATTTTGTGTTCTGTTTGGGACTTTGAAGAGTTTTTCTAAGGAAAAACAAGTAAACATTTATTTTGTATTGGTGCGGCGTTCATTTCACTTCCAGAACAAGCAATTTGTGCTATTGTAAGCAAGGATTCATAGGTATGCATATGTTTGTGTAAAGCTGCATTTACATGATTTCCATACTTACTAGAACATATCACAATAATCTCTAGAAATAGACAAACTTGTGATCGCCTTGTGATCCTAATTGCTTTTGGCTCTCATAAAATAATTTTTTTAAAAAGTGAGTCTTTTGATTATTATTTTTAAACTGTAAAGTCTATAACAATGATGAAAGTCAGTAGCAATTTGTAAGAAAGGTCTTTTATTAAAATCTTCTTACAAAATTAAATTTTTCTGCTCTCCAAAATAGTTCTATCTGAGTTTTTTAGACACCTCTACTTCTTTTGTACTTAATTGGTAAAGAAAATTGTAAAGTAGTGAAGTGATTGACAAAATTTTTGACAAAAATTACTATAGCACTATATATGTGACCTTTCAAAGATTTGGTTACCTTCCATTGGATGGTATTGTCTAAGAAAATTGCATTTTGTCCTTCAGTTGATTTCTCACATAGTTAATTTCATAGGAACAGAAGTGGCTTCTTTGAGATCTGATACTGAAATTATGGGAAAAATATTTGAATTTTGTTTATTTGTTCAATGTTTCGGAGATCTTTTATACATAAGAAGATTTATTTCTTTTTTTGCATACACAGCTTTATTCTCATACACTCATATCTTAATGTAATTATATTAAACAGATTTTTACAATAGTCATCTTCTTAAGAACATTCCTGACACAATACATTTTTTGAAATAATTTTCTAAAATTGAAGCCAAAAAGACATTCATAATGGTCTAGTTCACAAATTGCTGTGTTAAGAGTTTCCATTTAAGTAAATTGCCTAAGTGCATATAATTTTATATGTAATTGTCACTGTTATAATACTGAATTGCTTTGGTTCCAACTATATATAAGTTCAACATACCCACCTACTTCACAGCTTTGTTTGCTCTATTTAGTAATTTGCAGTATGTAAAAGCTGGGAGTATTGAACAGCGATGAAGCACCATGACAGCAAAAGCAGCTCAGCGTTTTACTACAGTGAGTTTCCCAAGCAAAGGAGACACAAACAGGTAAACTCATGTAGAACTTACTATTGTTCACATGTTGAACACTGGCATAGAATAAATGCTTGGAGTCCATGAAAGCTCTTTTGATTGAAAGCCCAAGTCTACATTGTTTTAAGACTGACTTGCCACAAAATAAAAGTATTCAATAGTTGAATATTGCAACTTGAAATTATTTAAGACTGCCCAGTTTATTTTTGGTTTCTTTGGGGTTTTTAGGTAATTTTAGTCACTAAAAGGATATTGAGGAACGATCAAAAGTACTTGTGAATTGTGGTAATTCTTCTATATTGTCTGAAATTTTTATTTCACCTGAAATGAAAATAATGTACAAAAATAAATTCCAAGTGTTATAAATTCCAAGCTGATATTTTCATGCATTTAAAAGAGCATAAGGAAGTGTAAAAATAGATGGCCCATCTCAGAGTAAGTACCAGGTCACCAATATTCACAGTCTGGAGCACCTGTTGACTAAGCAGCACCAGGAGGGATGAAAATGTATAATTCAAAGTTAGGTTGGGCTAGGAAGCCAACAAGACTGTCTCACAGCAGGTGAAACTACTGCAGTCAACGCTATCAGGCATCTATGAGAAGTCAGGAGACTGACAGATGGACAGAAATGACAACAGATTTGAATCCTTTTCACCAGAGTAGTTCAGTTTAAAATTCCTTATGCTAGGAGGTTGGGTTTTTTTGCTGTTTGGCCAAGTGGTTAGGGTCCTCAGCTAATATCGATTATTTCCCTTGCAATGGATTTGCAGCCGTATCTTTTGTTTGTTAAGTGAGATATAGTACAAATACGGTATTGGATATCTTGTGAGTTTCTAATTTTATACTGTTCAAATTATTCTGTTTTGCATGGCATATTTGTGCATTAAGCATGGAATTAGAATTCAGAGACTTCCCCCCAACATGTGCACATAAAAATGAAAGAAAATGTTTTGCTTGTTCAAAAGTGAATAGTTTTTCTTTTATAAAAATTTTATTACAGAATAAAAACCCATTACCTGATTATTTCCCCTTCAATATTTCTGTTCATCAGTTAAATCACACTACCAGTTACTGAGACATTCTTTGGAGTGATGTACGACTCTGGAAAAAATAATCAGTGTGGTATAAGAAATATGACTGCTCTTGGAACAAGAAATTACGTGTTTTAACCAAGGTTTGTTTAGAGGAATTTGGAAATACTCTACTGATGGTAAAACTAAAATAATTTTCTGAAACAATACTTTAGCTTACTCCCAGGAAATTGCAATATTTTCCAAGAAATTTTACAGGAGTGTAGGAGAAAGTTAAAAATGCGTTGCAAGCTGATTATTGTCTTTAATTTCTTTTTTTTATGCCTTGCTATTTAGAAGCATACTGAAAATTGGTATCTGTGCTATATTTTAAGGAAAGAACTGTGAGTTGCTAGAGGTCTGACCCATGCAACAAGACTTTATGGACCCTTTCACTTATACTGTGACTATTTTCAGGGAAAAGGAATGATAAAAAATTCTAATTCCCTCCCCTTCAACATCTAATAAACGTGATTCACTTTCTTTATAGGATCTCAGTACATAAACGTAATGATGTGTAGATGGATGAATAGCTGGACTATTTTGTGAGCTTTCTCACTGATTTTCTTTGTGCTGTTCATGTCTTTGTGTTCAAGTTATGCCAGCCTTGTGGATGAGCAAAATAATATTAAGCTCCTATAAATTCTAAGTTAGAAAGTTCATTGGAAGTATATTATTGTAATCTATTACATATTTTCAAGGCCAAGACATAATGCATGTATAAGGTTCATTGACATGATCAGAGATGAGGAAAACAAGGAAGAACACCTATCATGTTTCTCTTGTGAGGCTATTGGTATTACTAATGTCCATTGCAGCAACAGTGTCAGTAGTGTCATATGATAAAGATGGCAGTAAGAACAACGATTTTAAGTTATATTTGGACCAAAGTGACCTGAGATCTGGTGTAAATATGCAGTTAAAGTCAGTTTCAAACAAAAATAGATCCCCTGTCTCAATCCAGCTAGTTACACTGACTGTGCTGTAATGCAAGACTTGTTTTCTTTCTAATGATACATCAGGAGAATGTTTGGCGTTTTTTATGCTTTACTGCAGTACTAAAAAAAAACCACAAAACAAACCCCCCCAAAAAGAAACCACATTAGTACACCATGTCAGAGTTTTAAGGGACTTGAGAGAACAGCTTATGCCCATTACTCACTGGAAATCTGGTATAATCTAAATTCACAAATAATGTGATTCAGTGACTAGCTATATTCAGTAGATATACAGATGAATGCAAAATTTGGAATGATATTTACTTAGATTGTTCTATTTTTGCAGTTAATTTTAAGCTTCATTATTTACTACTTTCATTAATTGTAACTACTGAGGTAATTTATTTCTGTTGTTCAACTCTTGTGAATAAACGACATCTTAAAGATTGCTGTAGTACCACTGTTTAGGTAGTAATAAGGCCAGTCTTAAATATTTAAAATAAACTTCACTAAACTCTTATGTAGCAATACACCTCATGCTGATTCCACACTTCCTCTTTGTGATTGATCTCTTGATGCTATTTCTTTCTCTCTCAAAGGAAGATTGCATTTTGATACTGTTTTTCTTGGTTTTGTTTCTGCCAGTACTCCTTCTGATTTATTAGTCAAGATATATGTATTTACATTCCTTACATGTCTCTTCTTCTTGGTTTTTCAACTGTCTGCTACTTGGATGCCTTCCACGTACAACACCTTTGCCCTTTTGGTGGTCATGTTGCACATATGCCCCTGTAAAATGCTAATTTATGTGTGTCACGGGGCTCTGCTTCTTCTAAAAAAAATATAAGCTATAACATATGTAGATATAATTAAACATTTCGTATTAATGCATCTATTGTTTTATGATTCCAGAAATGTAAATGCTCATGCTTTATTAATGTTTTATCTGTATATTTGGTTATACATGGTCCTTAAACACGACATTTTTGTGTTAGAAATACCGTCATAATAGATACAGCTTAGTTATTTATATATACCAAATGCTAGTTACCAAAAAGCTAGTGTGATAGCCAATATTTGCTGAGTAAACAGAAATAAATGTGGATCATTTCCTAAAGATGAAAACTGTCACTACTTGCTGTAGTGGTAATTTGGCTTCTGACAGCGTGGAGATGGCTGCATATGGTGGAAGTGTTCAAGGTTGGGTGTATGTGGCACAGGAGGGTATGATTCAGTGGTAAATAGGGTGGTGCTGCGTTACTGGTTGGACTCAACAAACCTCGGAGGTCTTTTCCAACCTTGGTGATTCTATGGTTCCATGGAAATATTTTTGTTTTGTTTTTCTACTATTTGATAAAACATATTTACTTAGAGTGCTTTTCTCCATCACCTTTTATTTTCATTTGCATTCTTTTATACAAATATTTCAGCGAAATTGTTTTGATGAGGTTCTAACAATTTGAAAAAATTTAGACTCAAAGAACATTATTGAAAAGTATTAAAAATTATTTGTTCATCTTTTATATGGTTATTTTAAAGTCACTAGAACTTCGCAAGTTTGTAATTTTAAGTGCTGCAGCTGCATTCCCTAACTCATGTGCTACATAATGAAAATGGATAAATAAATTAGTGATAAATTCCCTAGCAATATTACAGAGTAACAAGTCAGAAAAAAAATCTCTATTATTAACTTGCACTTAAGACCACTAGTAATTAAAAAAAAATTAATTAATGTGCTCCATTTACTTTGAAGACATATTGAACAGGCTGAGAACACTGACAGGTTTAATTAATACCCTGTGTCAAGAAGTATGACAAACAGAGTTTTACAGTATGTGGAACCTATATGACCTTGATAGTCTTCACTATAATTATATATCTTACACAGCATTTTTTATAAGTTCTATTAAAAACACAATGAATGCACCTCAGTGGGGTACTTATTGAATGCTAAATAAAATTAGAATATTCTGAACAGTTTCCAGATGTTGGTGTGTGTTTGTATTCCTTGGTGTATGTGTGTGTGTATTAATGAAAATTTAGGTAAAAGGGAATTATTCCAGTGAGTCTGATTATGAGAAGTATGGAACCTCCTTACATCCTTGATTTAAGGGGGAAAAGAACTTTTTTACGTGGTAGAAAAACCTGAGAACCTTTCCAAAACAAGTCATCATACATAACACCACATAAAGAAGTTTGTACTCTGTACTGGAGAAAACATATGGGCAGTTTGTTGCATAAGCAAAAACCTAAAGATTATGGATATCTGTAGGGTAAAATTCTGGATTAGGCATTGGAAGTCTATACTTAGTTCCAGACCAGAACGCCTATGCAATTGCTCTTTCTCAATTTTTTCTAATTGAGGTAATAGTCAATATTTCAATAGTCCATTGAGGCAATATTCAATTATTTCATATAGTTGCTTTGTGATATATTTTGTCTTTTAAAAAAGTGTTTAGAAGGTTCAGCTACTCATTTTAATTAGAGATTACTCCAAGTCATGAGATTATGTTTAATAATAATAATTCCAAACTTGATCACAGTAGATTCCCAATGTTCTTAAAACTATGGGGCTCACTGGCTGTGGATTCAAGATCTACCTTCTAAAAATATTTGAAAGTACAAAAACTACAATCAAGTGCATCACCTGGAAAATAAATATTTTTTTTAAAAAAATCAATTTTGCCTTAATTTCAGAATGCCAGGTGTTTAAGAAGAATCTTGTTTTCACTATTTCTTTATATTTGTATTACCAAGAGCATACTTGAAGACAAACTAATGTTTAGAGTTCATAGGATGCTTATATCTGTGTAGCCAAATGTAAGTCCCAGAATAATTTGTACTGGTTAAATGAGGTATTGTTTTAATAGTGTTCTGAGTCAAAATAAAATGTACTGATTCACATAGTCTGATACAAAATTGGGCTAACGAATAAAGATCCAAGCCTGTTGTAAGACTTATGGATTCTGAAACTTCTGCTGTACAATTTTGTATGTATCAGCTTTCTATGTGCAGAATGCACAATGAAGACCAGAAGCCTGCACACAGTTTATCATTAGTAAAGTCAACTAAATTTTTCATAGCATAGAGATAGTTGTGAAAAGAAGTTCACTAATATAATAAACAAAATCCTGGCTGAATGTACTGAAAATTACATACAAGTCTTGTAAACTACTATAAAATGCAAAGAAAATTAATAGGAAGAGATACCTAAAAGTATACAGTTATTATTCTAAAAGCAACAGTTATTATTCTTTTGCTGTTCCAGGTGTAAATTTACACTACCGCACTACTTGAAGACAAAATTTCTTCTGTACAGTTGTGTTGTCCCTAAATCCTTTTAAGTAGATTCCTTGAATATTTGTGGCCTCCCATTATGCTTAATCCTGAAAATACTTATTCTTTTTATTTTATTTTTAATATGCAAATATAATTTATGTTTCAAAATTAAAAATTAATACACATCATGCATGTATGAATGAACACAAATATAAATTACATGTGACTGTAACTCTTTTTAACTCTAATCCTATAAAATGTAGGCATATAATTTCAGCTATTTGCCTGAATTTATCTAACCAATGGAGAAACAGGAATTCATCTTCAGACCAGTGTCTGAAAAAAATTAGGACAAACTTTTCTGAAGCCTTCTCTTTGTTGTTGTGACATAATCCTACTTTTGAGTAAATGTCTAACCTCAGATGATAGCCCAGATTTAGGCAAGTTGAACATGCTTTGAATCTATACCTTGTGGTGTAACTAGCCAGGAAGATAGTTACATGAATTTTAATGCAATTATTTGACGTTTTGAGATACAGGTTTTTAATCTCAGTAGATGTCTTTTTCTTTTTTTTTTTTTTTTTTTTTACTCTCACAGGTTTCATTTCCATACTGCTATCTAATTTTTTCTTTCAAGTATGTTTTCTTTCTCGTTTTTAAAAAGACTAGAATTTGATGACATACTGTCATGGCTTAACCCCAGCTGGCAACTAGGTACCATTCATTTGCTCACTCACTCTCTCACCTCCCACCTCTACCAGGAGGAAAATTTGGGAAAAAAAAAACAAAACAAAAAAACAACAAGCAAAATTCATGAGTTGAGATAAAAATTACTTAATAATTGAAAAAAACCCAAAAAACAAACCCTAATAATACTAATGATATTTTTGCTGATGATGGTGATGACAATAATGATGATGATAAAGAAAAAGGAAAAAAAGAGAGAAACACAAGTGATGTACAGTACAGTTGCTCATCATTCACCCACCAATGCACATCCCTGAACATGATGATTGGCACATCTCAGACAACTCCCCATGATTTATGTAATAAGCATGATGTTCTATGGTATGGAATATCCCTTTGGTCATTTCAGGTCAGCCATCCTGACTATGATGCCTCTCAGATTCTTCTGCACCTGCTCACTGGCAGAGCATGGGGAACTGGAAATTTCTTGATTTAGAGTGAACTACTTGACAACAACTAAACCACCAGTGTCTTACCAGCATTATTTTCATACCAAATTGAAAACACAGCACTTACCCACCACTAAGAAGAACATTATCCTAACCAAAACCAGGCCATAGACTATTAAATCTTCTTTTAATGCAAGACTCTTGAGGCATGAACTCTCAACTGAACTGAATCTTTTAAACGGGTTTTGAATTCAGTGGAATTATGGCTTCACCTATTTGGACATCTCTTATCCTTATTTTCCATTTCAGCGACTCTTTCAATCCCTTATCATGCTCTATCATGTCATACTAAGCATTAGATTGGGAAATTGTTTGAAAGATAACTCAGGGAAAAAGCAAAAAATGTTAATTTTTCAGGTAGATCAGTTTACCAGTTGACTATCTTGTTCAGCCACATAGATACATCTGCTTTTGAAACAACAAAAAAAAGAAGGATAAAGAAACTTTGAAAACTGTCTTTTTTTTTTTTTTTTTCCAAAGGAATACATGCTCAGATTTTGTTAAGCTTTAAATTTTCATGCTGCTTTTATGTTTTGTAAAATTTTTTGATATGGAAAGAATAAGAAATGCATTTTCACAGTTAAGTGACTTGAAAAAATTCAGACTGTCTAGAATACACTGTTTGACAGTCTGTATGATATTTAATGGAATTTTTTCCCCTTATTTTAAAGTGATTAGAAAAAATATAAAAAGATAGAAAAAGAAGTTGTCATTAAATCTTTGATGCAATTTACCTCTTAAATCATGCACTGTCATAAACTTCAGAGAGTTTAATTTTTGTAATTAAAGAAATTATATCAGGAAAAAAAGTCCTGAATATTTGGAATGAAAAATAAATAAATTTCATAATAAAATGTCACTCTGTCATATTGATTTCTGAAAGTCAGGAGACAATGTTAAAAGGCTCCCTGAAGTCCAGACAGAAGATATTCACTGCTTTCATCTTGTCTACCAAGCTAGTAATTTAATCATTGAGGTTTATCTGGTTGGTCAAGCATGACTTCCCCTTCATGAATGCAAGTCAACTACTCCTTATAACCTGCCTGTCCTTCATGGGCCTGGAAATGCTTTCCAGGATTAGGTGCTCCATCACCTTCCCAGGTATAGTGGTGAGTCTGACAGGGCTACAGTTTCCTGGCTCCTCCTTCTTGCCCTTCTTGAAGACAGAAGTAACTTCTGGCTTTCTTCAGTCCTCAGGCACATCTCAATTGCCATAGTCAATCTAGGATTATGGAGAGTGGCCTTGCAATGACATCAGCAAGGTGTTTGTGGCTGCATTTCATCAAGACCCACAAACTTCTCTGAGTCCACTTGGCTTAAGTATTCCCTGATCTGATCCTCTTCTCCTGAAGCTATGTCTTCCTAGTCTTATTAGTAAAGACTGAGACAAAGAAGCCATTCAGTACCTGACCCTTTTCCTTGTCCTGTGTTGATGAAGCCTGTGTGTTCCATTCATCAGCAGGCTCACATTTTCCTAGTCTACCTTTTACTAAAGTGCTTCTAGAAGCCCTTATTCTTGCCCATCTTGCTGTCCCACTTGAATGTTTTTGTTATCATCTGCAAACTTCTGACTCATCAGAAAAAAAAAAAAAACAAACCACGAAACAAACTGTATGATTATAGTGAAGTTTTTGCACTTTTTAATGTTTCTTTCAGGGCTGTCTTGAAACTAACAGGAAAAAAGTTAAGCCAGAGTGAAACAGGATTTCATTTCAAAGTTCTTCAATTATTTTTCAGCTGAAAGAGCAGGTAAGACAGCTCGAAAAGTTCATTAATATTTGCCATACTCAAACTGATCTGTTTAGTTTTCAGCCACTAGTGGAAAACAATTCCACAGCATCTAAGTAATCTGTGAATGACCTGAAGTAATTATGTTATGCACTTTTTATTTGTTCTGGTGCAAGATTTTCATGTCAGTAATTCCAAATTTTCTCACATCAAAGCCTTATGAGATGAGTTTTAAAAAAATATAAACTGGACTTATTTTCTTGCAATCCCTGGAAAACAGACACAACATTTCTTTTCTTGCCATTGGGAAAGTCTACCATGATGTCTTAAGATCACAGAGAGCAACCTATTAGAAATTTCTCTGTTCTCTTGGTGCCCCTGCTATCCACTCATATGGACCTGTGCTTGCAGTCTGCTCATATTATCCCTGAATTCATCTTCCTATGTCATAAATAGTACTTTAATCCTTCAGACTCTGTCACTAGACAATATAAACCTGAAACATTTGATAACAAACATTGCTACTAAAAATAAAAGCCAAGACAGCACTGATTGCCTTAATTTTTCTGAGTCCATTTTCATGAGTTCTCCATCTTTTCTTGCACGAAAATAGAATTTACTTTACCATTAATTTTTCTTCAGCTGTAAGTGTAGAAGCTATATTTTAGTTCTCTGCATCTCTTCATCGTTTCCAGGTTCAGCAGAGGCTTGGCTTTATTACATTTTTGAATGCCTGAGTAATGTTTCTGTATCCTTCCTGTGCTCCCCGTGTCCTGATCGTTTTCTGAAAAGGTCCTGATGCCTGCATTTGCTGTTCACTTAATCATTAATTAATATTGGCATATCTTTTATTCTTTGAATGCCATTTCCTTATTTGGGTTTCAAACACTCATGGGGGGTATATGGTAATGTGCAAAGTGTCTTAAGCCCATGCAATATTTTCCATTTTAAACAACACCAAAGTGTTTTGTATTTTTTTGCTTTTATTTGACATCAATATGGTTTAATGATCCTCCAGGAAAGATTTTTTGATTGATTTTTTACCTTCTAATTCACCTGACAAGCAAATGAAACAAGGAATATTTCTGAAAAGGAGTATGTTTGATAATTTTCAGGGACGACTCAAAGAAATTGAGATTTGATCACTTATAGTAAACAAAGGGATGGTCCCTGCTACCCAAACTTCTTCTGAATCTGTCTAGACAGTTATGTCCATCTTCCTCTGGCTCTACATGTATCTGCTTCTCCTAGACACAGTTGTTCTCTTTCTCACATCCATTAGTTTTGTCTTTTGTTTTCTGCCTGTTTCCTAGCTCCTACCATTTTTCCCTTTCACTTACAGGTGCAATTCTACAATCTTATGTCTATATGTTGTTACGTGTTCTCACTCCACTCTTCCCTTGCTGCAATTTTTAACTGCACAATAACTTTCTTTCCATTCTTAAATATGTTATCATGGAAGTGTTGCTATCATTCCTGATTGGCCTGGCCTTGGCCAGCAGCAGGAAACCTATCCTGAAGCCAGCTGGCATTGGCTCCACCAGACACAGGGAAAGCTTCTAGCAGCTTCTAATACAAGCCACTCTTGTAGCCTCATCGCTACCAAAACCCTGGCCACAGAAACCTAACTATTTATTTTAAAGCCAGCAGTTTAGAGAATATGTACAAAGGACCTTGCCTTCCTTAGAAACTGTAATTAAATTTTATAGGGAGGCACTTCAGACAATTTCTTCTAAAACTGTTTGGATATATTTAGAGATTCTGGAGTGTGAAAGTGACAGAGCTGCGTTTTGAAATACTGTTGGAACAGCTGGATATACTAGCACAAATAAAGTGTAATAGTCTTGCAATTAAATACGTGCAACCACAATTTTAAAGTTCAGCTTCCTTTCTTATTTGGAATGGAGTTCTGAATGCTTTTATGTATTCGCTTTAAAACAAACACATTGACCTCAAGCCTCAGCCACATATTTACGTTCAGGATGAAGTGTTTCATAAAATAGATATTATTTATAGATATTATTATATACATAACATACTAAATATTAATTCAGATGTCTTGTCCATCAATTTGCAAGTGTAATCAGCAGCCATGTCTACCTGATAGCTCAAAATAGTAATATTTTCCACTTAATTGGGGGTATGGATCTTAAGCTCATGTCCATGTTGAAACTCTGAAGAAACTATAATTGTACTAAAAAAAGTGTGCCTGATGAAACTCTTGTTTCAAAAGCAACCTTTGAATAAGATATATTTTGACAGTACAATCATCTACTTCAGATCACTCTTTAGTCTCCCTACATAACTCATCTGACAGAATATATATTTTTACCTAAGAATGTCAGACTCTAAGTCTACTTTTTAACAGTTAATATTCTTTAAGACAAAATTTTTGGTTTAGTTAACTTCGAAAAACATCTGCCTTTACTTAAGTTATTCCTTTTCATTCTTGATATTCCTTTTCCCCTCTGCATGAAAACAAGCATAATAGATTAAGGCAATATCTACTGTTTCAAGGATTCAGTCTTACAAGGGACAGGAAATGAGAAGCTTTAATGTAAAAAGAAAAGGGAAATAGAAAAGTTTCCCCTCAGAGATCTTTGATATGCAATTACAATATATATGAGGATGGCAAGGATACTTTAAAGGACAACAGAAATCTGAGAGGACCACTAAGCAGCTACTTTCCAGCTTGTCCTTCAAAGTTCTTTTGGCTAGAACTTCACTATTCAATACTTTAATTCTCCAAAAAGGGGGAAGATTTTAATGTCACTTCAATGGGCTATTCGTGTCAGCAACAATGGATTGTGCCTCTGTGCAATGAAGTGTTCTTAGCTTTAAGCCTTCCCCCCCTGTATTATCAGCAATCTGAGTCAAAAATATATGTATTTCCTAGCTGATAAACAGAAATATAGTGAATATATTTGCTGTCTTAATTTCTTTGATTAGTACATACTTGGACAAATGTTGAAAATAATTTTAATAAAAAAAAGTAAGATTTTTTTCTTTAGATTCTGATTCTTTCCTTTTAATTTGTAATGATTATGTGTGTGTATTTTTTAAGTGTGCTTGTATATGTGAAAAATTTAACATGTATGCCTTTGATGTAATATGACAAAATTGCTCAATTAGTCAAGCTAGTCACATACAGTGTAAACCAAACTTCATAAATATAAAATTATGTACAAATAACTCCTTAATAGTAAACTTTGAGAGCCTGATTTTGATTCCTTAAATCTCAAATTCCATAAGTTTCCAATGTTCAAGAAAATCAGTCAGAGGTTAGAGTTTAAATCAGCCCATTCAGGAAGGCAATATCTACATGAGAGACATGTAACATTTTAGGAGTTAAGTCTTTTAAAAAAAATCTTACTTATACATTATGCAAAATTAAAGGAGCAATGAGGTAAAAGATAAATTTCCATTGCCTATTCTAAAGGTTAAAAATTCTACATTTTCCCTAACCAGTTATTTCTTTATTTCTGCTATGCAGAATTGTTAGTTCTTTGAAAAGGTTTAGGGGTTTATGTTCTTTTTTTTTTTTTTTCCTAAACAACAAAGAAGTGTATATTATGTAAAATTTTATTTCAGAGAGATTGAAAATACTGTTACTATTTTTTAATATAATCCTTCATTAAACAAACAAACAAACCAAACAAACAAAACTCCTAACAGATAAAAAATTGTATTACCAAAAGAACTTTTTCTGAAACTGGAAATTTCGTTTAAGAAAGATGAATGGGAACAACATTCTGGGTAATCCTCTTCCTAACGTGTTAAGAAAACGTCCTCAGAAATCATGGCTGTCTTTAACACAGCTCACTGGTACAATTCGCTAGTGTAGATGACAGTTAACATGCATATTATAACAATGGGAAATAATTTTGATCATCTTGCTAACTTCGATGATGACTTTAAATAAAAACTTTAGGAATGTAAAAAGAGCCACCGTTCAGTATTTTTACTAGCAATAATGTAGAAGTCCTAACTAAACAAGTACTTTATTAAAAAGTAATTACATAGTAAGAAAATCCATTATTCTTTTAGGTACTTCAGAATTTCCAAATTGCTAAATGTGTTTTTTTTTTGAGGACTGAATTTTTATAATGTTAAATGATAACACCAATAATAAGCCTACAGAGGTCTTTATTGTAAATATCCTTATCCTTTCATTTGCTCATGCTGGGATGCCCAACTTCATGAAATCCAGTCATAAATCATCTGCTTACTTCCGCATTGTCCCAGAAGAAATTAACCCAGAGGCAAAGAGATTTGGCCATTCTAACAACTTCTGAACAAAATGTGTTTCTCTGTAAACCAAGAAATGGCAATTTTTTTTTAATACTTAACACTTTCTGCCCAAAAACATGTAATGTTTCCCCTTTGTGAAGATCCAATTTAGAAGAGATAATGTGCAAACAAACCAAACCAAACTCCCAACTCATTTAGGGACAAGACTATAAAATAAATGGCTGCTTTTAGTAATTCATCTTAATCTCAAGTGACTAGTTATCATACTCCTTTTCAACAGGAGCTACTTTATTCCTCATTTATTAAGGTAAGAACTTCCACTGAGCTGAAGAAAATTTGATTGGAGGAGGAACATTCAGGTGTTTGGACTCCTGTTTTAAATATACCCATGACATGCACTTTTTGGACCAGCCACAGGTAGAATGTGCACATATAGAGTCAGAAAAAGAGATATCTGTTGATTTCATTTAACTTTCAAACAGTGTCAGTGGAAACATGCTGATTTGTTATATGATTAGCCATCCTATTGCACATTATCCTAACTTCCTATATCCCTATTGATAATAAGTTGGAAAAGAAGTGATCATTATTTTAAATCTTCACTCTCTTACCACCTACTGCTAAATTTAGGGGTTTAATGTAAAAATGTATCCTTTCATTGTGTTCTTATGCACAGGGAGTACAAGAGCCAGTAAAGATATTAATGCTGAATCTGTGATAAGAAATAAGGGTATGTAGATTTATTTCAATGTTGATTGACAAATTATTCTAGTATTTACTATGTATCTTAATACAATCAATTATTTAAAATCCAAGCAAGTAAACAGAGAAGGACATTTTCTAATTTCATCATGATGAACACTTGGTAGTTAAGAAAAACTTCTTCCATTCCCCTGACCCCTAAAGTTCATTTCACTGGTACAGTTGAACTTAGAGCTGTAAAATGGTTTTTTATCCAGACCATGCTCTTAGGCATATGGACTTCTTTGCATACGGATGTGTTAATTGTGTTTGTATTTGTAGAATACTGTTGTAGTACACAAAGCTAATAAGGAAAAAAAATTAGTTTAAAATTTTAAAGTGTACTCACAGAATTCATTCCACTGGCAAATACAAATTAATTCAGATGCTGTGCTGCTTTAATACACATTGTCATTCAGGATTATAGGGGCCAATAGACCAACTATGTCCTGAGGGTGTGAACTGGGACAGATCAATCAATTTACAGAGCTTTGGCAAAGGTTGAACAGCTGGTGCTAAAAATCTTTGTTGGAGAAATGACCAATCCACCAGAGATTACAGATTTAAGCCAAGATTGATGGTTAGACCTTGCAAATAAAGTCCTCTTCAAATGTGTTCTGACTGATTATAAAGCTAATTTAAAGGCATCACTCCACAGCATTTTCTTAGAACAAGATAGTCGTTAAACTTCTGGTGTTAAAAAAATTCTCTCTGAGGCCTGTTGCTAGTAGCAAATACATTAGTGTTTTCATTTTTAAAAGGTCTCTGTTGACCAGTTTCTTTTTATTTAAGGATTCACTAGGGTGAACTTAGGTTACCAATAATTACTTTCATATACTTAGCACAACAGAGGGTAAAATTTTTTTGCCCTCTGGGCACTTGGCACAAGCTCTCTCCTAACTCAGCAACTTTCTGAAGGGTTCATGAGAAAGCTTTGATAAAGGAAGTTCTTCTAAAGAAGATGTGATTTTCAGTTCAGTTGAACTAGGTTTACAGATAAAAGGGGATTTGAAAATAAATAGAAATATCACAAGAGCAGGCCTGAGAGAGTGGAGGTAATAAACAAGCTTGGGTGTTGTGGTTTAACCCAAGCTGATAGCTAAGAACCATGAAGCTGCTCATTCACTCCCCCTTCCCCTTTGCTCCAGTGGGATGGGAAGGGGGCAGGGGAGGGGAGGGGAGGGGAAGGGGAGGGGAAGGGAAGGGAAGGGAAGGGAAGGGAAGGGAAGGGAAGGGACGGGAAGGGAAGGGACGGGAAGGGAA
>JAWWEW010000131.1:53322576-53470525 GCA_035583185.1 Anabacerthia variegaticeps
AGGGAAGGGAAGGGAAGGGAAGGGAAGGGAAGGGAAGGGAAGGGAAGGGAAGGGAAGGGAAGGGAAGGGAAGGGACTTGCGTGTTGAGAGAAGAACGGTTTAATATTTGAAAGTAAAATATTACAATTACAATAGTAATAATAATATAATTAACTATAGTAATAGTAGTAATAGTGATACTACTCTTGCAACTATTAATGATAATAATTGTAATAATTGTAATAAAAAGGAGATGAAGAAAGAGAGTTAAAACAGAGAAGCAAGTGATGTACAATGCAGTTGCTCACCATTCATTGACTGATTCCCAGGTCATTCCCGAGCAGTGATTAACCTCCCTTCTGGGTAACTATTTATATACTGGCAATGAAGTTCTATGTTCTGGGATAATCCTTTGGGCAGTTCAGGTCAGCTGTCCTGACCACGCTCCCTCTCAGTTTTTTGTGCACTTTCTCACTGGCAGAGCAGGAGTAAGTTGATTTAGAGTAAGCCCTATTTAGCAACAACTAAAACATCTGTGTGTTATAAACATTATTCTCATACTAAAACCAAAACACAGCACAGTACCAGCTATGAAGAAGAAAACAAACTCTGTCCCAGTTGAAACCAGGACAATGGGACAAGAATATTTAATTGAAGTTAAGATATCTGAAACAATGCAGTAGCATACAAGGTTGTGGAATTTTTTAGGGAATAAGGAAAAGAGACCATTTTGGATTAAAAACTAGAAGGGATAACAGAGAGAATTCAGAAAAGGAAAAGAACTCTGCTGTATGACAAGTGGTAAAAAGTGAGGAAGAAAGTCGTCTAAAAATATGTAGAATTTTAAGCAAAGAAGGACCCTTTATCCTTCTGGAACAAGAGACTTATGAGGTGCTAGGTGTGCAAGTGCCTATACATAGAAGAAAGTACAGGCTCCTATAGTCAGTGTGTTTTGTGTATGGTTCTATGTCTGTAAGCATTGCTATCTCATAAATTCCATCAATAATAAGGTATTGCATTATCTCTTTGACATACGCAGGAATTTTCCGTTATTAGTTTGTTTAAAGATAGTGATGTTGGGTAGGCATAGTCAAAAGAAAGTTGAAAGAATTCAAAAAGAAACCAAGAAAGAAGATTGAAGATTAGGAATGACTGAGATTAGTAGCTATTTAAAATGTTGAATTGCAAAACCTTAGATCTTGTAAAGAATGGTTGATGGCACAAGACTTTGTTCTGTGTAAAATTTAAAGAAGAAATTAGACAACATGTTCCACATCATTATTTCCATTTTGCTCAAACTGAAATTGTGTTCACATCAGAAGGAGAGTGTATGTGGTTTCTTGGCACATAGCCCTAGTCAGATGTTTTGAAAATATCACAATAGTAGGATATTTTGGCAGGAAGACTCCAGCAGGAAGCTCTTGTGAGAATTTCTAACAGAAAGTTGAGAGAAAATTTTTGGTAGGAAGTTTTGACAGGGAGAAACAATGGCGAAACATTATTTATGATAGTTATATATTGCCTGAGTGTCACAGTCATATATGGTAGCCTTTCCTCATCTGTTCCTTTATTGGTACAAACAGCTTCTCAATCTGTTTCAAAACCTGAGGACTGGAATGACTTTTTGCTGCAGTTCTTGAAGTTATTCTCCCTAAATGTAATTAATCCAGTTCCCTTTTCATGAAACCATTTCTCACTTCCAAATTGCTTTCTGCAACAGTTAGCTACAAACTTGCCCACAAACATCTTGAGAGTTACCTGAAGAGGCAAGTTGTATTGCTCTTGAGCATTAAATAAACCTCATTAAGAAACAGTTTTGTTCCTTTTTCTAAAAAATAAAAAATAAAAAAAAAATTAAACAAATAAAAATAATAATAATTAAAAAAAAAACACCACTGGGTATCCACTTATGCTCTTATTCTTCCTCTAAGGTAAATTTCTCAAAGAATCAAGTCATATCAAACCCAAGAAATAGACCATTTTATCTGAGTTCCCACAACAAAAAATGTACCTTATAAATGAACTATAAAAACCCATGAATGTAATATGAGATTATCCTCAATCCAATTTACTGCATTCAGCCCACAAAAGGGACTTATAGAAATCAGGTGGGCAAAACAAAGCACCTAAGTATCTGAAAGAAAATTGTTGAAGAGAAAAAGTGTATCCATTTTCTTTCAAGTTAGATACATAATATGTACTTACCTGTTTTCTGTATGACTTCAAGAAAAAAAAGACAATTGAAATATATCATTTTTTTCAATTTGTCATTTTTCAATTTTTTCTTCTTTTCTATGCATAGTTTTCTCTCCTTTCCTACCCTCCATAGGAAAAGTGCTGGAACATGGAGGACTTTGGAGTGCTGATGCTCAGAATTCCCTAAAGATAATTTGTGTGAGTGTTAGACAGGGATGAAGGGTACTGCATGGAGGGTACTATGCTTACATATATGCTTAAGACAGTTCTTCAGTTTGGTAGGTAAACTGCAACACCAGACACAGTGTTTAAGTGCAATTCTTTGTACTGTCCAAGAAAGAGGGAACTGTTGTTTATGAAGTATTATGAGAAATCTGTGGCTACTGATGAGTTTTCAAAAACAAGACTAATTTCTGCTCAGCAGAGCCACAGAAACTCAAATCCATGAATCAAATCAGACTCTACCACAAAAATGCCTGCAAAGACTTATGATTCTAAGTTTGACGTTAGGCCAAAACATAGAATCATAATAATGAAAGATTAAAAATCTAGCTTTCCATTGTTCTCTTTAGCAAAATTAACACCTCATTGCAACACAAAATTTTCATAATTGAAAAATAGCTCTAAAGAATAGGCCAGACTTTCATAAGATAAAACAAGATTCTGACATTTTATATGGAAGTTTAAAATGTACTTCTGTCTATTGCACCTTATGCCTAGAAGAAACTTAAGAAGGATTACAGTGCTTAGAAAGTAAGCCTATAATATGTTGTAGAATTAACATTTCTGATGTCTTTTAAAATAACTTATATGGTGTGTTTAAAATGACAAAATTATGATGATTAATGATTAGATTTCAAGTATCCTCAAACCTGCAATAAACCAGAGAGAAAGAAAACAACCCTGAATTTTTTCCCTTATTTTATTAAATATTATAAAATTACAATATGGTGTCTGAATGAACTGTAGCTTAACTGAAGTCATACATAAATAAAAAAGAAAATAATTTATTTTTCTTTGGAAAAGAAATGGAAATACTATTCTGATTTTCACTGATGACATTGTTGATTTTCTAGAAGGCTGCTTCATCAATTTGTTTTGGAGAAAGAAATTCCTTTTTTTTTTTTTCTTTTTTTTTGGAAGACTACATAATGAAAAACTGGTTTCACTGTTCTTTACCACAAACACTGCTTAATATGTGAAGACTTACATTAAACATGTATAGGCCATAGAATTTGAATTATCATTTCTAGAAAATATGCAGAAGAATCTTTTTTTATACCCAGAAAGGATGTACACCTTAACATGAACAAGTATGCTCCATCTGACAACCAACCATTTCTGTTGATGAGTGCCACAGATGAGTAAAGCCATGTCTTCTACAGATGGCAATATCTGGCAGTATCCTTAACTTACTTGATCATTTCAGTTGTTCCTACGTTCCTCTTGAAACAACATCTTTAGTAATCTTCTGTGATCCAACATTACATGGCTTGTCAAAACCTAGCTTTGGGACTCTAATTAAAATGCAGAGATAGGTTAGAATGACATTTTATCTAGTTGCAAAAGAATGAATATATTTATGTTGTCTGAATCCCTTTCATGTCATATACAGTCTTACTAAGCATTCTTCATGCAAGATGCTTATAAATGATTTTCGGTTTGACCCGGCAACCTTTGTTGTGACCTATCTGTATTCTTAAATTACTTTTCCATTTTCTTGTTGTTAATAAAGTGATAACAATAATAACAGCAAAAATAATATTCAGAGAAGTAAATAGAATTTTTATCTGTAGATCTCTCTGCACTTTGCACGCATGATAAGAAGCTAATAATTGTGTTGTACCTCAATATCTCCTTTGTAAAGTGGAAAGTATTTAATGTTCATCCTTCACATTCTCTCTCCAGCTTATTATTTCTGCTCTGTGGGGTTTTATATTATGTTAAATTGTGTTGATGTAATGAGACACTCATACTGTGCTCATGATTATATCAGTAGGGTACAGTATCCCTCTTTGCAGCAAGAGTCAAATCACGGCATTATTGAAGTACCTTATTTAGTTTTCTATGCTTTGGTATTCTAAACATGATTCACATACAACAGTTAAATACCTTTCATATATTAGGGCCAGAAGTATAACTTGACTGCTAAAATACAATAATTAATTCAAGTTACATGGAAATTGTATTTATTAATTCATATCAAATCTTATTTTTACAAATTCTGGTTGTTCTCCCTTTAAATTCACTCTGTGGGACTCGCAATCCAAGGTTTGACACAGGATTTATGTATTTTTTTTTCTAAGTGAAAGCTTCTGTTTAAGAAAGAAACAGTAGCAGGCAAATCATCTCTAACTGTTACAATGTGAAAAAAAATAAAATTGCATCTTCAGACTCTAGTATGCATTTTATTAGGTGGACTTGTTATTTGTTTGTACAATACTTTGCAAAATAGCTGTAATTAGGACTTTGGGATGCTCAGGCTTAAACTCAGTACTATATACATAGTGTATATATAAATATATGTAAATGGGCATCCATATATATTTGTAAGTGCATACCTTGTTTATGTATACATATACATGCATGTGCACATGTAATTACATTCATCATTATTTGATGATGAGCTACATCGTCATCCTTATGATGAACTACATTCATCATTATTTGTCATCATCATATTTTATGACCTATGTGTGTTTTAGTTTAAAATTGAAGAAAATGCTTATATGTATGTTTAGCTCTACTGCAAGATAATACAATGCTTAACTTTGAATCAGTTATTGACTCTCTGGCTTCAAAAAAATATTTTTGATATATTACAACAGAGGAAGAAAAAATTTAGTGCTCCTCAGAATGCAGTCATTAAAGTTGCCAATTAACCTTACTCTTTTTTTTTTTTTTTTTTTTTGTTTGGGTTTTTTTTTTTTTTTTTTCCTTTGAATGCATTTTTACTTGTTCTATTCATGAAAATGTGACATGAAAATGCAACAAGACCTAATACCTTATAGTTATAGCTAGGAAAAAGCCAAGTAAAACTAGTTTTATCCTTCAGTCTTAATCCAGGTATTAGTATATGCTTCTCCTATCTGCTTATTGTTTTATACTTCGATGTGTATGAAGAATTATTGCTACCTGAATGTGCTCCAAATTTCTTATGCTTCCTGGCAAAGCACTGTGCACAGGTCAAAACCATTCAGTTGATAGGAAATCCTAAATGATTTAAAAATGATGGATATGAAAGGGAAAAACACTACCATTAGAGAGATAAAAAATGAATGGCAGTAGTGGCAAAGCACTCTATGTTTTCTTGCTTTATAGACTGTGGAAAACTGTTAACTGTGCTGAACACAAAACATGCTGGATATATAAAATATATAACAAATTATGTGTATGAAAAGCAATGCCATATATACTTGTCCTAGTTGCAGAGAGGGGGGTGGAGCCTAAAGCCATGTGGCCATGGCTATGCTGCTATTCTATACCACCCTGGCATCACTGGTGGATGTTGTCTTGGGGGGAAGAAAAAGGTGAACATACACCAGAAGCACATGATTTTGTTCTGTTTCTTCCTGAGGGAAGTGACTAGGGCTGTGGATTCCACCCCTCTTCCACCAATGCCTGTCCCTTCCCATCTCTCATGGGAGCACAACCAAATCCTGGGCAATGAGCTGAAGCTGCAAACACAGCCGTGGGGAGAAGGCAACGTGGTGAGGAGTCACACCCAAGCAGAGTCAGATCCAGAGGTCCGGGAGCAGGTGGCATAGTATGACGTGGACAATTCAGCTTTTTAGGAGTTTGTCATTCTTTTTGTTGTCTCACACTCAGGGATGGGGAACACCAGCTGTGGAGAGTGTCCACCATCTTTGTCTTGGGTGGCCATGTGAAACTGAGTTGAGATGGTGAACACCTTTTGTGTGTAAATCACCCTCTGTTTTTTATACTTTTGTTGTTAATACTGCCACTATTATTGTGCATTTCTTATTTCATTGCTGTTTGTTTTCAGTAAATTTTTATCTCAACCCATAATATCTGCCTTTGTTCTTCTCCCACTGGAAGGGGGCAGAGAGGAAGAGGAGTGGATTGTTTGGAGTTTAATTCCCATCTGGTTTTAAGCCACCACAATACTGACTGCAAATGCAGTGTGAAGAGTGATTTCTTTCACTTTGCAGTTCAATTAACGTTATGTGTTCGGAGACAAAAAGGTACAAACAGTAGACCATTTCTTGTAAGCAGACTTTGGCAAGACAAAAACTTGTTTATTACCCCATTGCCCTTGACATATGTTTTCCAGGCAAGTATTACCACACTTCGAAACTTTTTGTGTAAGTACATAGAGTGAAACATTCAAGGGGAGATAGTCTGCTGGAAAAGTGACTTGCAAAGTTCATCTCCACATTTCATATATAGACACATACAATACACAGTCCAATGAAAGTCTACCCATGATACCAAAGAATACAGGTAATTATAATATGTAATATGTCATATGTTAAATGCTGAAAACTTTAAAACTTTCAAATCTGGAGGTGGGTGAGTGATAGATCTTTCTAAACAATGAGAAAAAAAAAATGGGTGGTTTGTGTTTTTTTTTGTTTTGTTTTGTTTGTTTGTTTGGTTTGGTTTGGTTTTATTTGTTTTTTGTTTTTGTATTTTTTTAAACCAGATGAATACTGAAGGTGTAAGATTTTGTCCAAGGTCACATCACTATCTGGAAAAGTTAAGAAATAACTCTCTTGTGACCTTATCTGGTGTTCAAATACTAAGATCGCTCCTCTTCCTAACTTATAGTTTGGAACTGAAGTAGGACTAGGTCTCTGTAAGAAAAATCTAAAACTATAATTCTGACAGTCTTAAATGCAACATAGTCCTTTTGTAAAACTCTTTAATATCGGTGAATTTCACATAGTTAATTGAAGATAATATATGCAATAAAAATACACAAAAATTCAAAGTTTTTGAATGTTTTTATTTTTAGTCTCTAAGTTATTTTGTATGTTATTTACTAGGTCAGCATGATCAATATTTCACATAAATGTTCTTTCTAAAAACATTTTGAAAACCCAGACAAATCACTTAAGTAACAAACTTTAGCTTCCCTGAGCTCTTTCTACACCCCACCTAAACTTGGAATGTGTGTATCTATGCCTAAAACTTTGATCTAGTTATCTTAGCTACTAAAGCGAAAAATAAAAATTATATGCAATCAGTACTAATAAATATTTTCTGAATCTAGTGGTACTTAATCCCATAGAGTAATCAAAGGCCTAATTGGCAGTTTCAGTTAGCATGCAAACTTTCTGGACAATGATTTCTCAAATTATCGTGATTTTAATCTAGTGCCTCAAACTATGGAAAAACAATAATGCTACTCTCTTATCTGTTTTTCCTTTTATTCTCCTTGTTGTTTCTGCTAAGAAATGTTGTAAAGCCTCTGATCTGTAAAGCAGGCTCTGGGGCCTGGGAATTCCTCTGTCCCAGCTGCTGGAGTCCAGCCCAGGGCATCCTGAAACTCAGGGGTCTCCTTCCCAGGCTGAGGGACATGACTGCTGCTTTCTCATTTTCGGGTCCAGCCAGTAGTGAGGCTAAGTGTGTCTATGACATACACAGTTAGAGAGCACTGACATGGTTGACTACACTGTCTATGACAAAGAGGACACTGCCTCAGAGTAGTAGTGTGACTAGTACTCATGGGAAACACAAGCACAGAAGGTCAAGTGCCATTCCTCATCTTCAGCTGGTACAGATTGAAGAACACTACTGAAAGTACTCCCTTGACATTATAGATTGATGAGCACATACACAATCATGGATTCCCTGGTCCATTTGACACCTCTGCCTGGATTCTGGGTCCATCTCACCTGTTCCATAGGTCTACTCACCAGTTGGTTCAACTTGGTACTTGCTAGCAAATACTCAAGCATCAAGACACCTGTCTAACAGGCACCCTGAACTCACAGGTATCCCCAAATACTTGCAGAGACCCTCTGCCTTCCTGATGCCTTTGTCCAAACCTGGAGTATCTTCCTGAATCATGGGTCCGGTTTGATGTTCCCTATTGAACAGATGCACACTCTCACAGTCATCTCACAAGAACCCAAGGTACTTGGGTACTTGGTACTTCACAAGAACTCACAAGGTACACCCTCATCATCTACATCCACCGCGGAGAAAGGTTCCCCTGCCACATGCTGACAAGTTCAGCTTGAAGTTAGGTAATGAATTAAACATGTGCACTTACACACATTGGGTTAGGTAAAATAAAATAACCCAGTGCTTGCACTCAAGAACTTTGTCTAGGGTCTGTGATCCCACACCAGTTGCTGACATTGAAATAGAATAAGAAAGAATAGTATAAGAATATAGAATAGTGTTAGAATAGAATAGTGTTAGAATAGAATAGAATAGAATAGAATAGAATAGAATAGAATAGAATACTTCAGTTGAATGGTATCTGCAAGGAACACCTGGCTCAACTGCCTGACCAACTTGCGGCTAACAAAAAGTTAAAGTACACTGTTAAGGGTATTGTCAAAATGCTATTAAACACTGACTGTCCTGAGACATTGACCACCTCTCAAGGAAACCTGATCCAGTGTTAGACCAACAAGGAAACTTGATCCAGTGTTAGACCACCAATCCTGCCACAGACACACCAACCCTGTCAAGCTTGGTCTGACTACAGTTACTGACCCTACATTCACTCTTTATTAGTCTCTCAGTTGCAAAATACTCCTTCATAAATTTTGCTCAGTTCCAAAGGCCCTTCTCGAATACCCATCACGCATGTGATCATTTTGTTTGCACTGTCTTTTCAGTTAAAAATTCCACATGGAGTTTTCTAATAGGCCATCAATTAATTGCTGAAGCATATTGGTCCTTGCTATTGTTCCTTTTATCACTTGTCTATCAGTTGTATGTTTCTGTGTGTTTTGTCTATCACTTTCCCTTTTACTTTGAACTGAAAATGTCCTTGACCTAATAACCTTAATGAAGCATGTGTTCTAACAGTCCACTTGCACTTAATGTTTCCAAAACTGAAAATAAATTCTAGGCTCACTTCAAGGAACAAAGGAGTACAAGGAAGACTGGTGCCCAAGCCATTTTCCCTTTACTAATCAAACATTTTATCATTGTGCAAAAAAAAAGACTGTCCTAAAAAGGGACAGCTCCATAATCTGTTTTTGCAACTTTTATTTCCACAGCTGCTTAAGGGAAGAGTCTAAGAAGTAGGAAAATATACATTGATTAATCTTTTCTTACTTGGAACTAGGACCACAGTCATAGTATCATTTTTATTATCCCTTTTTTCATAGAATACAAGCTGTAATTTGGGCTTGCTGGTATTTTGTGGACAATATAGTTGCTAGTCTCATGCTTTCCCAAGAAACTCACAATTTATGGATTTCTGGGCAGCTTAATAATAAATAGCTGTCAAATAATTGCACACTTTTCTGTGCATGCAAACAGAATAGCTGCATATTTTGCCCCTTTTTTCCACTTTTATCTGTTTTCAGAGCAATATATGCTGTAGCTGTCACAAGAATTTAACAAATTCTAAACCATTGTTTAATTTTTAAATTTTGTTTTAATGCCAGTGTCCTGTTTTTCCGTTCTACACTTTCATCTACTGATTTCCATGAATAAATCTAGGTTTAACGTGAGTTTATTTACATGCTACTTTCATCATCTGCTTCAGTAATTCACTGCATATATTTATTGCTCTCTGCGTGAAATACAAAGTAATTTAATCTTGATTTCTGATTTTTAATGTTAGATCTCCTGATTTTAGGATCTTTTATCACATTTCTGTTTAATAAATGCAGCAGTTTGATGAATGATCAAATCAGAAATATACTTCTTTGCACTTACGTATGTCCATTACTCTCAGAACTTCACTGATATGATACTGAAGCAACAGACATAAGAATCTTACCCTGGATTTTTTAAGGAACCTTGTTGAGTGAACCTTATTCCAGATATTTTGACAAAGTAATCGGTTCATTTGTTTATGTTTTCCAGTACTTTGGCTCACTTATTTAAATAATCTTTCTGCACAGCAATCAGAATTATATTTTTTTCATAGAAAATGAAACCGGCGTTACCTGATTTCCTAAAAACTTTTCAAATCTGAAATCTTTTTAATGTTTAATATAACCACAAGCTCTTGGTTCACAAATTCCACCTTCAGTGGTTTCCTAGGATACAAACACACAAGCAGAAACAGAAAGCAGCACAGAAAAACAAGGTAGAAAGCCTGCAGCACTTCCACTTTTTGAATCCTTTCAAATGCTTTCCATTCTCACAAATATATCAATGCTAAGAGCAAGATAAACCTCCAACAAAACAGCTGATGATGGGTTTAAGCTATAATTCATATCTGTGTCATTTGCAATGGTAATAAAAGTTCTCCTGAGAATTCTGAAAAGAGCAATTGAAACAAAAAATAAGAGCTTTTGCACATAGTGCATCATGACTTTGTAAGAATGAAGCAGGAACAATTAATTTCAGGACACTGCTTTAATAGCAACTGAAATAAAAGGGGAGATATTAACTGACTCCAGGTGCTAAAGTGGTAGCCAACACATAAAAGGCAATTACAGCATGCATTATGGATACTTGGTGGGGGACATTTTCAAATAAGATGCATTTTCGATCAAAAGCAACGTTAACATTAATCTCTCACTCTTCAAATTCCCAGTGCACACATGAATATATGCACACATGCACAAAAATTTAGGCAGTAGCTACATTATTTTGAAATAAGTTGATACTAAAAAAGTGGCAGAAACAAACTTAACACCAATTTGTGGATCTATAAAAGGGCATTTTTCTTTATTCAGCATGCTGGATGTTCAAAAGATAGCTCCTCTAATCGAACATACCAAATGACAGATGGACAGGGCTTTTTATTACACATACTTGTTACATATTTATTAGAAATTCTCTCATAATACATATTCATTAGTTTACTCTACATAGTCACACCCTTATGGGAAGTTCTTTTTTGGTCCTTCCAGGTCTTCATTGTCTTGACCTCAATTCTTAAGCAGGCACAACGTCATTGTATTTTACTACCAAAAACTGTTGTTTGTTCTTTATCTTGTCTGAGTACACATCCCATAGTTTACATTGTTTGTTTGAGTACATTCCTTATCTTACATTCTGGGATACTGTGAGTAAAGTTTCTATTTCTACTATCAAAGTGGAACTCCAAAAAAAATGATTAAGAAGTCACAGTCAATAACTCAGTTAAAAAGTTGGAGTGCTATGATAAAGAAAAGAAAATGAGAGCGTTAGACATGCAACCCTGAGAGCATTAGACATGTTGGAATATTTTATTCAATTATGTTATTGTCTTCTGAAGAAGAGATAGGCACCTAGACGACAATGTATAAATAAACCCCAAAACCATAAAATAATATAAGACTTAGAAAAAACATTTCCACAACAAGAAATGGTATGTATTAAGTCTTGTAGTTATTCCTAAGGAAGCCAAGTGAAGACCAAAAGGTGACATCACACAATTACAGTAAAAAAGCCATCATAGGGAGAGACATTGTATACTTAAACAGGAAGGTTTGGCAATAACCAAAAGCAGAAAACTGAAGTTTGAAAAATTAAAGAAATAAGGCAAAAAAAAAAAGTTATAAACCAACAGTACAATTAATGACTGAAACATGACCTTAAAGAAAGTCTCAATAGTCCTGACATCAAGATTTGTGGGATTTCATTCTGTTAGTTATCTTTATATTTGACTGTGACATAAGTGAAATTGAGAAATAGTGACATTTAAGATCATTAGATAAGTTTTTGTTTTTCCAGGACTGAATGCAACAAATCTCTGACTTAATGGAGACCTGACTGTACCTACACCTATGTTACAACATCAGTAATTTTGATGGTGGTTCAATTTAAGAAACTTTAACCATACTTGTTATTTACAGCTGCTCTCAGTGTTTCAGTTTTATTTCAAATCTAGTTACTTGTTATCAGGTTACTGGACCTTTCACAATGCAGTAAATAGCTTTGATAAACAGTATGGCTTTACAAAAATGGGATCTGTGAGCAACATAGGGGCATAGGGAAGTTAATGGATATTGTAATTTTGTTTTATTTAGAATAGCATTTCACCCATCTTTTGGATAAGAAGACAGAACTAAATTGAGAAAAACTTGTGTGAGAGAAAGGAATGAAAGTTCCTTAAGAAAGGCTAGTATTTAAATGAGAACAGCATACAAAATAACAGGAATTATGGGGGTTTTTTACTGAAATCATAAAATCATACAATGGTTCAGGTCAGAAGGGACCTTTAGAGAGATCATCTAAACCGAACTCTCTGTCACAGGCAAGGACATCTTCCACTAAATCTGGTTGCTCAAAGACCCATCCAACCTGGCATTAAAGATTTCTAGGAATGGGTCCCATCAATCACTTCTCTGAGCAACCTGTTCCAGTGTCTCACTACTCACATCATGAAAAAATTCTTCACTGATATATTTTCATTTAAAATTGTTCCTCTTATCCTATCACTACAGACCTTTGTTAAAAGTCTCTCCATCTTTCTTATAAGTTCCCTTTAAGTATTGAAAGGCTGCAGTAAGGTTTCCCCAAGACTTCTCTTCTCCTGCCAGAACAACCCCAACTCCCTAAACATTTCTTCACTGGTAACATGATCTAGCCCTCTGGCAGTTTTTTTGGCCTTCCTCTGGACCTGTTTTAACAGGTCTGTGACTTCCTTGTGCTAAGAGCACCAGAGCTGGATGCAGTATGCCCAGAGGGATCTCACAAGAGTAAAATAGAAAGGCAGAATCACCTCCCTTGACCTGCTGGCCACAATTCTTTTGATGCAGCACAGGACACAATTGACTTTCTGGACCACAAACATACATTGCTGATTCAAACTCAATATTTCATCTACCAATATCCTGAAGTCCTTCTTCACAGGGCTGCTCTCAGTCCAATCATTACTGTGTATGGATACTTGTGATTGCCTCGATCCAGGTGCAGGACATTGCACTTGACCTTGTTGAGTCTCATGAGGTTCACACTGGCTCATCTCTCAAGCCTGTTGAGATCCCTCTGGATGGTCTTCCTTTCCTCTGGAGCATCAGCTGCACTGTCATCTTGGTGTTAATAAGGAGTGACAATTCTGAGCACTCATTGGTATGAATAGTAAGAGCTGGCAACACATGGGGGGAAAATAATGTATTATTTCGCAGTTTCTATCAAACAATCCACAGGAAACAACAACTTTTTGTAAACAAAAAAAGACTACACGTCCATCCCTAGGCTTACTAAATGCCAACCAAAAGTGGAGTGGCTTGTACCACAGTGTAAAGCTGTCAGCTGTTTTGAAACACAAAAATAGGTCTTTGAAATTACAGTGACAACATAAGTGTTCATATAAGCCATACTTCCAGGCCATTTAACTTGATTCTTACTCATATGGATCCAGTCTGCAGGAAATCTTTCTGTTGAAACTCCAGATGTTACCAAAAAGCATAGATTTTATGCCCTTAAAAACAGTTTGAGTAGTAAGGGATTCTGAGATGGCAGCACAATAATGATCAAAAAGGAGACACTAATCTGACTATCTTCATGTTATTCAATGATAACACAATGTTTTTTAAGTAAAACCCAGCTGATAGTTTTCTTCCAGTGTCATTTTCCCAAGTCTCCTCAGATTAAAGAGATTCACAAAAATGTTGTATGTTATCAAATTTTACCCAAGTACCCTAACTGAAAATACCTTATGTGTTTGAAATTTGTGTGATTGCAGAACATAAATGTGCGTGTATCTATTAATGTCACTCGCTACACTTCTGCATTTAGAATGTGAGATAGGTATCTGTTATATAGATGTTTCTATATATTCTCCAATATTAGATCAGTTAAATTTACCATCTCTAATACATAGTTAGAATATACAAAAAAAAGATATAGTTGTTGAATACAGTACTAATTATATTTTTTAATTTTGCAATTATAGTATAACACTAGCAATAAAAAAAAAAAAAAGAAAAAAAATTATCTGTACTAATTTGTACTGTTCCTAACTGTTGGAAACAAAATTGTGATGTCTATATGTGAAATTATATTGTTGAGGTGCACATTTCCAAGAAGAAACAGGTCTAGGTAGAGAAGAAAAATCATATAATATTGTAGGTAGTTTTGAACATGCGAGCCTTTCTTTGGTCTCATAAGAATTATATAAAGCAGATATGATGAATTAAGAAATGGGAAAAACCTTCACACTAAATATTTCCTTTGGAATTGCATAGCATATAGGATAATTGGCATGTATGCATATAGATTTATTTAAATTAACTGGCTCCATTATTGAGACTGTTGTTTAAGTTTAGTGAACTTTTTTCCCAGCAATATGAATGAAGAGATTTAGGTTGTATTTTTTTTAAGTTGGTTGGGTTTTTTTTTGTTATTTCCCCCAGCCCCACCCCCTAGGATTTATATGTTTTGAATTTGACAGCTATTTACAAATATTTGTAAGCTGAATGAAACTATAAGGATTATCCTGTGGTCAGAAATGATCGTGCCCACCCAGTTTCAGTAGTAATAAAAAGGAAGAATATTGTAGTTGGTCAGTCTCATTTCTGATGTTGTCCTTCTCTTTGTGGATGCAGCATCATGCAAACAGAATCAAAAGAAAACAACATATTCTGCACACATGAAATTTGTAGCATCTTTCTGTGTAATCTCAAGGGAAACAAGAGTCAGCAGCAGCTTAGCTCAGAAGGGATATGGATAAGCACATCACATGTGGGGAGAGTTAAGGTAATTCCTGGAAAGGATGAATAAATAATCTCAGGTAGTTCATATTAAAATCTTGAGGTTTAAAATACTTTTCAATGTATCTTACGTTGATTATACTATGTAAGCCATACATACATCACAACCACAGTGGGATATGCCAGAAACTTTGCTGTCAACTGTTGATGTGTACATAAAGGAACATGAGTTTTCTTTTTTTTTTCTTTTTCTTTGTCTCCATAAGTAAAAGTTATTACTGAGGTATTCCTAATTGCTGCTAAGTGTGATAACATGTTTAAAGCTAATCCTACCCTTTATCATTTTGCTAGGATGGATTTGTAAAAAGGAAAGCTTTTTATAAGCAGACTGTTTTCCATAAGACCTTGTTTCATTTGGCATAATTTTCACATTTGGGAGTGAATGATGAAGATGACTACAGAAAAAGGACGCATAGCCTTGAGGGCTAAAACATTTGAAATCTGCCTTCTGCCATAGGATTTTTACATGTTGCCAAGGAATGTTTTTACCAAACATTTCATAGTTGGTCACTAATTGCACATTTTTCTCTCTTTTGGGCACATGACTAAATACCTTGGATCTGACAGTAAAAGAAAGTAAATTGGATGTTAGAACTGATTAGAAAAATAAAAGAGGAAAATTAGAGGATAAAAACTGCACTGTATTTGCTAAACCAGTCTAATGTGCATAGTCATTTAGAATACTATTTTCCCCTGTTCATCTCACTCTGTTACAAAAGATGTAACAGGGCTGGAAGAGATTCAAAGAGAGATAACAATGATGACCAAAATTATGGAAAAACTTCTAAGCAGAAACACTTTAAAGGTTAGACAAAAGACACCTTAAAAGAAATATGATGCTGTCTATGAAATCATGGAAAGCATAAAGAACAAGTACTTGTTCATTGCTTTAGAAATAAAGAAATAACAAAACTGTGAAATCAAGATGTGAAATTGTACAATGAATCTACTTTGTACAAAATACAGTGTCTACAGAAAATTAAATTAGATTAAGAATGGTTATATACTCAGAAAATTTCATCAAAGGGAACTAATTAAAAAGCATATATCATCCAACTCAAACAATTCCTGAGCCCAAAATAAGAAAGCTAGGTGATATTTCATTGTGCTTGCACACTTCTTGCACACTAACACAGACACTCAGCATTGTTCAATGACAGGCAGAATACGGGGCTGGAGAAACTTTCAATTCTAACCAAAGGCTGTTCTTACAGTAGCAACTTAATCTTTGGGAGCTGGCCTTCAATTTTCAGACTGTGCATTGAATACTCAGAAAGTGTCCAGTTATATTCACCTTAAGCTGGATCTCGAAAATCAGAAGAACTTGGTTGCCTCGAGATCCCTAGATTGTGTCTGCTATAGATACCACCATTCAGGAGACCATGGTGTAAAGTGACAAAGAGCTCTGCTTTTCAATGGAATGGGTATGCCTGTAAAATATATGGGTAAAATTATATATACCTGAGCTATCAAGCAGAGATTCTACAAGACTGAGTGTGGTTTTCATATGGGAGGGAAAAAAAACCCCACAACAAAAACAAATAAACCCAAACAAACCAAACCAAAAAAAACCAACCCAAAACAAGCAGGCTTGATTTTTCAAAGGCATTAAACTCAAGGCTGAAGAAGGTATCTGAGTCCTGAGATCAGCACTAACCCCAAACAGGGGCCTTCCTCCACTTTCCCCACGGCCCAGGACACCATTTCATGCCATTTTGGGACTGCTAGTCCCTGCCCCAGGGTGATGTAAGAATGCAACGCTTCAGCACTGTCTGTCTCTGATTTTGTCTCCTGCATTGACGTTGTAGCTAGCTTCAGTTCAGTGCTCTGACCTGTGTGGACCCCTTTGTTTCAATATTTGATTCTCACTGATGAAATCTGTGCACACTTGACCTCTACATTTGCTTAAAATGACTAAGTAAATATCGATCTTAATCTAGTTTTTTAAAGCTTGAACCTAGATATCTGTATTCCAAAGATTATACTTTCAATACAGGCTGAAAATAATAAGAATAATAAGAAGTCAGAAAAACAAATATTTAGAAAATGAGAGGCCAGTTATGGACTTATAAATGTCTCCTAAATACCTTTCTGACAGTTGCTTTTGTGAGATCTGAGCTGAGCTGAAATAGTTGACAATCTTTCAACAGACCACCAATTACTGAGAAGGTAAAAGGTGACTAACTACTTTTTATTTGTTTTCAATCTTGTTTCACTTATTGTCTAGATAAAAGCCAGAGCAAAAATGCTACAAGCATCTTTATTCTATTTATACTTTGATCTAGTCTGTTAAAAAAAAATGTACCATATCACTGCATTCCGAATGACTCCTTAACCGTCCATGAAGAAAGACATGTATGCATGAACCTATTACTATATAATTTTAAGTAAGCTTAATTGGAAAATTTCATTTCATTTTTTTTTTTAATTTTTATTTTGCAAAGACCTTCAGTTTTTAGCAGTTAACCTGACTTATTCCGAATTGTAAAGAAAAACTCATCTGATTCTTGTGATCAAAAAAGATCACCACTCATATTTCAAATACTATTAGTAAATACATTCAAAGGGTTCAAATCTGCAGGAAGAAATAAACATGGACTAATGATGTTTAAAAAGAAATAATTGTACACTGATATTTAAAAAAAAAACACCACAGGAGATATTTGAAAGTCACATTATGCCAAAATAAAAGTATCTACACTGATTTCTTGCATCCTCAATCATACTATTATCCGTACCTTGTCCTATTTCAACTTCCATTTCCCCCATATTAAACAGCCCTTTAAAGGTGAACCAAAAAAAGCTAAACAAGACTTCCTCAAAAGAATTTGTTATGGTACATGCAATTTGCTTACAGTTATGCATCATTTATTGTGTCAGATCAATGTTTAAAGGTGAAATAAACTTTTACTAAAATTCATAATATCCTTAGTGGACAACATCTCCCAAGAATTACTTTCTGGCTATCACTTTGTGATTTGAGAGGTTACCCTTAACTATGGTAGCAATTTTTGTTCTCATCAGTCTTCAAGGACAGTCTGTATATATTGCACACCAACATTTATACATGGGGTACAATTTCGATCAAGCGTTTTGAGAATAAGTTCCATATGTTTTTTCCATTACTTTTTAGAATATATTCTTAGGCTCTCAAACAATCTTCCTGTTGTCAGTTTAATACTCTTCTTCCCCTCTCTCCCCTTTCTTTTAATGTGAAAATATACAAATTAGTCCACCCTCAGTTCCAGCTGTACAGCTCTGGAAACTACGTTGGTAATTGACTTCCTGTGCTGGTTCTACACTTGAATGTTAATGAACAGTTTGTTAATGAACTTCATAGTTGATAGTAAATGTTGACTATGCTTTGGAAATTGTTTTTCGCAACTAAAAAAGTTACAGTTAAGGGTGTATGTATCTTTTAATTACAAAAAAAATCCATCTCAAACCAAACCAAAGAAACAAAACCCCATACAAACAAACAAACAAGCAAACCACCACTAGAACTTTAGGTGTAAATTCTTCCTAGTCTACTCCATTTATTTAAGGTTCAACATTGAAAAGTTTTTTCTTCTTATCTGTCTTAAGACAAAAGTTCAGTGTTTTCTACAAATTATATAAGTACGTAGGTCCATGTCTTTCAAAATACTTGCACAATCTTTAATTGCAAAATTAATCTGACTACACTAAATTATTTGTTCTGTACCTTTTCATACATAGGACCTACTGAAAAAAGTCTGTCTCCTTTATTGTTGAATGAAAAGTAAGTTTTGTCATTTGGTTTCCCTGCAAGTTGAAGCCTTAAATTTTTTACTTTGTAAGTGTGACTTTCACACTAGCTTAATACCTGATTTAATGCCTACTGAATTTATATATTCTGATAGACTCAAGATTTTGATAAAAATCACTGTCCGTGTTGTGCCACAAAAATCCCATAGGTCCATCCTGAAGAATTCACAGTATAATTTTAAGATGGTGAGTGAGGTGAAAAAGGAGTTTTAAAGGAGAGTACATGGGAGGAATGACAAAATAAATTATAATCAATATGAATAATCAACCACTGTGGATTTGTACAATTAATTCTTCCTTTTTGTAGCAGCTCTTCAGCTTAATTTTCAATAGCCCGCTGATTCCTTTTCTTTAAAACAAAATACCATATTCACAGATTCTGAACAGGAGATGGACACATTAAGCAGTGTCAATACTAAAGGCAGCAACAATAAAAAGATGGAATTAAAATAATGGCCAGAATCAGAAATGGAAAGTTTGTAGGATGACATACCACTGTTTATTTTAACATGTAACTTAAAATTGACCAAATTTGACAGGCAAGAAAAAGGACAGCCACAACATTATCAGCGGGTCCACAGCAGGTCGCTTTAAAGTGAACATTGTTCATTTGTACCAAATAACGCTGTAACTTTTTAGTGGCTGTTAGAAGGTGAGTTCAGGTAATGAGTGGTATTACAAGTGACACAAATGTTTTGAAGTTACTAGATTTGAGATAGACTCTGTCTTGCAGAGTTTCAAATGCAAGGATACGTTGTTTTTCAAGGTAGACAAAGAGCATGTAATATACTCTATGTACTATTTACAATTTTAAAAGGTCTTTGTTATTTCAAGGCTCTCTATTGCAATTCAGAGATATCACTTTTCTTTTTTGTCAGGATTAGAATCAGACACTATTTATTTTTTTATATTCAAAGTAATCTGTTCTTGTTCATATAACTCTAGTTGGATACTGACTGATCTGATAGATTAAAGATAGGATTATGATGTCAAGATTACAGCCCTTGGAGATGGTTACTGCTTCTGGTGAAAAGTTGCTGTTCTTAAATGTGGGGGGGGTTTGTTTTGTTTTGTTTCGGGTCCTTTTTTTTTTCTTTTTTTTTTACTATGTTGTTTCTTGTTGTGTTATTGTTGTTTTGGTTTTGGTTTTGGGGTTTTTTTTCCGTGTATGTGTGTTGTAAACCATCTTTCATAGTCTGCCATCTTAACTGCTCTAGGCAGAAGTGTGGTGCTTAATTACAAAGTGTCATAAATTCATATGTCATTTGTAACTTTAATGGCAAATCATCAGTGAGATTTGTTCTGCCAGCACTAGGGCTGTGGAACACTGAAAACAAAATTTCACAAGTTAATGGCCTGCCCTTTTCTGACAGCACACCAAGCTTTCACACTATTAACTAACACTTTGCTTCACTCAACCACTGAACTGTTGACAAAAGCACTTTAGCAAGTCTGAACAACAACAAAAAAAAAAAATCAAGTAAATCAAAAGCCAGTTTGGAAGGAGGTAGAAAAACAGGGGGAAAAATTGAAATCAAAGGAAAAATTTTAACAAGCAAAACAAAGCAACTTGATATGCTTTGATAAATTCATCATCAATGCATCAATACAATGAATAATACCTGTTAGAATTTTTGAGTAGTTTTCTTCTCAATACTGAGGAAACAATCATTGAGTGGTCCTGGATTATTTCAGTTTGGTTTCAGGGTTTGATCCCACATAACTGAGGTAGTGGTTATTTTATTCAACTGGTTTTTAAACATGAAGAAACCCCAAATTTTTCCTTGTGCAAATAACTAAATTTCACAAAAAATATTCACAATGGAAATATTCATCTCTATAGGGAATTCAGAAAGAGATCTTTCAAGACCATGAAAAAGACAGTAAATTTTTATTTATAAATGAAATTATATGTTCAGATGTAATCATAGAAACATGGTTTGTGCAAGCACAGTGGGTGGCTAGCACGTAGAGTAGAGACCTTTAATTTGTGACAATCTATCTGGAATTGTATGTAGGTGTATCTTTATCTGTTAAATGCATGCACACATATTTACTTATGTAAGATAACAAATAACTCAGAAAACCTTGTATAAGTTTTTATTCAGAATATTCTTGGAACTCAGTATAACCTATTTCTTGTCCAGTAGCAGAGGCAACACAATATGAAGATTTTTGGTGAAGTGGAGGATTGTATGATTACAGCTTCAGAGTGAATTGTGTATAAAAGAGTAGCACATAGAGGAGGTCTGCAAAAAACTCGCAGTTTCTGATGCACCACTTGGAATCTTATGAGTATAAATGCTAAGAAATGCACCTACCTCTTAGTTAAGTGATCTACTAGCTCAAATTTTTGGCAGATGTCCCCATTCTTGTACTCAAACTGACTCAACCTCTGTAATAATGGTTCATATTGCTTTTGCCTTTGCATCAAGCAGAATTTCTTACTATCTGAAAGCATATTGGAATATTGCATCTGATTTCAGTGACGTGCCTTTGTTACACACGCCCGTGTTACACATGCCTGTGAGGAGAAACTTAGCTTTCTAGCAAAATAATTTCTGTTTTTCTCTTCTTCTGTAACCATTGTAATTTTCTCTGAATGAAGACCAAGAATTTGTTGCAAAGTGCTAGCTTAATGGGTTTACTGCAACCTATTCATTGGTCAGTTCAAATAATTTGAGGGCAGGGAAACCATTAGCAGGTTTTTCCTTTATATTGTTTCAAAATTCCAGCTTTGCTAAATTTTGACATCTATATGGATGTCTTAGACATGCATAAAGTAACAAAATGACACAAAATAATTTGCAAATTAATTAAATATATGAATGATACAATGACTATGACATAGGATTAACCGTGTAATTGCCTAGGAAGGTCAAGGGGTCACAGATGCCTTTCACAATTGCAAAGCTAAGCCATCATAAGGAATCAAACTTCAACAACTGCTAAACCTGAACGTGTCATATGCAGTTTAAGCATTTTTAAAGTCAAGTCACAGCAAGACAGATACCAGAGAAACAGGAAAATTAAATGGAACGTAGGTGGGTAATAAAAGAGAGAAGTGACAGAAGAGACCAGGGATAAAAAAAAATATAAAAGGCAGTTTAGCTGTCACTCAATATTTCCTGTGAGATATTAACAAACTCAGAGATGATTGTTTTCTAGTAGTTTGCTCTTTGTCCCATTTGCCTCAATTAAGTGTTTCTGGGAAGAAAGTTCACCACCAAAGTCTGTATTTGTGATATGAAAATTCATACTTAAGATCCTCTTTGGTTGTTCAGTCACAGATATAAAATATTTCTGCTTTACCATCCTCTGTCCACTTTTTCACATTTCAGGCATAATTGTTCATTTATTTATAAAAATTTGGATGTAAAATCACAAGAAAAAGATATTAAAAACATCATTGATGACAGCAAGAAATTTACAACACTGTTAGATTTAGCTCTCGAGAAAGGAGGTCTTGTGATAAACTTGGGGACTATTTTACTGTCTCAGAATCAGCCAGCAAAGAAAATAAGAGTTGAAATAAAGACAGGAAAGTTAAAAAATATATAGACATTCAATACTAGCAGATAGGTAAGTTTGGACAGAAAGTAAAGGTATTTCTCTAGTCAGTTTGGTGTTGAATGTGGAGAGACCTCAAAGTGAACAAAATGCCTCAGCTCAATTTAAAAAGAGTAAGACTTTGAAAAGGTCATTCTGCATATATAGATGAAAGTGCTAATGCTCTGAATAGTGTTGTTTACAGAGGTAGTAAAAATATTCAAAACACTCAGAGAATTGTATGATACAGGACTGGAAAATTTCCTTATTAGATACTCCTGTATTATCTGAAGTCAATGTTCTAAACTTTTATTCTTTCATATTCAGTGCATCGTGTCTAAGACAGGGTTAGTTGAGATGACTACCATCATAGTTATGAGCTAGAATTAATGTAAGACAGTAACATTACAGTCTCTGATCTGACTAAAATATGACATTCTCTTGAAAATTCAACTGAACTTGTATAATAGTGTGGAGATGAATGCAGTTGTGTCATTTTCTACTCACATATGAGTGATTTTAAGCAATTTTTTTAAAGCAAGTTTAACTATTTCTGATAAATTATTGGTTTCTCTTAACAATAATAATGTTTGATGTAATTTCATATATTATTGCAATTTTTTCTCCATTTGAAGCAATAAGGCTATCTTCTTTTCTTCTCCCACTAAGTGATCTTCCTGCACTCACAATACAAAAGTGGTATTTACTTTTTGCAGAGCTGTCCAACTGTTTCATTACATTTTCTGATTGTCTGTAAAGAGGTTGACCGAAGAACTCTTCATTCCATGACAGAAAAAGAGAATTCTAACCTCTTCATTTGTATATGACATTTTTTGGCTTCTGTGTATAAAACCACATAAAAAATGAATTTTTGTGACCAAATATTTAATTACAAGAGACACATATTAAACTTTTTTTTTTTTTAATAAACACATTATTTTTGAGATCTACTGCTCCAAAATGAAAGTTTTTGTAAATTCATTACATCCACAGAAAATCTTATTTCATCAGTAATCAGTAGGTCATAAGGTCAAGTACATGAAAGTTATATTCAGTGTTTTAGAACAAATCAAGTATGCAAGAAGTGATTCCTGAGTTTTGGGAACAAACTGTGAAACATTTCTGCAGAAACAAAAATAATACATTTCCATAATTATGCTGGTTAATGATGTTTGCATTTGCATAATCACCACAATGCTTCCTTTAATTTTTGCATGTTTCATATTTTTCCTTCCATTTAGCAATTTCTCACATTGTTTGTTGGCAGTATGGTGGATTAATCCTAGAATATTTGCATTTTTCTATAAATAGCATTATACGTTGCTACATAAATAGAGGGTTGGGTGGGTTTTTTTGCCTGTTTTACTAATCATTTAATTATATGTGTTTCTGTTACATTTGTTTTATTTGTTGAAAGGAATAGCTCTTAGGCCAGAAGCTTTATGAATCTTGTCAGAAACATCTGTGAGGAGATTTCATTGAAATAAAACTTCTCTGTTGAGCACTTTTTTTCTTCAATAACCTAGAAAAGTCATTCTACTTTTCACAAAACTTGGCCAAACTCATAAAAAAAAGAAGAAAAACATAGAAGAAAGTCGGAAGAAAGAAGTGCTTACAGCACTCATTTGTATGCAAATAACTGAATTATAAGAAAAGACTAGCGATATTTACATTAAAAAAGTATCACTAAAAAGAATGTTCAGGACAAAATCCTTCCTTAAGGGGCTGGTGGTGAGGTTTGTGTCACATATCATAGATACAGAGCATGTTGAAAGTGCTGCTAGGACATAACAATCAGTAATAGTAGGAATGAATATAGGTTAGACATTAATGCAAAATTATTATAAAAAAACATAATCACCCTAATTCTACAAGGTATCTGGTGTGGTTGGCAGAGTTTTCTGCAAGAAAAAGAAATAGCTATGCATATGCTGTACATATTATTTTATACAGAATGTGGACTTATGACTGTAACAGAGACAGAATTGACAGCAAAAACAGAAAAGCAATCCTTAAAAAAAAAAAAATAAAAAAAAACCCAACCAAACAAAAAAACCAAAACAAAAAAGAGGCAGAGACTGGAGAGGAGCAAAATAAAAAAAAGACTGAATGGAGGATATTTCTTGCTTAAAAATATTACCTGAAACAATTTCTTATGTGCTTTAAATAAGAGGTCAACTCAATCGGTTTGTTGTTTTTTTTCATTAGAAACATGACTATTTTTCATATCTAGATAAAGAGAAAATTTATGTATGTGAGCTGATCTTCCATGTGTTCTTCATTCTTCTTCTTCCAATCTAAACCTCCCCTGACACAACTTCAGGCCATTCCCTCAGGTCCTGTCACTGGTCATCACAGAGAAGAGACCAGTGTCTGCCCCTCCTCTTCCTTTCCTGAGGAAGCTGTAATTACAGTGAGGACTCCCCTCAGTCTCCTCTTCTCCAGGCTGAACAGACCAAGTAACCACAGCTACTCCTCATGCAGCTTCTCCTCAAGGCCCTTCACCATCTCCATTGCCCTCCTTTGGTCATTGTCTAATATCTTAATATCTTTCTTATATTGCAGTGACCAAAACTGCACAAAATCTCCAACATGAGGCCACACTAGTGCAGAGTAGAGCAGGACAATCCCCTCCCTTGGCCACCACACCCTTTTATATACTACTTGATGCCATCATGGATTTTCACTCACATTTTAAAAGTACTTCTGATCATAATTTCCCATTGCATAGGAATAACTACTAAGCTCCATGTTCATATTGCCAACAGACTCATCTTTCTGGCCTAGTAAATCTTGAGCCCTTGCAGAAAGGTAGTTCAAAATGCTCTAAACTAGTATTTTTCCCTAGTTATTTTAATGTTTTATTATTACTTGGTAGAAATTCTGACAACTTTCAGAAAGATCTAATTCTCCCATACAGTTCTTAACTCAGAGTTCTGAAGTCCATTTTTCAGGCTGAGCATAGTCATCCACTGAAATAGCTAGCCTGTAAGTCCTAAATTTCCAGTTTGGGTCTTTCATAAACCATTATAGAATTCTCCTCTCAGAAATTCTTCTTAGCTTTAGTCATTCTTCCAGGTATGTAGACTTCAAGTTCTATACAGAGTGTTTTCTTATTTTGGGGATCATAACAGTGGTGTTTAACAGAACTAAAATCCATTTAACATTTTTCTTCTGCTTTCCATAGTGGAAATTTTCCACTCACTTTCACCCTCTGGTTAAATAGTTATTCCATAAAGGACACCTATTATTAACATTTTACCTGGTTGTTATCTGACTACTGGCACTTTCTTTTTTTTCCCTTTTCTTTCCTTTCCTTTATATTTTGTAGCTATTCACTGCTCTCTCTTAGAGGACAGTACAAGTCACCTACTTCTTAAACCTTTTCTATGTATTTGTGTCTCATTTTCTGCTAGTGAGTAGATGCCCAAGAAGCTGAGAGGTAGCACTGCCAGAACAACTCACTCAAGCTGGCCAAAGGGATATTGCATACCAAAGAATGTCACGCTCCCTACGTAAACCTCTGGAAGCCGCCCATTGCTGCTCGGCCTTGGGCTGACCATCAGAATGTGGATGATGAGCAATTGCTTGATGGTTAGGTGATTTGCATTAATAGGCAATAGGTATTGAATGAGTATTGTACAGTCAACTTGCCAAAACTTGTTCTGCAATTCTCACATGCCTTTAAGAAGTGGTGGTTCATTGAATGTTATAAATGAAAGATGAAGTTTTGCCAGTAACTGTTTAGAAACCAAAATGAAAAGCTTACCAAAAGGGCTGGTTTTGCTAAACCATTTAAAAAAGAGTCAATGACAGTTTGAATGTATTCAAATGTCATTACTATTATCAGTTTGGTTGAATGTCTCTTAGCTCACCAATCTAAAGTACTTTGGTTTCTCATGCAAGAGCACTAGATTTTAAAATACATAGTTTTTAATAGTAACTAGTATAACAGGAATTAAAACCATGTACATTTCCATACCATTCATCCTTATGACAGGTTATGGATGACTACTTAAGAATAGCCCTCAGAAAGGACCTTTTTTTTTATAAAAAAGGTCTAATATAAAAAAATAAAATGCATTAAATCTGTATAAGAAACATATAGTAAAATTACACACAAAAATTCAACATCTCTAAATTTGTCAGTTTCCATGGCAGCAAACAATTTGTATATTACCTAGTATTTTAGGCACTGGATTTTCTTTTTAATGATTTAGGAGTACTCAGATACAATTTGAATCTGTTATATTTTTGAAAAATGAACTCTGATGTATTTTATTTGGTTACATTATGAGATTTTTAAAAGGTTCTTCTTCATTTAAACTTTCTTTTCTGATTTTGGTTTGTGAATTTTGTTTGGTTTTATTATTATGAGAAAATGGCATTAATACATTCACAGCCTGAAAATTCAGAATGAAACAAGTTATAGAAATACTAAATATTATAGGAGACAGTGTGTCCAGAAACCTATAATATTAGTCATCATCAGAGAGAGATGTGAGTGCTCTGTTTTGTGATATGATTTCTAAAGCATAGTCAATGTTCAGCTGCAGAAAAGATAGAAAGGACAGTTTTTCTTCTTTAGTTTAAATTGATTAAAAAACCTGAGTGTATATTATGTATTACTATAATCTTTATTATAGAGATTAGCTGAATACAGGTTGAATATAAATGTTATATGAAAACCTAAAAACATTATGTAAAGTGCATAGATCCAGTATTTAAAAAAAAAGAAAAAAAGAAATGGCTTTCCTATTCACGTTATAAATCACACTATGCTATAAACCCCCTGAAATCTAAGTGGAAAACAAATTTAGATAAGGGTAATAGTAACAGTATCCATATTGTTACATTTCTAATGAATGAAAAGAACAGAAGGAAACAAATATGCAGTGTTTATCTATTGTGTTTCTATAGCCTGGTTCTTTCCAAGAGTCAAAAGACCAAAGAAGGAAATACAACTGATATTTACCATAATCAAGGGAAGTTCGGAGTAGGTATTATGGAAAAAAAACCCAAAAACATACCCACAACAAAAAACAACAACAGCAACAACAACAAAAATCACTGGAAGATTGGTTGGGCATTGGAATAAGTTGCCCAGGAAGGTGGTGGAGTCACCACCTCTGAAGTGTTCAAAAGGCACCTGAATATGACACTTGAGGGTATGGTTTAGGGATGATTATGGTGGTGCTGGGTTGATGGTAAGACTAAATGATCTTGAAGGTCTCTTCTAACCTTGATGATTCTGTGATGGTATGATAAGAGACAAGTAACAGCAAAAGAAGGAATCAGGATACGAAAAACAACGAGGAAAATAAAAACAAAGAGCTTACCAAGTTGCTTTCTTTTTATTTTTTTTTTTTTTTTTTTTTTTATGTTAGCAGAAGAAAACTTCTTAAGAGGAAAACTAATTATGAAAAAAAGAAATAGAAACTGTTTTTAAGAATTACCTGTTCTTCCTTCAAAAGTGCCACTAGAGCTTCGAATTTAGAAAATTTAATGTTTTTAAGCTACATAAAAAAAAATAAAAGAAGAAAAAAAAAAAGAAAAATATATTTGGTGAACACCGTATCCTGATTCACTCAATTGCTCAATAGGCATATGGAATTCATTTGTAGTAACTATCTTATTCAGTCTCTTGGTTTTCAGCTGATTTACAGTTGAACATGAAATCTTCATATATTAAGGTGTAAATGATAAATATCTCTTATAGGAAAAAGATAAGTTACATATTTAGTGTTCACATTTTTCTTGTTGCATACTTCTTTGATAGTCTCATAATATGGCATCTTCTGAGAAACTATTTTCCTTGACAGGCAAGAAACACTGAGTTTTAGTCACAGAGATGCTTCAATTTATGATAGGTCTACTAAATGGGCAGTTGCAAAAATGGCTAACAGTTAAATCCTGCTCAATTCAACTGAGCTAAGTGCATCAGTATTCAAGCATACAGCTGATTTTGCGGAATTTCTGTCTTAGGTCAGACAATACTCACATTGTGGTGGAATGTCTGACTCACGGGCATAATATGAGACAACTTTAAGGTTCTCTGTGCTTCCATACTGAATAATTTCTGATGAAAATTATTAGTATATATTATATAACCTAATTTATGAAGGCAATAGATTTCTTCAGTTTCTCTTATGTTTCACCAGAAGGACAAGTTCTCTGGATTTATTAAAAGAAGTGTAGACACTACCTGTTATTTGCACCAAGGAGAATATTTGTATTGCTATATGGTCATACTTTTCAATAAGTATATTTATAGAAATATTCTACTACTGACAGGAGTATTTTCAAAACATCTAGGCCATGCACTAAGTTTCACAGGAAGTAATATGCTTTATGTATTCCAACAGCAAACCAGAAAAAAGATTTACTCTATTCCCCATGTTTTTATTTTCCCTATGATATCAAAGCCCATACAGTCTTCTTTTACGTCCATAATGATCAGGAAGTAGAATTGCACACAAGATTAAGGTTAAGTCTTCTGCATCTTCATCTCAGATGTGCCACCAATCAAATATTGTTTCATTAAGTTGCCATTGTGCAACTTAATAGATAAGACACGTACAGCAGCATTATGTGCTGGATGCCTGACTATACTTGAGACCACCACCAAAGAATTCTAAGGCCTTAATTACAGCTCAGATATGTAGCTCAGCTACATAGAAACAGAATCACAGACTCATAGAATCACAGCATCAGAGAATAGTTAGGGTTGGAAGGGACCTCTGGAGATCATCTAGTCCAACATCCCTGCCAAGGCATGGTCACTCAAAACAGGTGACACAGAAACGTGTTTAGGTGTGTTTTGAATATCTAGTGGGAAGGAGACTCCATGACCTCCCTGGCAGCCTTTTCCAGTACTCTGTCACCCACAGTGTAAAGAATTTTTTCCTCATGCTGAGGTGGAACTTCTTGTGTTTTCGTTTATGGCTATTTGTCCTTGTCCTGTGGCTGGGCACCATTGAAAAGAGCCTGGCACGACCCTTTGACATACAACTTTAAGATGTTTGTATGTATTTATGAAGTCCCCTCTCAGTCTTCTTTTCTCTAGACTAAACAGGCTCAGCTCCTGCAGTCTCTCCTCATAAAAGTTGCTCTAGACCACTGATCATCTTTGTGGCCCCTTGCTGGACCATCTCCAGTATCTCCTTATCTTTCTTGTGCTGAGGAGACCAGAACTGAACACAATGCTCCAGATGTGGACTCACTAGGGCAGAGTAGACAGGAGGATCTCCTCTCTTGATCTGCTGGCCACATTCTTCCTAATACACTCCAGGCTACCATTGGCCCTCCTGGCTGCAAGGGCACACTGCCAGCTCATGGTCACATTGTCATCCACCAAGACTCCCAGGTCCTTCTCCACAGATGTGCACTCTAGCAAGTCAGCCCCCAGCATAACATGGGGTTATTCCTCCCCAGGTGCAGTATTCTACACTTGCCTTTTTTGAACAAGTATGTGAAACATCCACGCATAGCTGGTATTGCAGATAGAAAATCATACATCTATGAAGTATTTGAGGATAGTCTGATATGCTAGATGCTAGTGAACACTCTGGCTACGGTGAGTTGAATATCTAGATGATTAGAGAGGTGGTCAAGGTCCTTATAGTCTACAGTCATTTTTTTCACATAAAATCAAATTAAAAGATCAAGTTCAATTTTATCTCACTGGATTAAAGCAAACACTCTAATAAATGTAACTACATGACTTAAGGAAGGAAGCTTGAGGGGAAAAAGATAATATCAGATCAATAAAACCAGACTTTTTCATTCATAGCTACATTTCTTCATCCATTCTAAGCAAATAATACTTTTAGTGTACAGTGATTATAGTGGCAAATACACAGCCACAAGTTTATGCTATTTGAGCTCAGACTTGGGTTTTTTACATGTCAAAAAGTATTTGATAAATAGTTGTTTGTTCAACCTTGGAAACAGTTGATAAGGAAGTTCACAAAAAGGCACATTGTAAAAGTTTCTGTTAGCTGTTTACTCAGATCACTTCCACCTGGCCACAACATCCTTTCAGGTAGTTGTAGAGATCAATAAGTCCCACCCGAGCCTCTCTTTCTCCAGGCTAAACAACCTCAGCTCTCTCATCTGCTTCTCATAAGGATTGTGCTCCAGGCTTTTCATCATCTCCTTTTTACTTCTCTGGACCTCAGCACCTCAATGTCTTTTTTGCAGTGAGGGGCCCAAAACTGAATACAGGAGTCAAGGTGTGGCCTCATCAGCATTGAGTATAGGAGACAATTGCTTCCCTAGTCCTGCTGGCCACACTATTTCTGATATAGTCCAGGGTGCAGTTGGCCTTGGCCACCCAGACACACTGCTGGCTCATGGTTGTTGACCTGTATCCCCAGGGCCTTTTCTAACAGGAAACTTTCCAGCCACTCTGCCTCAAGCCTGTAGTCTTTGTGAGACCCAAGTGAAGCACCTGATACTTGGCTTTATAATACCTCATACTGCTGGCCCCAGCTCGTCAATTCAACCTGTCCAGGTCCCTCTGCAGATCCCTCCTACCCTTCAGCAGATCAGCATTCCCACCTAACTTAGTATTGTCTGCAAAGTAACTGAGGGGGCACTTGATCCCCTCATCCAGATTATTGATAAAGATGTTAAATAGGACTGGCCCCAATACTGAGTCCTGGGGAATACCACTTGTGACTGGCCCCCAGCTGGATTTAATCAGATTTAAGTCATTAGATTTAACTTTCTAACAATGTGTCCTGTGCTGATCTGCAGCTCCTGGTACACTTAAAGTACTGATATGATTACCTTTCCATCAGTAAGGTCCTTTTGATGTCAGCATATCTACTGCTGGTGCTGTCATGCACATGAGGCACATATTCTGCTGGATTTTCAAGCTACTCATCCACAATTTCAAGTTTCTGATTGTAACAAAGTCTGAGTAAAGGAGACGTGAGGCTGAATTATTGATAATGTATCAGTAGCCATATATTTAAATTACTGATGTATGCAGTCCTTCTCCATTTGATTTCTGGAAATAGCCTTTGACTTCCCAATGACCTGACCTCACATCTGCAAAAACACTCAGACTTAGAAGAACTTCAGTGCTTTACCTATCCTGTCCCTCTTAATTACAGTTCTTTCCAAGATAAAAGCTTGCTCTCCTGGCACTTCAGACATGTGTTTTTAGGGTTTTTTGTTTGGTTGGTTGGTTGATTGGTTGGTTTTTGTTTGTTTGGTTGTTTTTTTGTTTGTTTCTTTTTGTTTTATTTTTTAAAGCAAGAATGTAGGCATATTTGTTTGAGAAAAAGTCTACGATAAATGCCGAATTTATCTTTCCTTTTATTTTTCAACTCAAAACTACAGAATATAACTATCTTTTATCTCTTGACAAAGATAGTTCATTCCCCAAGTAACTCTAATTCATTAACTTTATTGCCACATTGAATATTCAAGAAGGATTTCACTGGCTAGGGCTCTTAAATGTATGATATTGCAACACTAAATCTACATCTGCTTTCACCAATGAAGTCACTATATTTTTAAAGTAATCAGTCAAGATGATGCCTATGAAGATAAGTCATCATGATTTTACAGACCTAGCAGCCTTACAAAATATTCTGATCTGATACAAACTGTTGTAATGATTTTACCTTTTGTTTTAGTTGACATACCATTATTTATAGTAATGAAATTTCATCATCTATTTAACTGATACCATTAGTTTTCACTTGCCTTAAAGAAAACAGGCAGAAATTTTAGATGATAAAAAAGGTTTAATTGCAATATATATAAAGTGGGTTGTGGTCTTTTCTTTTCTTTTCTTTTCTTTTCTTTTCTTTTCTTTTCTTTTCTTTTCTTTTCTTTTCTTTTCTTTTCTTTTCTTTATATTCTACCTAAATAGTTTAATATAAAGTATTTGGGTAGAGGATTTGTCACTAGTACAGTGCACCATGTTTTTTCTATTATTCCTGCTCACTGGTTTGGGGTGGGAGGTATTTTTTGGCTTCTTTAAATGAATGAAGTTGTGTTTTCCTCCTTATGAGCCAAACTCAGAGAAAAAGAAGAATTTTTCTGGATGTGTACACATATGTCTTTCCTCCAGATCTTTATACCATGCTAGTCTGGTCCTTATTGTTGTACAGTATGTTATAAACAAGACAGAGAACAAGTTGTTTAACAGTGTAGCTGTTTGCCTCTGGAGAATGCACTATTCTGTGAGATGATATAGATGGAATCTCTTTGGCCAGTTGAGGTCAACTGTCCCAGGTCTGTCTTCTAGCTTCTTGTGTCATGCCTGTCTTATGGCTGGACTGGTGATATGAGAGGCAGAAAGGGCCTTGATGTTGCATAAGCACCTCTCAGTAGTATTGAAAACATCTCTGTGTTGTCATCACTGCTTTGGACACGGGGCACCTCTCCTCTTTAGCACCATTAAGGCTTCTATGAGGAAAGTTAACCTCAGCCCCGCCAGACTCAGTACAATGTTATATCAAATAACACAGTTTTCGCATCACTGATTAACTGTAAATTCACAATAACATATTTGTGACTTGATTTAGGGTAATAAATTTACAGCAAGTTTTCCAGAGGAGCTCTCTATAACACCTAAACAGCAGCTGACCTTCCATCTATCAACAAATATGTCCCTAAGTGTTAAAGCTGATTATGAGTATTCATTTCTTCCAGTATCTATTTCTGCCCATGCTGCCTGTGAAGTTGAATGAGGAATGATCAATTATATTGTAAAGCTATATTTAGAGAAAAATAAGCATATTAAAAAAATACTCTTCTATAAAATGATTGTCTGCATTTTAATTTTTTTTCACCTTTTTAATAGTCGTAGCTGCAAATATAACATTTCAACAGCAAAGCATGTCCCTTGCAGAATCAAAGGAACAATTTTTATTATAGCTTGATTTTTAAACTAATTCTCTACTTCATCATTATCTTGATTACATTGCCTTCTGTAATGACCCAAAAAGCTGTACTGTTTTTTGCTATGTTCACTGAATAAAGGGAACTTCAGGAAACATATGTTATGTCTAATAATTCCAGTTAAGCAATTGGTTCTAAAAAAATTATTTTTTTTTTTTGTATGTGTGCAGGTAATAGGAGTTTGTAAAAAACCTGAGCTTACTGCCAAAACTCATGGGAATTTGCAATGTAGTATACGGAATATAAATCTTAACTAGTGAACTTTTATTTCAATTTTTTACTGGTAATGAAATGGGGCTCTAGACAAAAAAAAAAAAAAAGTGGTGTCTTTCTTCTCTTTCTATTTACAATCTTTTTTTTCTTAATTTGTTTAAAAACGCAATTATGTCAATGGAATTAAAAAGTTGTTTGCCATTGTATTTCTCTTCCATGCCATTCAGTTCACAATTTCACATTGTTTTTTTCTTTTTTTTCCAGTTTCTCACATTTTCTCCACCCATTTCTTCCTGCTTCTTTTTTCTCTGTAATAACTAATGATCTTTGTAAAAATGTTTAGATTATCTTTCTGGTACCTTTGGGATGGAGGGAAAAATACTTTATTCAGCATAGTCAATGGAACTACAGATAAAACTGATACAGCAGGACTAGTAAAAGCATTTTGCAAATAAAATTAACAGACTTGTCTTAGCACTTGTAGCACTTTGTTCTATAATTGCTGATAGGAGGTCCATCTGGAGGCTCAGGATCATTTCATGGCTCCCAGGAAGGTAGAAACTGCAATAGCTGCAAAAGCAGCACTTTTAGCTTCTGGAGGGAGCAAGAGAGCCTCTTGTAGTTTTCAGTCTTTTTGTAGTTTCCAGTTCTTGCAGTTCCTTTCTTCCCAGTCAAAACTCAGATTAGCAGACTCTGAAGGAACAGGTTTTGTACTCCAAGCTGGGGTCATAGATTCAGAAAGAATGATGTAGAACTGTCTGACTCCTGCATGACTCTATGAAGGGAGACTTTGTGCTTTGACTATTGCTAGTCACTGTCATCACCATTTAAATTGGCCTATCTACCTTCTAAAGCAGTAGAACTCCTAACCTTTTGAATATTCTGAGGGCACCATTTAAATTGGCCTACATACATTCTAAAGCAGTAGAACATTTTGAATATTCTGAAGTAATATAAGCCTTTTTAATTCTTATACATTAATCTCGTTCACTAAACACTGAAATCAGGGAATGAAAAGTGAGTTGGAACAGAACATACATGTTTACATGTGCATCTGGGAATAAAGGGCCGCTCAGTGTTTAGAAGACTGGCAAATCAAGCCAGCTTCCAACCTTAAAACATAACATTGTTCAATTCATTCACTACACATGCTAATGACTAGCTCTTATGCATTACCAATCCCTTACCACTACATACACAAAACAGCCACTTCTTAACAGTCATCTCCTAAATAGCTGCCCCAGCTGACAGTGTGCAATAGTGCTCACGACTGTAGTCCTTGATCGCAGTCCTGAAGGCTGAGGTGATGGGGCTCAAGGGCTCTTTGGCAAAAGAAGATGGAAATTTCTTTGCGTCTGGGTGTGCCCCTCGCATCACCAGAGATTTTGTCTTTCTGCATGTCATCCTGTTGACTTGCCATTAATTAGAAGAATGAACAGAAAATATGTGACAAGAAATTTCTTCCTTGGATTTCCTCTAGGAGTTCAATTCAGATTCTTACCCTATTTTTATGAGGAAGTTACATGAGCCGGCAAAGTTAACCTCACAGATTGACGTTACTGTGAGAAGGAGGAATCAGCTTCCCTCCCACTGCTCCGGTCTTCTCTATTACTCACCCTCATTCCTATTCATCTGATTCCAGTTCATCTTTTGTCCTGACTTCAGTGTTCTCCAGGGTTACAGTCTAGTTTTATTCTCTAATTCCTGTAGAACTTAGCAGTGAATTAATTCCTTGTTATCCTTTGTTTGCTTTCACTGTTTTGCTTTCCCTATTAAACTGTCTTTATCTACACCCATGAGTTTTCTAGCTTTTACCCTTCTGATTCTCTCCCTGATCCCACGGGTGGGGAAGTGAAGGACCATCTGCATGGTTCTTTGTTGCTGGCTGGGGTTAAACTACAACAACTGGTTATGAATTGTCAGGTTATGGCTGAAGGAGATAGAAAGATAAATTTCTTCAAGTATAATCAAGCATTGGAGCAGGTCATTCAGGTAGACTTCATAGTCTTCATGCTTGACGGCTTTAAAAACCGAGTTGGATTAATCCCATCACTTCAGTGTTGATTTTGTAGTGAACAAAATACTTGCCCAGAATACCAGTGAATGAGTCTGTGGTACTGATTTTATTTTCTGCTCTCTTTGAACACCTGTATGTGACTGTTTTCAGAAAACAAGTCAACAGTATGCAAGAATTTTCTGGATGAGAACTTTGTCTATATATTAGAGGTAAAAACAACTACTTTCCTTTCAAACTTCCATGGGCTTTTTAATGAGTATTATATCAAGACTTTGGAACACACTCGTTCTAGCTGTAGAATGACCCCTTGAACCATGATAGAATTAACTTTCATGGCTTGCTGGAGGGAAAAAATTCAGTTGCTGAACTACCAACATATGTACCTGAAGCTGTTTGCCTCTTCATCTTTCCTTTTCCTATACAGATTCAGATTTGGCCTGACATGCTACTTAGCCTGTGAGATCTGAAGTCAACACATCAAGAGCCCACATGAATATCATTTGTTTCTTGCAGGATGTGCAGTTCCTATTGGCAGAACATTGTGTTTTTGTGCATTTGGCAAAGTGAAAATAGACACTTTTTAGTTCATATTCTATCAATACTATTATGGATTCACTTCTCTCTTGAAATATTTATGAAGAAAATCCAGCTGCCTACCTATTAATAAGAACCATTTTCATTATTTGTATTTGCAACTTTTGATCAGTGTCAGGCAAATCAAATTAGTCTGTGAAAATGGCTTTGATGAAAGGACAATTAAAAATCTAACCAGTTTACAGTAGTGGAATTTTATTTCATTGGAATATGAAATAAATTTCAGTGGACATTAGTTAATTTCCTAATGTGAATCTTACCTAGATACTACTTATTTGATAAGATTTTTCATTCATCATTGTGACTACCAATTTTGCTACTTTCCTTCACTTTATACTCAGTAAAAATTTTTATGACTTGAAGATATATGAAATCACCTCTAAGACAACTAAAGGAGAATATATGTTTATTTAATATATCTTTCAGCATCCCGGAAAATGAAAGAGAATTTTAATGTGAAATACCATAGCACAACACTTGGTAAGTCATATACTTCCACTGAGAGGTGGATGAATTCGGAAATAGCTGGAGAGATCTGTATAAATATATTTCCATCAAGTTATTTCACTGTAACTCCATAACTTTTTGTCTGAACATTATAGTATGATTTGAAATAAGGCTGGAAAATGAAACTAGAGTTGTTGTTTAGGGGTTTTTACAGGACTTTTTTTTATTCCATAGTGTGTATTGGACAGAGTATGTATGTTACTGTCTTTGTTTTGATGATTTGTGTTCAGAGTACAAAGGACAAAATTCATTACTTGAGCCTATTTATAACAAACAAAGCAATCAAGATGGGCTTCTTAAACTAAGTTATGAAGATTAAATTTTTGCTTTTTTTTTTCTTTAATAGGGCTCCCTCCTATTTTTTAAATATATTTATTTGGAAAGCAATGCTCAAGGAGTCTTCACACCAGGCTTTGTAGTCTGAATGTTACGTTTTGACATCTTCTCATTATGAGTGATGCATACTAGCTTATTGAAAATTTAATTTGTAAATGAAGGAGTATGTCATCTTCCTAGATGCAGTCTTTATTAGTCTCTACATATCATTACTTTTCTGCTGAAAGATCTGACACTGGGGATTGCCTAAGTGAAAAAGAAAACTGAACTCTAAGAAAAACAAAGACTTTGTAGCATCTTATTCTTCCCTCTTTACTATGTATTTATATGTAAAAATTAATATTCACAGGAAGTGAAACTGGTTTTATGATAATTAACCATGGAAAAAGTTCACATATGTTGCTACATAAATTGAACAGAGGTTTAAGAATGTGTACAGTGGTAAATGGTGAATACAATGAGAAAATAGTACAATAGCAAGTGTGAAAAGCATGACATTTTTCTAGGAAATCTAAGTACGAAATCTAAGTACAAAGTCTAAATATAATTTTAATAACATTAAATGCAATCATTTGAATTATGTATTTCCCAATTAAAGTCCATGGCAACAAACATAACATGATGCATTATAAAATTGGACTAGAAAATTACTTTCTCGGATAGCAAGATTAACATTATCATTTGATTAGCAAATGCCCAATACTATTTTGGATGAGATTAGTTTCCCTTTAATTACCCATGTGTTCACAATTTAAGGTACTTTATTACATGCACCTTTCTAACCACATCCATTTCTCCCATTACACCTTTTCAATTAAAATGAAAGTACTATAAAATTACATTATTATATTCACATTTTAATTTTTACTATAACTATTAATCTTTTCCTAGCCTTTAACCAGCTGGATGAGTATGGTGACACAGATTTTTTTCTCCTTCCCTTCTGACTAGAACCTTTTGTTCTTTCTTTTTTTTTTTTTTTTTTTTTTGGTGGGGGCAGGGAATGAGGATCAAAACCCCTTTAGGACCCATCACACATTTTTATGTGTACTATCAAGGTAAAAGTGTGCTTATTATTTAACAGCTTTCAGTGGGTTTTAAATATGTCAAGCTTAATTCCATTTTTATCAAATCAGTACTCAGTAGACATTTCAGATGTGGTATGAAAATATTAATGCAATCATTTGGAAAATATACAATAATGTCAAGACACTAGGAGTATCATATGATGGGCAACAAAGGTTGCATTCAGTTTATTGAATTACGTCTGATTCATAACGTCTTTATATATCACATTCCTTCCACTAGATATTGCGAAAATTTTAGTCTTTTGAATAAGACTTTCGATCAATTGTTTCATGGAAAGATTTTTATATTCTGTAGGTAATTTTAAAGCACTTTATTGCAATGGAACTGAGTTTAGTTGTGAAACATTTTGTCAAAACTGATTCACCAAGAAAACTAGGTGGTTAATTTGTACTGTAGTGGGATCATAATGTTTAAACTCCTATTCAATTTAGATACCCATAAGCAGTTCAAACAGAAAAATGCCTTGTCACCTTTAGAACAGGTGAACTTTAATGGGTGTTTCCATGCCTAAATAGAAATTATGTGACTAATTAACCTTCACGTAGCCATAGATGTCCAAACCCTGATCACTTATTATCTTACATCTGTTGTAATTTTCACTTCAGATTCATGCCCTCACAGCTTCTGGGCATCTAGGCAGTCTCACTGGAGCTGTGATCTGAAAATAAGAAGAAATGGAACCTTAATTTGTGATTGGAGGTAGTCCCCTTACTTATACTTCATTAGCACTGAAAATTAACACTAAACAATGATGGATTTAATTCACTGCCTTGGCCAGTAATGTTTGTGTTCATTGTCTAAATACATAAATATTACTTACTGATTAGAGGAATCCCCTGCTAATGTAATCTAAATAATATGATTTCTTCTGTATGAGAGGACAATCTGACATAATCTCTGGCTTTCTCTTGGACAGCAGTCCTACATTGTAGAAATAGCAACATATTTACTGAGTCCGTGATTGTCTGTATAGCCGACATAGCATTTAAATCTCAGACCCACTTTCCTTGTCCAGTGAATATTTAGAAAAGAGAGCATCAGAGAGGCAAACAGAAATTAATTGTCCTAGAATAGTTGATAGCCTATGATTAAGGCTGAATATAAACCTGAACAAGATCTGAGCCTACATGCTAACATCACCTCTTTGTGAATGTTCCACCTACAGGATAATTGGTTTTAATTCTGATGCATAACAGTAATCTTTAAAAATATTTAGTATTTGCATGGAATTGTGGGGAAAAAAACACATATACACCAAATAAAAATGCAAAAACTAGTCAGCCCGATTTTTTTTTTTTTTAATTTTGGCTTCTAAATTCAAGTAGATAACTAAATGTGTAGAAACTAATAAGATCTTTAGATCCTTGTGAACAATAACAGAAAATGATATAGATGTTTATCAGATTCAGTAGTTTGCTAGATTACAGTATGCCCAGCCAAAAAGGTTTTCCATTTGTTTTCTTCATTGCCATATCAGAAAATCAGATATGAGATGGAGTTTTCTGGGTTACAAAAGCTAGAATATGTAATTTATTTAGCTTATTAACAATAAATCATGGAAAATTCTGTCTAACTTAATTTCCAGTAAATAAAATCTGTAGTTTGGTCCAAAGACACCAGATATTTTTCTGTGTAAACCTTAATATTATCTAATACAGTATTTCATATGTACTGTTTCCAGATAATGGAGAGTCTACAGAAAGATCTAACATCAGAATCAGAGCAGTGGTTTGGTTTTTTTTTCTTGTTTGTTTGTTTTGGGTTAGTTTTTTTTTTTTAATTATTATTTTTTAGAATTGAAGTGTGCGGAGTCTTTGTACGTAGTAAAAAGACAGGAAAGGTCATCATTTAGAAGGTCATCATTGATAGAATAACTACATCATACAGGTAGATGAGGACATCATTGTCATCATACTAGTAGCACCTTGGATGGAATGGAAACTGTTTTTCACGGCTTATTCTCTGAGAGTTGTGATATGCAAGTATGTCATGAACTTGGAGACAATGAATTGTGACTGTAAACGAAGGGGAAATATGCCATAGCAGCCTTTCTAAAAGTAAAGTATCTAAATATTCTCCTTCCTTCCCTCCACTCTGAAGACATCAGTTGACACAGGAAGACAGTAATAAATTAGCTTGCATTCAACGTCTTAGACAAGTCTTCAATGCATTCAGTGCTAGCTTTATTTGCTTATCTTCAAATAGGATTTACTGGTGCAGTTAATCAGGAAAAAAACACCCATATATCATTTTTTTCACACTTTTTGAATTAAATAACACAATAAAATCTATTTCTTTCCTTGATAATCTCTGAGATAGTCTTTGATCCATGTTTCAGATATCCTCTGTTCTTTCAACATGCCTATACTTTTTCCCTTTTCATGTAAGCAAGAAAAAATAATTTGTTCCCTGCTATTAGACTGAATATAATTTGCGAGAGTAATCCAATGCATCACTTAGTTACACTGTTTCTGTTGTCTCCCTGCAGATTAACCATGGGTCTGGTAGATTAATTGTTCTTGATGGAAATTCAGAACAACTCCATTTTTTGTGCTATTCTTCTATGAAGCTAAGCCTCAGTGATTCTTCCTTTTAATTCTGTTGCTCGTCTTGTTTTTCTGTCTCACTATATAAAAGAGTTTCTTGCTGTATAAAAGGATTGAAGGTTTTGAAATATGATGTCCAAATTTGGGTCAATACAATAAAGCTCTCCAATGCATAGACAGCTAGAATATAAGAGTATATGTCTAAGATCCCCACAAGGCATCCCTGACTTTTACCTTTAATGGTGTAGTATTTTCAGTCTTATGAAGAATGCTTAAAACGTGGTTGCCTGCTCTAAAATCTCCAGCAAAGGTAGGTATAGTGCCTGATCATATATACTTCCAAGTACACATAGGTGATTCTTCAGTGATGATATAATAAGATGCTGTGAAAACACTGTATTTATCAGAAATTCTGCCTTCTTAGTGTCATTTCAAGCAAATAATATATCCTAATTAAGTCCTGTCAGAATGACAAAGTACTGAAAACAAAGAAAAACAAAAAACCCCAAAACCCCCAACCAAACAAAACCAAAACCAACCAAACAAAAAAACCTCCACAAAGCAAAAAATACAAAAGGTAAAAATAATAAGGAAAACTAAATTAAAGAGGTCTCAGTAGAAGACTCAGTAGTACTCACTAGCAGAAGTGGTATCCCTGTGCCTAGCCTGAAATCACTTTCTACTTAGTGATTCTTGTTTACAGCATAAGAACTTCACAAGTAACCTTTGTAAAAATGTTCAAGATAATCTAATTTTCACACATTGGAGTCACTGTAGTACAATTATATTAAAAACTTTTACTTTTGTAATTTTATTTTTTAAATTTTGAAAGAAAATTCGTAAGAATCAAGTGTATAAAGTATGCTAAGAAGCTGCTGCCTTCATTTCCCTAACTCTACATGCTTTCAGACATGAAAATAACATTATTATCCTTACAAGAAAAGAGAATGAAAAGAAGGGAAAATTCCACAAGGCTAACTTTCCTAAATTTAGCTTCTCTTAGATAAAATGAAATTAGTAATTCCTTTTTAGCTAGACAATTTCTGCTTTGAATGAAGTTACAGTATTCCTATCTAAACTTTGTAGTATTGGCACAATCAGAATAATAAAAACAAATTTAAATAAATCAGCTTAAAAATCAAAAAACTTAAAAAATCATTTATTAGGATGTTCAGTTGCATGTATTAATTCTGTTTAAAAGTTCTTCAACTTTTAGCTGAAAAAATAATCTATTTGCTTAAAGCTACTCAGTGAAGGAGAACATTTGGACTAAAAGAGTCTAGTGACAACTCTATAATTTACATGGTTTTAAATAGCAGGATGAATTTAGGCAAGGCAGTATTTTTTGTGCTTTTTAAAAGTATGCAACAGTATGCAAGACAATGAAACAGATGAAGATTAGGTCTCATATTTAGATAAATGTAAAGAACACATATTAACAGATAAGAGAAGTTATATTTATTTCTCCAAATAAAAACAATCTGATTTCATTTACTGTGTATCACACTGCTAATTAAAAATTAATCTTCATTATAATCTATTAAATTGAGGGGGTTTTATTTGACATCTTCTTTTGCAGATACTTATGTGAACATATAACGTCCTGAGACCTATGGGATTTCTAGGTGAGGGCATGAATATAGTCTTTTAAATAAATATATGAGGCTGGAATCAAGCCATAAGAATAAACTTGGAAACACTTGAAAAGTTCCATAAAGGTAAGTGTCGAATACTTGCTGAAAGTCCCTTGGAACTGAGATATTAAATTAATTTTGTTCCCTTTGAAAGTTAAAACTCTATATTTTTAGCTACAGTACAAGCCACCACTGGAATCTCTGAGAGCCTTGTCTTACTTACATTAGGTATTGTAGTAGTCCTACGTTGGTTTAGAGGACAGGCCTTGGAACAGACTCAAAACCTTATGTATAAATAAATAAAAAGTATCCCATAAATGAATACAGTTAACCTGGGCCCTGGAAAGACCAACTAGGACAATATCCAGCAAATGGAGGCAGTACAAAGTATTTCAGCAATGGACAAACAGCACTCATATGACTTGGACAAAGCAGGCAATTTTCTGCAAATTTGTTCCGATACATAACCAGCGCTAGCTGAAATTTACTAGCATCCATTTTCAGCTGGGTTTTTTGTGTGTTCATATTATGCAACTTCTCTAGCCTTAAGACTAAACTAACAAAACTATGAAATTTGTATGCTGTTTAAAAAAAAAATTATAAAACCCCCTTAGCATGTATCTTCTTATTCTTGGAGTTTAAAAGTAGCATTTTTAAGCACTAATGTGTTCTTATAAGCATCTGATCAACAGGAAAGTTGTCTACTAGGCAGAGTTCTACTTTATGCAGGACACATTGATACAGATTTCTGACTTATCTATTTTTTTTTTTTTTTTACTTAATTTGATTAATAGAAAAAACAGGCTTTTTCCATACCATAAGTTTAGCATAGTCACATTTTGATTAAATGCTCTAATATAGCAATAAAAAGGAACTTAAAATATGAAAGTGGGGTTGACATAGGGGGAAAAAAATCATTTTCTCGTTTGAGATTACTTCTACTTTTCCATTTGTAGCTGAAATTGACACAAATAAAAATTAAACTGAGGACGATAGTCTGCAGTTTGAATATTTTTGAAACTTGGACTATAAAATACATCATCCTACAATACATTACCTAAGACTCTCTCATGGAATTTTTGAAGTTATGCCTACTTTCACTTTCATAGAGAGGTCATATTTGGTCGCATTTATCTCAGAACTTACACAAGTCAAAGACAATTTAAAAATATTTACTGCAGACATACTATCTTTCAGAAATTCTATAAAGTTTTGCTAAAAAAGCTTTCACCTAGCCTAGTAACTCTACTGTTTTTTTTCTTGTGCATGAGAAGAATATTCTAAATTTAATAGTCTGCTCTGGAACTCCCTTTAATTTTTCAATTAATACTGTAAGCTGATGCAGCACAAATATGTCTGAAACAGTAAATTTCCTTTATTTTGATCTTTCTCATCTTGTGACATATCCTATTATAGCAGGTCCAAATGGCTTTAGAAAAATGTATGCAGAATATATTCCAGCATTGCCAAGTTTTACTTCTGTGCTCTCTTCTCATAAGGACAGATGAATTTTGGCATATTGCTGTGCAAATATGCAAACGTAACCTCAATACCAAAGCTACTTGTACATTTGGCCAGCTGACTCTGTACTCATGTGTAGTCATGCCCTCAGGCACCTGTGTGCCTCTGTGGGTTTTAGCTTTTATCTTCAAATTATCTAACTCTTCAGTGGGATTGTGTCTTATTTTAATGTTCTTCTGGAGTCTATATACATTTATGGAATAAAAATATAACTCTGTATGTATTACAAAATGCATTGCAAACAGTCTTAGCCAGCTTTGTCTGAATAAATTTATTATGCATGTTCCTGACTTTGTCTTTCAGAAAGTCCTTTTAGGACCTGCAAACTGGTTATAGGCGAGCAATCAAGTTGTCAAGTCTAACAAGTTAATTCATTTCAGCTCCTTTGCTCTAACTACCTGTATACCTAAGCTAAGCCTAAAATAAATGCAAGCTAGATTGCTCAGTGAAATATAATAAGCTGTCTGAGATTTATCATTAAATAACATGAGCAATTAGCATAGAACAGTTCATGCATGGTAATTTCATACTCTAGCATGTCCTACAGTAATTTGCACAGGCATTTAGATGCAGAAATATTCTTATGACTGCAAAGCATGTAAGGTTTTGAATTTTTTTAGAATTAAAACATCCAGATCACAAGGTTCATTTTGGCAACCAGGAAGATCAAGTATATTCCTGTGACTCTGCTGAGGTTACAGAATCACAGAATCACAAAAACACAAGATGATTGCTGTTGGAAAGGACCTCTGGAGGTCACCTGATCCAAAATACTTGCTCAAGTGGGGACATCAGGAGCAAGTTACCCAGTAGCATGTCCAGGTATCTTCTGAATATTTCCAAGGAAGCAAGTTTCACAACCTTTATGGGCAACGTGTGCCTGTGTTCAATCACCCTCATAGTGTAAAAGTGTTTCCTTACCTTCAGAAGAAATCTCTTGTGTTTCAGTTTGTGCCCATTGCCTCTGGTTCTATTACTGCTGAACAGTTAAACAAAGGTGCTGCAGATCCATTTGTAGCTGAAGAAGGTTAAGTCAAGTCCTTTAGGATACAATTTAAAATGTAGTAGTTGAGTCAATTCCTGGTTTTCATACTAAGCACATATCATGTTCTCATTTCAAATCACATTTAAGATGCACATTTAAAATACATGGGGGTTAAAGATGTGATATATCTCTGCCTCTTCTATGTCATATTACAAAGAAGTAAGACACTTGACTGACTGAGTAGAAAAAACTTAATTGCATATTTTTTCCTCTATTCATTTAAACTCAAGCTCAGTTTTGCGTGACAGCTAAGAACAAAGTTTTTATTTGGAAAATATTTTGTAACATCTGGAAAACTAAGACCAGTATTTCTGTGATCCACTTTTCCAGTTTCTCTTTACATAGGCTTCTATGATTCTTGTCTGTTCTTCTACAGAACTTGTCTGCTTTCTTCGTTGTCAATGAATAAAGTAAAACGAAGTCATTAACATGACTATATTAACTATAATTTAATATCAGTTGATGATATGTTTGTTTTCATGCACTGCAAAAAATGAGAAAAGCATTCTGATCATGCTATGGTTGTTGAAGTCTCTAAAAGTAAGAATATTCGCATAAAGCAAATAAATTGTGTTATGCAATATTTTTCATTTTTTTATTGTGATTTTGAAAGATCTGGATATGCCATATGTTAATAGGTAGATACCTATAAGTTAAGCAATTTGTATAGAGCCAAAAAACTCATATTTTTTAAATTATATCTACTTAATTGAACACTGAATGGGCACCTTGAATTCAAGAGACAAGCAGAGTGTCAGAGGGTACCTGAGCAAGTTCAGTATAATATAATCTATTTGTTATGTTTAGAAAATTCAGTCCTAGAGTAAACTAATTGCCTCACTTTAAATATAAGTTAATAAAAATATTGCTTCAGCCTATGTTAACATCCTTTTCTACCTATAATAATTCTAGTTGCGGTTTGCATTCATCTCTATTTTATTTCTTCAGACTATGTGTTCTGTGCTTTAATCCTTACTTACTAGAAACATTTCTTTTTTTAATATGTATTTTATAAGAAGTTTACTATGTGCCTCTCAAACTTCTCTTTTTTGCTTGTCCGTTTTATAGTTACTTGAAAAGACATTATAATAGTTTATGTACTGATATTTATTCTATACTAAATGTTCATAGACATGAAAGAGAAATAAAAAATACCAAGGATCACACTTCTATGTATGAAATAGGACCAGAGAAGTAAAAAGACTGGGAGAAATGAAGTCACCAATATGACTTCTTTGGGAAAAAATTACAGGGTCATCTATAGCAGTCTGAGGAGATTAAGTTTGCGCAGTTTGATTGGCATAAATGGATTGGTGTAAATGAATGAATAAATAGGGTAATGGTTATTTTTAGCACAATATGTGTAACCACTCTACAAGCAGACACCACTTTTTTACTTTTTTTTTTTTCATTTTGAATTTCAGCAGACATTACTGAGAGCTTTTTGCAGCAAGCATACCACACTTAAAAAGTGAAATATGAGTTCTGTAAACTCAGTAAGCAGCCGATGATGTTTTCTGTTAACCGATCAATTTTTCTGGGAAGTCTTATACTGTCAAGGGGTCAGAGCCAGCAATGAAAAACAGTCAAATTTAATAAATAAAGTAAATATGATAGTACCATAAAGACCTGGAAAAGGAAAAGACATCATTCTACTTCTACATATACATTCTAAAATATCATCTTGCCAGGTTGTTGTTCCTTGATTAGTGTTTGATTATGCCATTATTGTTTAGTGTGGGTAAACAGAAATACAGACATGTCCTTTATGCTAAACTCCTTTTTACTTAAATTTTTGTGAGAGCAGAAGTGCCTTTAAGATTCCCCAATCATTATAAACCTGCTTGCCACATAAGTTCTGCCAGCAAGCTGGGAATCAAAAGCTAGCTGTGAGCACTATGTTGTACTGCACAAATCATCTGGATTGTCAAGTTTCTGTATTTTAAAATTACTTTATAACGGGCGAAGGAATTAGATATACCATAGAAGTATCTTATTATAAATTCTATTATTCCATATTGTAATGGCCCCTCAAAGCAGAACAGAAAGCAAATAGTCCTGAAAATGTCCTTCCCAAATTATGAAGATTTAGGTTCATCCCTTAAGGTCCATGAGGAAAGAGGACAAAAGGAGCTGAAAGCCAGCTTTCCTTATTTGCTTACAGAATAAGTGCCATGAAAGTAAAACTAAGTAACTGGTTAAAATGTTTATATAGTGAAGATCATCTTATCTTCCTATGAGAAAGGCAAACACAGCTTTGGCACTTAGAATCTGTATTAATTCTAAGGATGTAGTAAATTCTATATCTGTAAATAAAAACAACCAAAACAAAACAAAGCCCAAACTATAACTCCTTTTAAAAGGAGGTGTTTTTTTTAATTTTGTTTTTTAATTTAATTTAATATTTTTAATATAAATACACATGAATACCATAAAAAATATTTGCACTAGTGATTTTACATATAGACTTAAAATGTCATTTAATTTCAGCATTCACATTTCAAATTAATTTTACACTAAATTTAATTATAAAAAGCAATAATAAAAATTCTACAAGCAATCATGGTAGTTTCCACAATTTATACCATGTTTATGTCATCTTTCTCTTTAGAAAAATAAATAATGGTTATGACATTTTGACTAACATGAAAAGAATGAATACTCAGTATTCATAACTCAGTAGTTCATAACTCAGTATTCAGAACTCAGTAGTTCCAAAGCAATTTGGTGAGGAAATGGACTCAGTAATTTATAAAATATGCCTTGACTGTCCTGGGATTTTACTGTGGCTTTTCCAAGTATAACAGGAAACTCATCAAGTTCATCAAAGGGAAACACCAAATCCTGCATCCAGGATTTGACAACTTCATGCTGCAGGAGAGTCTAGTGACCAATGAATTGGAAAACAGAAAAAGACCTGGCAGTTCCGATGAGCAACGAGCTGAACAAGAGCTAGCAATGTGCCCTTGTGCCAAAATCCCCATCAGCCTACAGTTGCATCAGGAAGACTGTTGTCCAGCAGGTGGAGGGAGTGATCCTTCTTTACTAATCAGCACTGGTATAATACCTTTGGAGTGCTGAGTCAAGTTCTGGGCTCCTCAATACAAGAGGCACATGGATGTACTGTACAGAAAGTACAGCAAGAGACCACAGTCCACAGAAATTCTCAAGAGACTGAAGCATCTGAAATATGAGGAAATGTTAAGACAGCTGGGACTGTTCAGCCTGGGGAAAAGAAATCAGAGATATGTTATAAAAATATATAAATATTTGATGGAAAGGAACAATGAAGGTAGAGCCTGTTCTCAGTGTGGCTCCGTGACAGAGAAAGAAGAAATGAACATAAGTCTTGTTTTGGTGGTTTGGGGTTTTTTTGTTTGGTTGGTTGTTTTTTTTTGTTTTGTTTTGGTTTGGTTTTGTTTTAAATTCTATTAAAACATAGGATTTTCCATTAAAAAATTTCAAAATCAACCAAACAAACTGACCCAATACCCAAAATGCCATTCAAACAAAATGAAATATTTATTTTTTTTTTAACACTGAGTGTGATCAAACACAGAAACAAACTGTCCAGAGTGACTGTTGAGGCTTCATTCCTGTGTTGCCTCAAATGGAGGAAAAAGAACTTTCAAGGCAATATCAGTATAGATAAAGTAGAGAACAGTTCTTTAATGATAATTTTCAGGTGCACAAAGTACAGGGTGCACACCAAATATAGAGTTCTTAGAAATTTATAACACTACTTAGTTGTCATATCTAATGGGTATATCCAACCTGAAAACCATTTGCCCTGGGTACCACCCTCAGAGCTGCTGCATCGGAGTCCCTCCAAGGTTCCTGGGCCTTTTATCTTGCTTAGACTACAATCATATCTGCCAGGTGCATGTGTGCCAAACAGAACATCCTTGCTGAAGTATTTTTCCTTGAAAAAACCATTAAACAAAATTTCAGGAATGTAACACAAACCGTGAGAAAGGAGTTTAGAAACTGTTAGCTCCTACCTCAGGTGTGAGAGAGTATACAGCTATATTAAAATCTACAAATATATCAAAAATCTTAAGGCATCATTCCCCCTTTAGAGTCATGACAAAAATCTATCTTGTCTAGTCTCTGCCACTTATACTTAATATTAAACCATAAAGATGAGCAGCTACTACAACAGTGAATTGTACAAATAACCATTACACTAACACTAATGATAAATATAACAAATATTTTATCCAGTTTTTTTATCCAGATCTAGTTTGGTAACCATGAAGTAAGTTTATGAAAAATATTTTCAAAGCCCAATGAGACATCTTTGAGAGTTACCTGATGCAGAATTTGAGTTTGTTTCCAAATTTCAATCAAATCTTTAGTAATTCTTTTGCTCTGATCTATATAAGAACAGCAACTGGTGTTAATGATTGTACACACGCCTCCTTGTGACGTTAGTCAAAAAATCGAGAGCCATTCTGTTTTGCAGAACTGCACAAGACTAACCATGAACTTCTTCTTGTAAGGCCATGATTGCATCTGAAGTATGATTTTCAATAAGTTCAATAGAGGCTGAAATGTTAATAATTGCTTTTTCCAATTCAATTACTCCTAAAGAAGGAATAAGAGCTCTAACCACACTGTGAAAAGTTGTGGGACGTTCAACAAGGGGATTGTTGGATCTTTTTATCCTTCTTATGTAAGTTCTTATCCACCCACTTTGTTTTTTCAATCAGATACCGTTATGTTTGGAATTATAGCCTCAAGAGAACAAGCCCAATCTTTATCAAGAGGCAAAATCTACCATGCTTCATTTTTACATATCCAATATCATCCTGAACCCTGCGGGGGAAACATTCTCCAGGGTGTCTGTGTCAATTCTATTATAATTTTTGGTACTAGCTTTATTTTAGATTCAGTTTTATGACAATACAGAGGGAGAATGATCTTTTCTGTGACATTAACAATCACGCAGGGTACTGCATAACTTCCTTGATCAGGAATTAAGCTGGTTAGGAATATAGGTATGTAGGCCTTAGTGACTCATACCCAACTTTCAGATTTGACTGACATTTGACTGATCCTGGAATTTAGGGTCCTTATCAATGTTTGTTTCATTCATTAAGACATCGATTAAAGGTCAGTTCTTATCCTTATCAATTGTTGGCATCCATCAAGAATTCAACTTCTTCTCTCCCCAGCTTGGTTATAATGAGAGGTTCTGCTGGGGAAGAATCAATCCTCTGGTCTGCTTCAGTCCTCATCCACAGCCAGATGTGGAATTGGATCTGAAGACTGTCTTCTCTTTGAGGCTGGAGACTTCTTTTTCCAGCGTAATTTCTTCTTGCAAAAAGCACACTGACCCTGATCCACTCCTTTCTTCTTGCAAAAAGCACATTGGCCCTGATCCAGAGGGGCAAAAGTACCCTTTCTAGGTACCTTTTTCTGATCAACCCTCTTACCACGTTGGCATTTGCATCTGTAACACACTCATGGAAGTCATCTCCTACCACCTCCAGTACTTTTGCCCCACTGTTCTGATCCTTATTCCAATACACCATACAAGGTATGTCCAATAATTTACTTAGATCTTTCATCTGACTTTTGCGGCTTTTCCCTTACATTGTCTGCAAACTGGCCTATGAACAGATAGATCAGGTGTGTCTTCCCTGGAATTGATTTAAGACTCACATTTGCATATTGTCATGCGGCCTCTCTTAGCCTATTCAAGAAATCTGTCAGGGATTCACTTTTTTTCTTGCTTTACCTCATATAATTTTGACCATTTTATTGCTTTTGGAACAGCATTTCTTATACCATACACCACTCAGTCCTGATAGTGTTTCAATGTCTCCACTTGTCCTGGTACACTGAGGTCCCATTTTGGATCCTGTCAAAAGAAATGTTTATTGACTTCCCCTTGAAGGGTTCCAGTCACTATTAATCCCTCAATCTCCAATCGAGCAGATCTCTTTCTCTGTTTTGTCAAGCAATACATCCATTATAGCCTCTAAATCATACTAATCTGGATTTTGTGATTTAATGACCCTTTCTACACAATTAGCCAGCTTATCTGAATTTTCTTTATATTCCCCAACCAAAGCCTTTCACTGATGCAATTCAATTAGAGAAAAGGGAACCCTTTGCACCCTGATTACCTATGGCCTGCCTCAAGGGAGCTTCTATAGCTTCTTCCTTTTTAGTTCTGTTGCATTGGGTTAGAGACTGTCATAGCCTCATCTGCCCTTCTCCTCTTGCCAGTTGTAACAGGTATCTCTCCCTTGGTTTCTCTTTTCTACAGCTGTGGTTTTGTTACTAGAGGTGGCAGTAGCTTCTGTCTTCTCAGAGGTAGTGTCTAACTTGTCCTCTGTAGAGCGATCTGAGTCTGTGCCATCAGAGTCACTTTCAGTGACTCTTTCAGTTTCCCTTTTTAGCGATGGGGAGGCTAGGGGAGAAGCTCCCACTTCTCCATCCTCACAGGAGCCAAAAGTGCCTTCCTCCCCACAATATCCCCAAGGATGGGAGCACAGACCCACCTGGATACCCAAAAGATAATTCGGTTGGGAAGGTAAACCCAGCAGGAGCTCCAAAGCCGCCTTGTGCTACCCCCACCCACCCACCCAGAATGGTAAAACCAGCACATATGGGGGGACAGTCAAAGTAAAACTGTCTCTGACCATAAAGGTGGAAGCAAAAGCAGTGTAGTTGCCCAGAACCGTAGACATGGAAGTGACTGCCCTACAATGACAGATGTCGTGGCTGTAGAGGATTCTGGGGTGGGGACGGACCCAACTGCAATGGCAGAACTGGGGACAGCAGCACTTGCAGCGACTGTGGCTCCATTCCTTCCTGTGGCAGCTGCCTTGCTTGCAGTTACTGAACGACTGAGGGTGGGGACAGCTCCTGCAATGCTGGAAGGATCAGAGGCTGCAGGGGTGGCAATACTCCCTGTGGGAGCTGCAGCAGCTGCAGTATCTATGGCAGCTGTGGTAGCAGCACCTGTGCCATCCATTGGAGCTGTAAACATGGTTTCACCTGCAGCAGCCAAAATGCCAGCTGGCCCAACACTCAAAACTGGAGAGGCTCCTGCCCCCATCACTCCTGCAGCATCCGTGCTAGGGGCAGGAATTCTCCCCTGTATACTAGGAGGGAGCAACAGATCTATATCCTTGCTCAAGTTTTTGGTATAGTTGTCACTGATAAGGCATCATTTTTTTATGGTGTTTCTTTCTACTTCCCTCTAGCAACATGGTCAAAAGTTTTATTTCTGCAGGTGCCTTACTGGATTCTCAATCCTTTCTCCACTCTGGGTGATTTAAAAAGAGAAGAAATAATTCTACATATATAACCTCATTCCATCTCTCTTCCTTCCACAGAAATGACAAAAACTGTAACACGGTTTTGACTTGCAGAAATCCAAACTTTAACCAGGTCTCTCCTTCATCTAATCTATACAACAGCCAAAAGTGCCTAATCTAATCAATTCCTGTCTTTTAAGAGATGCCCCAGGGTCAGTTAAACTACACCAATGCCATAACATCAATGCAAGAGGAGATCTCTTGGGGATCTCTTTCTCTGTTGACTGCCTACAGAGTATTTACAACTATTCTTGGACAGAAAAATGGCAGGCAAAAAAACTTCCCAGCTCCAGATCAGAATTCGCACCTTCTGGATTAGAAAGTGAGATCTCAATACCATGCACTGCCCACCATGCTTTAGGCAGGGGTATGCTATTGCAATATAGGAGGGGCATCAGAGAGGGCATCTCCTCTCCCCCAAATAGTGAATACAATGGTATGATTGACCTACACCCCTTCCTAATCGGGAGCCAAGCTGCAGCCTCCACCTGAAACTGAAAACAGAGCAGACTAAACTGCACCCACTCCTGGAAAAAGCAAAGTGGAGAAAAACACCTCTGGGCTAAGCCACACCACAAAAATAACACAAAAATAGCTTCCTGCATCTCAACCAAACAAAACCCGTGCTGTCCCTGCCTGTCGTGTTAGGTTGAGCCTCTGCCCATAGAATGGGAAAAACAACTGACTTTCACAACACCAAGGGATCCCACAAAAAGTCACAATCCAGGTCCTGAAAAATTTCCGTAATTAATAAACACTTTACAGTTGCGAGTAAAGAACAACCAGAAAGAGCTGCTCTTTACCTTCACCTTGGTGTGGGAGTCTTAGGGACTCAGCTTCCTAGGTTGGTGCAAGAAATCCTTTAAAAAGAGTGCTGGCAAAAGAATCTTTCATAGAATGAAATTTCTCAATCTGGAGAAGTCACAGCTTCCTTGTCCCATCTGGGGTGCCAATCTGTTGCCCAAAATGGAGGAAAAGATCTTTTGAGGCAATATCAGTATAGGTAAAGGAGAGAACAGTTCTGTAATGGGAGCTTTCAGGTGAGATGGCTGCTATAGATTTTCCTGCTTTAATCAGAATGGTTGGACCAGTTGGTCTCCTCAGGAATCTTCCTACCTCAACCATTCTGCTGTTCTGTAACACAAGTCTCTCTGGGAACATAAAGCCCAAGTTTTATATCACTAATGTTGTTGTCCACAACATTAGATTGCTGGCACTTTTGCATTGACAAAAGTATACTGTAATTTATGAGAGTTAGCATATATATTAGCTAGTCTCAGCTCATTATATGAGAAGAGACTTGAAGATTTGTATAGATTTAGGTATTCTCTCATACTTTAACCATCTTTGTACCTTTTTCCATTTATTGAAGGTTGTCTTTTCATTCCCAAATATTATATCCTAGGTATTATTTCTTTGGGGGTTCCTTTTGTGTTTGTTTTTTTTTTTTTTTGAAAACCAAGCATTATTAAAATTCTTCAGTTTAGAAACTGAGATTAAGATAGTTCAAATCAATAGTCATTTGGTGCAGGATCTGAGTGTATAAAGCCCATTATTCAGTTTTTCAAATAATGTCTATCAGCTAATAATCTCAATCTCAATTTCAATGTGTATATCTCACAGAATGTAGAGCTTTAAAAATGCATTTGACCTTTGGAATCCCTTTATTTGAGATGTTTTTCCCATTTTTGTCTGTACAATTAAGACCTTGCTACATTCAGTGAGCTATATGGAACAGGACAAATAATTTGTCCTGCATCCAATTTCGAAACACTTACTGAGAGAAATTAATTTTCTACTAGACACTATTATGTAGCAAATAGGTTTTACCACCTATGAACAATGGACATGCTGAGCTTCCCATATGGTGGAGAATCTGATAGGATAACTGTGTATCTTGTTCTTTCTTTCAGAATAAAAGGGAAAATAACACATCAGCCTTCATAAGAAGTGTCTTACTGGATATACTGCCCGTTAACTGAGGACTTGAAAGGCATAAGCCATATTCCTGATGGGACATTGTGGTTTACAGAATACGTATTAAAAAAGATATTAAGAAAAAATGTCTTTCCACACTATACTGTGGGAAAACAGTGGGATCCAAAGTTATAAACTCTGTATTATCAATATACCATCATACAAATGTTGTGTTATCAAAATAACAGAATTTTTGGTAGCTTTCTTATTTTGTCAAACACCCTCCACCAGTTTTGAATTATTTTAGAGAGAAATGGGCAGGAGAGATTGCTAAATTAAAAAATCTCCAAATTCAACTGGCCATAAAGAAAAAAAATCCCTCCTAGAGAAGCAGTTCAAGCCTTAAAGCAAATGTTTCTGTTTGAAATAGCATTTTGATCAAGAGTGCAAATATATGAGATTGTATTGAAAGCTTATGTTGAAGTCACTGCTACTTTCAGTCATCTTTAAGTCCTTTCTGAATGTCAGCTTTTAATAAACTAAATATTATGCTTTATTATTAGGATATATAAGTGCATTTTTGATGCATTACTACATTCCAAGTTCTGAACAGAGCTTGGAACTGTACTCTGGTCAGACTTGTTTCTGGAGTTTTAGGTTTGCTTTTCACCTTGGAGGAAGAATTGGCAGCAAATAGTTAATGCTACATGGGATGTATATCTTAAGCAAGATTAAAACTTTTTGTTTCAAACTTCTTTGAGTGCTTTTTGACCTTAATTCTGGCATATTACATTTTTCTACATTTTCGGTGTGACCACTTCTTTAAAACAGTTGGGTTTTTTTAAATATCTGACTTGATTGTAATGCTGCTGTTCATCTGAAACTATTTTACAACACTCCCAGAACAGTGCTTAGCAGCAGAGGATTTTGGTAATTCCAATGATTTAAAAAATTTTGTTACTATTTTTTTTTTTCCAGCAAAGAACACATCCACTCTTTTAAAACATAAACCTTATTTTAAGCAGAGAGTATTATACAGAACAGAGCATGCCAAGCCACATTCTGCTACTATTTTACAACTGATAAGCATAAAGTGACTTTTTTAGATTAGTATTAAGCTTATTGACTGAAGGATTTAATATTTACAGTATTTAACCACAATCAATATGATGACCTTAAGGAGAGAAAGAAAATGTGCTTGAGTCAATTAAATAACAATGTTTTCTCTTTGTGCCAGAAGACTGCTGATATTTAAATATATTTATGGTGAAAAATTTGGAATGTAGTTACAGTTAACAGCTCATCATTCTTTGTCTCCTGGAACTTCATATTTTTAAAACATACACACACACACACACACACACAAATAGTACTTTTGAAAAAAAAACAAACTATGGCACTTGGCAATACTATCTGATGTTTCAAGTCCCTTCTTTTTAGGAGACAACTGATGTCCCATGTGATTCCACAGACTTCAATTTCAAAGAAATTGTATTTCATTTTATGCTTTTAAAATGTAAAGAATGCTCTTCACTTTTTTGCTAGCCATTAGTGCAAATTAGGGCCACCTCAAAGTAGATGGAATTTGTTCAAATTAATTTAGTGGCTTTAAAATGCTTTGGTGCTGCAATGTAGTTTAGGCTTTTTGTAATGGGGATGCTCAGACAATTCCCCAAGAATCCTTTGACTTTTTGTATTTGAAAACCCTATTACTATAGAACACAATACAACACAGCACAGTAATATGTTGTACTGCATGGTACTATACAATGCTATGCTACATCATAATCTGCATACTATGCTATAATGTTGATGACTGATTTTTAATTCCCAGCTTCTGTCATGTTGTCTTTTGCGTTCTGCTTTAGAGAATATGGTTACTGTTTATCTCTCAGGTTATTATGAAGATAAAAGTACAATAAGAACTAAATATTACAATTTTTGCCAAACAGCTTATCTTGCCCTGAGTTAGAAGGGTTGGTTGCACATTGTCTTCCAGACACATAAAACAGCAGCAAAGTGATTAGCCCATACTTTTAAATATTTGTATGCTTATGTGAAAATAAATGCTAAACAATGTGGCTTTTATGTTTATTGGTGTATGATATATTTTCTTAAGAATGTAAGTCTATATTTTCAAGTTTTGCTTTTACTGTGTTTGCATTATTCACATCTTTCATCATTTCTTTCAGAGATTCTGATAATTACAAATGTCAGTGGAAGTCCATCCAAAAAGCACAAACTGAGGAACTAAAGTGATTTAATTTTTCTTTTAAAAGTTAGTGCATACATGTTCAAATACTAGAACTGGTTTTAGATTAGATTTTTCTGTCTGTGCTGACAAGACTACTCAGATTTCAACTTATTTTGGGAAGAAAATCTGGAAAAAGAAAGTGAGACAAACAAGCACTAAAATGTCTAAGACAACATCTAAATCCCCTCCACCACACAAAGGAATCTGAAAAACGTATTTCTAAAGTGTAAACCTATCGTTTCTCACATGAAAAAAATAAAGGGTGTTCTTTTCATTTTCAGATAGTTTTAGAGTTGTCAAAATCTAAATATTTTTATAAAATCTGTGGTTACTTTGCTATTCAGTATACAATTACTCACACCTGGTATAATCATGAAGATATTCATAAAGATGCAATATCAAAATTTCTAAAATAATTGAGGAATCAGATTAAATGCTTATTTTTGATGTATATGAACAATTTGGCTGAGGTAGTCTCACTGTTGTAAAGTAACTGACTTATTGATGTACTGGATGAAACACCTTCAGGGAACAAGAGACAAAAAAAAAAAAATCTTTTCAAGTTGAAAATGCCAATTTTTCTATTAAGAACCTTAAAATCTCCTGGGACGAAAATGGAAACAAAAGAGCTACAGAAATGTCAAAAGGGGCACTTCATGATGTCCTAAAAGCTTATTTACTCTAAGAGAAAAATAGAAGGAAAGAAGAGAGAAACTGGCTGTAACAATCCACAGTACGTGTGCTGTTGCTGAGATACAGTGCATTTCTTAGGGAAAAAAAACTTTGGTCATGTGTAATATGAATTCTTGCTGTGTGTTACAAGGTAAAAAATAGCATTTACAGAATAAAAAAAAAAAAAAACACAGAAAGAAAAAACAACAAAAAACCCCAAAACAAAACAACAAGCAAAAAACTCAAGTGAAAAAAAGCTACAACATTCTTCTTTCTTAAAGCTTTATTTTGGTTTGGTTTTATTTTGTCCCTGACTGGACACAAATATATTTGTCCTTGTATTTGTAACTAAATGACACCAAAAGTAATTGAAAGGTACATTTGATTTCAAATTAGTATGCAGTTAAATAGTGAAAACATCATCAGAATCTGTGTCTTTCTAAGGGTCTTAGCACAAAGATTTAGTGCTTTTCACCTTCTTGCCTGTTTCCCTTTTTTGCTTTTCTCCTACCTAAAACCTTTGTTTAAGTACAGACTTTTATTTTTTCTCACCTTTTCAGAAAACATAGCATGAATAATGACGAAAGTAAAAACAGAAGAAGAGCTGTACAATTTCAGGCAAAAGATTAATCCAGGAAAAGGTACATTTATGATGACTCTAGCAATAGCCAAAAGCAGAAGTCTAACAAAGAGTAACAGAGTGGGGCAGCAGTCACACAATAATCTCCTAGGGTTCTTCCTAGTCTCCAAATATGTAAGACAGAAATACTTTTTGAGACAGAAGTATTTTCTTCATATTTGAAACTCTTGAATGGTTTCCTCTCCCATGTTTGTCCAATCTGTCTTTTGATCCCATGTAATGTAAATCACTAAAAGGCAGATTGTGATTAATACTGCTCTGTTTGTTTCCAAAATAATTCTCATATTGCCTTGTCTAGTCAGTTTCCCTGATCTCTTAAGCTGTCTTAGTTTCCATTTAATAGGGAATAAACACTTTCGTCTTTTTTTTATTGAGTTCTTCCCCTGAAAAGTTGCAATATACCTGTCAAATGGAAGTATATTAATTTTCACATCTTTTCCATATTTCACATTTTCTATAAAATATGAAACAATTTCAGACAAATGCTAACACTGTCAACAGACAACACCATCTATTATAAGGAAAAATATTGTTTAAAAAATTATACTTGAATTTTTTTCACCTACTGAACATATCTTCTTTTAAGTTAAAATTTGCAAAAATAGTTATAAATGTGTAACATAATCACATGTCAAATTACAGGGCCTTTATGGAGAGATCTTTCCAATTACATTCAAACTGAGAACTTCTGTAAATAACCAAGTTCCACAACAAATAGACCTTACATTCAGCTTCAAAACTACACTCTCATGTCACACATATTTTCCTACATTTACATACAGGGAAGTATAGACAAAAACATGCATAAATAATTGATAAATATATAAAATACTAACATAGATTAAAGAAAACCATCCTGGATGTAATAAACAGGTATGTCAGTCTCTTTCTACTTCTTTTTTTAGAAGAAAAAAACCAACAAAACAACACAAAAAACCAAACCACTATTTTTATCATGTTGATGTTTTGTAACTAAACAAATGTGAAAAGATGTTTTCACTGAATACTCTGATCCAAAGAAAATGTGTATTACAGCTCTACTGTATTTACACCAGTAGCTTGTGGTGTAATATAGTCCAAATATACATTGAAGAATTATCTTTCGAAACATTTGCTTCATATTTGTATTTGTTTCATATGCTTGTTTTCTGATAACCTGAAATTTAAAAGCCTATATTTGCAAGTCTAAGCATGAGTAATATAATGAAATATTTCAAACTTATTAACATAAATTTGATACAAACAAATGAGTACAAAGGACGTTAACATATCTTAAATCTATATAAGGGTTTTGTTTTGGTTTCTTTTTTTTTCTCATTGTATTAAGACAAGACTCGTTGAAAAACAAGATATGGATATTTCTGTGCAACATATTCTCACTTGTTTAATACAGACTATCTATGATTACTGATAAAAGTTAGGAGCTATTGAAAGATAATTAACAGCTCTTGTGAGCAACCTGATTTTGACAGAAGAAATGTAATTACTTCTCAGCCTACAGACAGTTTATTTAAGACTATTACCCAACATGTAGCCACAAGCAGAAGTTTGTTCTGGAACTAATTAATGAGTGCCTGATTTGAAAGTGTGTAAAACAGTATACAGGAACTTGTCCAGGCTATCTGCATTAGACCACTTTTCACTACTTGCAAATACCTAATGTTAGCAGTTTGACTTTTCTTATTTATTTTTATTGATTTAAAAATATTGCCATTGATTTAAAAATATTGCCATTAAAATAGTGTCTAAAAGGACTGATTAATATATAAAAAAAAAAAAAAACCTTGACAAACAAATTAAAAACCAGAATAATCTGGAAAAAGAAAACCAAGCAACAGCCAAAAGAAACTAAGCAGCTGCATAAAGGAACGGAATGAAGACAAATATGCAAACAAAATTTCATTAATAGATATCCAGTTTATTTTTTCCATTGTATTATATGGAAAGTCACTATAACTTCACTGATTAAAAAAAATTATTTTTGAAAAGGATAATTTTTATTTAGAGATCAACAAAGAAGTAATAGACACATGGTAACTGTTTCCCTTTATGTCTTAAAAAAAAAAAAAAGACAGCAATCTTACAAATATTTATTAATTATATGTGTAACAACTATAAAAAAGAAAGCTGACGTAATTAGGAAAAAAAAAAAAAGTGCTTGAGTATAGTCCTTTTAATCGAGGTGAAGGCTGAGCCTTCATTAAAAGAATATAAACTTCTGCAAAATAGCAGTTACATGACTTGATTAAGGGAACAGTTGCAGGTTCTTCTCTTAATTTTGAGTTAGTTTTAGTTGTTATATTTTGACTGGATTATTTCAAATAAGTTTCTTAGTTTCTCAACCATAAAGCCTGACCTTTATGATATTTTGACTGGGAATATCATTCACCTCTGATCTCAACACTGAGATACTGGAGATAATAAGATGGTAGGGTTATAGCTGATATCCAGAAAGCAACTTAATGAATAAGAAGATATTTACAGAAGCAACAAATAAATGAATGTGAATGGATAGAAGGGAATTAGAATGTACCATAGTGTTTTTTTGCAGAGCACAGTATTATGTTATGTTATCAGTATTCTCTGTTCAAATAAAGTGATGGGAAAACTGTTCCTTTTTTTTTTTTTTTTTTTAATGCTTAAATGATGGTTGTAAAGATGAATTTTAATGTTCATCAGATGATGTGAGAAATTTGCAGATTCTTCTAATGTGAATTATATCGTACCTATGCAATATTTGAAAATCTAGACTAAATATTAGCTTAAAGAAATTAGTCGTGGTTTTTTTTTTTAAAACCTCCCTGTCAGATCTTCTCAAGAAATGTATTTACTTTTATTGTGTGCAGAGAGCTGCAGATGGATAAGCAAAAGGAAAGTGTATCTGTTGGTTCCAAGCATTTCCTGTTGTGACTATTAAGTCTCTACCAAAAACCTGACAAAATCTTGTGCCATTCTGTGAACTCTGTGTAATCAGTACTGCTCCATTTATTTTTTACCTTAAGTGTTGTATGTTGAAGACTGCACTCACATTCATTCTGCAGTCTAACAAACTTTGAGATTCTTCCAAAATAATATAGAGTTGCATACTTAAAATTTGCCTCCTAAGCATGATTTGGCTTATTGGCCTAATGGCAAACCAGAAGGAAACAGAAGAAATGCACAGCACACAGTACAAGGTGATCATAGCAGCATAACTCAAAACATTAACCCAAAAAGGACAGACTGCCTCTCCAAAACAGAATTAAACTTTTGTTCCTGCTTCAGTTGATTCTTAAAAACTTTTCTCATACAGTAACAAGCCAAAATAATAGGAAACCAAAGCTAGTTCCTAAAATAGATGACTACATGGTAAGATTTCATAGACAATTAAGATCTCTGAAAGATGCATGAATGGGTGCCAATGGGATGGTAGTTGTAGGGATGAGGCCTAAAACTGTGGTGAAAGCAATTCCATGGAAAAGGAATTAACTATCACAGGTGTGATAGTTTGCTGATAGCGGTGGTGGGTTATCAGCTTCGACCCTTACCAGTGGCTCAGCTGGGGGGAAGAGGCAGCAAAACTGACATGTCATGATTCTTTTCCACCTTTGCACAAGAGCCACTGTCTTTGTAGTTAAAACTCACTATCCCTCATTTACATGTAAAGTAGCTGGCCGCCTCCCATTTACGACAGCAGCAAAAGGACATTTGACTACAATCTCACCTCCACTTCTCCCAAAAGTATGATTTGAAATCCTCCATCTCAGAGGATGAGAATACAACCCCACCCTGTCGACAAGTCAATAGGCTTGTTCCTTTCTCCTTCCCGAAGCAATGATGGCTCTTCCATACCATTTGCACCTCCAAACACATCAAAATATCTGGATAAAATACCCTAATGAAGTTAAGCTTAATTGATGGTAAAGTTAAACTTAATGAATTACTAATGCTGTTTTCAAAAATATTTTTAACAGTAATGCAATAAGTGTATTAATCAACAGCAGTTCCGAATCTGTGTTTCTGTTGCTCCAATAAGTGACACTATAAATCTGTGACAATGGAAGTTCTTATTGAACATGACCAGACTTACAGTGCTAAATCAGTTATAATCAGAGATTAAGCCCAACTGATCCCAGACCCTCTGAATTCTGAGGACCACCTGGAGTACAAAGGGGTTTTTTTTCTGCCAAATTTTGTAGTATTAGTGCAACAGTAGTAAAAATGTAATCTTGAGATAGAACATAATTTTGAAAATCTCTTAATTTGTAGACTGTTAGAACTTCAATTTTTCACATATTATTTGGGATTTAAACGCTATATTGAACTGCACATACAGCACTATTCCATAAATTAAATTCATTCTATTGTTCCACATTAGCCACATGCTTAAAATTATAAAATTGTAACTTTACTGTGTGAGTGACTGAGCACTGGAACAGATCGCCCAGAGAAGTTGGGGAATCTCCTGCACTGCAAAGACTGGTGACAATCCTGTGCATTGTGCTCTAGCATGACCCTGCTCGTGCAGGGAGTTTGGACCAGATGGCCCACTGTGGTCCCTTCCAACCTTATCCATTCTGTGATTCTGTAAAGAACTAAAATAAGTAAATATAAGAGTTCATTTCAAATATGACTGAGTCAAATAAAGTTTCCTTCTCTGTCTTCTGGTTGTTGACTCTTTGCGGTAGATGTAAATAAAGCAGTGAAGGGAGTTCAAATCAGTTCTCTTAATGGATTATTCTTTAAAACACTTTATATAGTCTTTGAAATTCATTTTGGGCAGACTCTTTTTGCATTCTCAAACACATCAGAAGAAAAAAGACCTCCAAACTACAGTTTTCTCATCCTCTTGTTTTGAATAATATTATATTTTTGAGGTTGTTTTTGGGTTTTTTTCAGATATTTTTAACTAGTTTGGGTTTGGTTGTTTGGGTTTGGTTGCATTTTTTTCTAAAAGTGGGAAACATTTGTCACTATTTTTGAATGGATTCAGGCTAAAAATTAGCTCCTAGTTTCATGGTGTCCTAAAAATATACATTATTATGCTGAAGATAAGAAATTTTCCTACAGAAGGTGAGAGAAAAAGTCATCAGTAACATTTAAAGAAAGGACTTACCCATAGTCAAAACATCCACCAAATTGTATGAGTTTGTATCAAGCATATTTGCAAATAATGAGTGAAGTCACATAAATATAGTTTTTACTAATTTAAGTTTTGACTGTATTTTAATGTATTTATGTTAAGGGCATTATGTTTGTATAGAGCATAAGACTAAATTTAGCTTTTAAAAATAATCTATGGGAAGTTCATAGGTCTACTAAGTCTCTGTTTCACATTTTACCAAACTATAACAGATGAGAAAATGCATTATGCTTCTAAGCCTTGTGGAGGACCAGATCTAAGCAGGTTTGGTCTCAAACATTCTGAGTATTTCCACAGGAAAGGTGATTGACAGAGAGGGTCCCATGGAGGTGGGGCAACACTATTCTGAGCCAACTCCCTGCTCCATTTGACACTCATGCTAAATCCTCCTCCCTCTATATCGCTTTCCGCACACACGAACAAACAGTGTGAAAAATCTAGTTTACATAAGAGGCGTACACCAGGTTAACTCTAAAAGGGAGCAGATAGGGCCCTCCCCTCTCTCTTTTTTTCCCTTTCTCTTTTGCTTTCTTTGACTTGAAACCCCAGCTCCAGATCATCCAAGTGGGATCTAAGGACTTATGATATTCTTTGTTTTCTTCCCTTGTTTTGCCTGGGGAAGGTACAACTATCATATTCTACCCCATACTCCGTACTGAAGTTTGCTGTGTGATGTTTGTTATGAAAGTGTTTTGTTGGCTTGTGAGCCAACACCTTCTAAGAAGTTTGTTATGGGAGTTGAGAACTTACTAAAGTGCACTGTTAAAAATAAAGGGCTTCCAAGCCTACACTCTTGTGGATATCTGCTGTAGAATTTAAGGGCTTATTAACCATACCCTTTTTAGTCTAAACAGTGGGCTGGTTGCTGGAGTTATGGTGACTGTATAATAAAACATCAGAGTTCCCTGACACGGGGTCTTATGTCTTTGCTCAACCTGATAAGAATTTACAATTTGCAATAGCAACATTATAAAAAAAAAAGAGAAAGAAATTCTCAATAAACTCTTAAAATTCATAATTACTAGAAGCAATGAAAATGTAAAATTATAAAAGCTGTACTGTTGACTTATTGCCATATCCAAATAATACCACAAGAGAAAGTTGCAATTATGTTGTACAGCTGAATGAAACTAAACAAAACAAATTGACAAACACATTTGATATATGTATGCATCAGTGATCCTTGTGTCCACATTAGTGCAAAAGAGATCATGATACTCATTCACAGAAGTTGAAAAAGGCAGAATTTAAATGGAGAAACACCATAATCGAGGAACATATGGTATAATTAAAGTAAATTACAAAATAAAGTTAAGCAATTTGAATAGCAACCATTGAACTACATAATGTCACTTTTAGTCTGAAAGCATTTACTGAATCTTTGTTTTATTTTAGAGTTAATGAAATCTGCTGGAAATAAGAATAAACAGAATTATTTTTCAATCAGTAGTTTGTGCTGTTACAGATTTATACATAAATATAAATCTCAAACAAGAAAGGCATTCTACATTTGCTAGAATTCTACTATAAATATCATACCACAAATAAATTCAGATAAGAAATTAAATTAATATTTTAATTATGTTATTAAAAGTTAAAGAAATATTATTTAAAAATATTATATTATAATAAATTAACTAAATTTAGGACTGTTTTTCACAAAAACTTTATCTTTCCAAAACTTACATTTGTCTGTGCAACTAAACAGTAGAATAGAAAAAAATGTAAATCTGGCAAAGGGGGTTTGTTATTTCTAAGAGAAGAAAATAGGGAGAAGCCTTTGGAACTTCACTTGTAACACCCTACTTATTTCCAGCTGTTGCAATGATTCAGAATAGGTTAAATTTACATTGGGAAGCAGCTATGTAAGTCTGATGGCTATTAAACTCCACTAGGTGTATGTATGATTTTTGTTTGTTCTAAGGTCAGTTGAAAGGTCTAACAATGGTTTAGAATGCATGCTAGGTCAACAATCATTTAAGTTTTATTCTTTCCTGTTGTCTTTGTTATTTGGGAAGAAATAGTTTGAGTAACAGAAAGATACATTCAATAATGAAATAATGAATAGTGAATAATAAAAGATACCTTAACCAGTGGAAAAACGCCTCTAAAATGCATTACGTAAAGTGGACTATGATTGTAATTATAGGGCGTTTATTTGAATGACAATATAGATCCAGGAAATTGTGGATGATCTGAGAGTGTCTCAAGACTTACATAAAATGGTGAAAGATTTCTGAAAGGAGTCACATTGCATAAAAACATAAAGTAGTCAATAAAATTATTTTGATACTTGTATAGGTTGCAGTTCTTGTGAATTTGTGCCTGAGGGAATAGATTTATATGTGAATATGGAAAGGAACAGAAATTATACATGACCCATTCCCTGTACAAATCTAAAGTACTTATATCTATCTAGATGTAAAGGCTTGGGAACTTTAGTATTAAGTGCACAATATTTATTACAAATGTTACTTTGATTATCATAGAATGGCCTGGGTTGTAAGGGACCTTGAAGGTCATCTGGCTCCAACCCTGTGCTATGGACAGGGTTAGAACCTTCCCCTAGACAGTGTTGCTCAGGGTCCCATCCAATTTGGCCTTGAACACCTCCAGGAATGGGTCATCCACAACTTCTCTTGGCAACCATTCCAGTGCCTTATTACCCTCACAGTAAAGACTTTTTTTTCCTAATGTCTAATCTAAACCTTCTCTCTCTCAGTTTAAAACCATTCCCCCTTGTTCTGTCATTGCATGCCTTTGCAAAAAGTTCCTCACCATCTTTCTTGTGGCTCCTTTCAGGTACTGGAAAGCTGCAATTTGGTCACACCAAAGTCTTCTCCAGGCTGAACAAACCCAATTCTTGTAGCTTTGCCTTATAGGAGAGCAACTCTATCTGTCTAATGTGGCCATCCTCTGGACTAGCTATTATGCTTAGAGTGTGTCTTCTGATAGGAAAGCATAGTATGGGTTTCATAAAAAAGTTCAAAAATATAAATATATTACTTAGGTAAAGAAGTGAAGACCGAGAAAGGTGTACAATGGTCCTTAATTATGCAGAGGAGTTTTACAAAAAAGAAATGTAATAATTTGTTCTTTATGTGTGTGGTAGATAAGGCAAAGGCAGATGGGTTTGAATTGTTGGATAGAAAAGTCATATTAAGTGCAAGAAGAACTTTATTGAAACAGTGTTGGTGTGTTCCTCATCAATCTTTAAGAGCAAAATAAACTATCAGGATCTAAATAAACTGGTTGTCTTCTAGTGCAAGATTAATGCTCAAGATCCAACACATTTTCCCTTTGAAAACAGAAGGGAAATATTTTTGCTGAAACTGTGTAAAATTGTCAAGCAGTAGCTTGGTTTCTGCAAGAAACAAACCAAAGGAAAAGACAGAAATACTAGGGGAAAAAAATGTTTAGAATTTTCTTGTGAAAAATAATTTTTTTCAGGGAAGTACTGACTGATCCAAAACAAATTGTTTGCTCTTTTGTTTCACAGTGAAACTGGTCTTATGATAATTCAGAAAATAGCCTAGTTTCCCTTACACTTTTTTTTTTTTTTTATTTTAAGAAAAACAAAATAACCAGTACCATTTTTACTGCTCTATCCTTATCTGCTTTTAAGATGTCATTGGCATATGCAGACATTAAACATGACAAGCCTTTGAATCCCAGCACTTTTTGTTACTCATATGAGGGACTACATATATAGTAGGGTGTCCTGATGAAACATCAGAGGTAATTTAAGGCCACTCCAATCAATAGCAAACCATTTCTACATACCGTATGTACCTGTGTAAAATTCTGACTCCTTACAAAAGCCGTCTTCAAAAGTCATGTTATTTTCCCCCAAGTGAATAGGTATGCTTCATCTTTAACCAGGTGCCCTAAATATGAGCAATATCAATATAACATATATGAACATCAGCTCCCTTGAAAATTATAAAAAATAATATATTTCAAAACCTAAAAAGAATTGTGTAAAAAGGTCTCATTTAGAAGGTTTCTCTCTTTTTAGAAAACTACTAGTTAATTTCAATATTAAATAATTCTTATTAACATAATTAGTGCTTGAGGGCAGAAGAACCCTTGAATAATTGGGTACTGGCAGAAGATGAAGATGTCTAAAGCATGTTTCAATATGTGAATAATGCTGTAGTTGAAATATGCTGCTTGCCACAACAAAAGATTTACAATCAAAAAATTATATGCTATAAAAAATGTATGCATAATTCATGTCTAAATTTAAGACACTGGAAAGGTATTTTACTCTAAATGCCTATGATTGAGATACTATGAAATCTATGTTCTATTCTGAATTTTTGTAACACTGAATTAGTCATCTCAATAAAGGACATAATAATTAAAATAGAGAATACCTTGCTTTTGCCTGAGGCATGAAGTTATAACACTACTTAGTATGTAATGTGATTATGTTCTTGGTAATACCAACAATTTTATGGACTGAGTTTTTGAGGAAGAAAAGCCCTACTGCTAGTAATTTATTTCTTGCACACTATCACTCACTTCAGACTCTGCTTCTGATGCTCCTCTACAGGTGTTTACACTTGCCTACGTGACCAAGTTCTACACCAGCAGATAATATTGGTGTAACAGACTATTAATAGATTCAATTTGTTTATTATCAAGAACTTAGTATTTTTATTCAAACAAGTAAATATTTTTAAAAAGTGTTACTCTTTTTCTGTAGACATAAAATTTATACAAACAGCTGAGACCATAGTGGTCAAAGGCTGAAAGAAGAAAAGGAAAATCAATTTCTGCTACTTCTATCTGAGATATGCTACTGAAGAGGAACAAATACAAGATTATTGATTCAAATGACAAAACAAAAACATGAATATGTAGTTTACTTGCCAGTGCTCTCACTGACACCCACTGAAAGATAATCCTGAAGTGGCCCATCCACCTTTTCTCAGGGTGTGCTTTTCAGCTCGGATCTAGCTGGTCCATCTTTGAGCTATGTTGGAGCTACACAAATACAGAGACATGTCCTTTGTTGATCCAGACCCTGAATCTGGTTTGACTTCACACCAGTCCCATCATTATGGAGTCACTCGTGGTCACGGGACTGCGGCTAACTCTGGCACCACCATCAGGCCTGAAACTCCCTCTTACTTGTGGAATTTCTGTCAGCTTTACATCACAACCTTCCTCATCACTATTGACTTGTCATGTGATCTGTATTCTTGAGTGACCTTAGCTGACACTCCTGGGGTTGCCCTGCTCTACTTGATGGGGTGCACTGGGTCATGGCCAACTCTTCCTGTTCTCTGACAAAGTCATTATCTCAAAATTTATTAAAATATCATTGAGGAAAAAAAAAAAGGCATTAATATTAATTGCTGAGTGAGTTAGAGATAGCATCCTTGGACGACTCACCTGTTTTCTGAGTAAGTTGTCCAATGATGCTACACTATCACTAGAAAGGAAAACGCAACTCCTAAAGGAAAATGCAGCAGCTACTGCAAGAAATATTATTGCATTTGGGAAAGTGTTCACTGTTGCTAAAGAATTAGACACACTTTACAAATGCCTAATTGAAAATTTTGAACAGAAGACTGGAAGTCTTTTCATATTCCTGTTACATCAGTAATGACAAAATTCAAATTTACTAAACTCAAACAACTATTGAAAATGTATGTCTGTACATTTTAAGGCTACAAACTGCCACAACTCTGAAGCTGCCACAGCAGGTGAATAGGTTTTAGGCTGAGTTACTTAAATGCTATGCAAGTTCTACATTAAAAGAAGATCATGCTTACCTTGTACAATGGAATATGTTATAGAAATGTCACCTCCAGTTACATAGCAGTGTATCTGCATAATTCGTGGAATATATCTGTTTTAATTAAGCATATTGAGAAATAAGGATCATTAGTCCAGGCACAGTGTCACCCTCCAGTGACTATCCTGCTTGTGGGACCGGAGTTCACCATTCCTTATGGCATGTCACAGAATGATGCAAATACTCAGACTGATGATACTAGCTAGCAGTTGTCTCATGAAATTATCCTTCAGTTATGAATTATTTAAATTACGAAATCTGTGCAGTTTGACTTGGAAAAGATCAAATCTGGAACAAAAAAGAATCAAATCTGCAATAAAAAGGATATAAGATACAGACAAAACATTTCTGACATAGCTGTGATTCTTTTTGTATATAGGGAATAATTCTTTTAACTTACAGTATCGTAGTTCTTAAATAGGGTATTACTCTATTTGTATACAAATACAGTAATAAAATACTGTAAATTGCTGAGAAGAGCATAAGAAAGAGGAGAGAGTCTAGATTGTTCACAACTTCTAAGACTTTATTTGAACTATCACCTTTCAATGCACTAAAATTTAGGCTATTTTGTTTCATATTGGAAGATTCTGGTTTGTCCATTCCTTCCATTCCACTTTTAAACAAATCCATTAAGCATAATTGGCCATTGTTATTTATTGCCAAATTTGTGAAGAATTTCTAATATGAATATTCAGAATTTGCACAGACATTTACATATAAGATTTACATAGGGTTGCAGATTGAATAGTTTATATATCACCCATCTATCTAAAAAACAAACAAATACATTTTTGTAAACTTTGTTAAGTTTTTCAACATTTTATAAATCTGATTTTTGTCACAAGCATTTTTTATATCTCCTTTTGATACACACAGACTGTGACACATTTCTTGTTGTGAACACTTTCCTACAGGAGTGACTGGAGAGCCGTGGCAAGAACATCATCTATTACAAAACCATTTTATCTTTTTCTTGGAAACCAGACAAACAAAAAAGTGTTTCTAAGGTGTCTAAATGGATCAATCATCAGACTATACTTTAAGAGCTGAGCTGAAACAACCTTTCACCTCCTCAGATGCAAAGAATATACAGGAAAGCAAAGAAGAAATTTTTTTTCTATGTTATGGAGAAGTATAAGGTCAAGGATGATCATTAAACATCATGAGGAAAGCAATTTCTGCTGTGTAGTTTTCATTTTAATAGACATTTATAGTAAAATTCAAATCCATATGTTAAATTAAAGGAAAATGTAATATGAAGTATTTATTTCATGAGTTTCTTTGGACTTAATACACAAAGCAAATAGTAGCAGAATTGTTTCTTATTTGTTGTCTGATGATTTTGTTTTCATACACAAAGGTGAAACAGGAAAATTACTTGGCACGTGTCACATACATATGAAGACATTTTATCAGGTCTGTAAGAACACATACATTTGGTTGTTATTTCAATATACACAGAAAAAAAAAATTATAATCAGTGTGAAAGTGAACTTCTGTAATCCTAAATTTTTACCTTCTTGCCAAGAGCACCAAGAACTCATGCTATATAATTAATAAAAAAATTCACTGTAGGAATGTCAGTAGAATGGCAGGAGACAGATACATTTTTCAGAGGTCCTGTTAGAGTCCTCATATTTTGTTATGTGTTTTGTTACCTTTTAACATAATGTTACCATGTACAGACATGATCTTTTACCTTGTTTTGAAAAAATAGTCCTAATTAGGTTATAAAAAATATAAAAATAATTAAAAAAAATCTGTCGTAAACTTCAATTTGATTTACATGTAAAAATTCTCAAAATATTTTCAAATTTAGACTCCTCTCCCTTACTTCTGGTTGCTCTATGAAGATTCCATTGCTGAATTTGTGCCTAATTTTCCTGCAACGTGCATCCAAAGTAAGAACACACTGCACCTGTGGTCTAAGGCTACCCACAGTGATATGAGAAACAACTTTCTTTTCATTTGAAAATTGCTGTTGTCTTGAAGAGTAACAAAATGGAAAAGACATTAAGAGCCTCAGTTTGATGGTATGACTCTTTTTTTCTTAAAATATTAATTTAATCAAAATAAAAGTAATAATAAAAGTTTGTTTGAAAAGTTTGAAGCTTCACATTGCTCAGTTTCCATACAAGTTAACAGAACAATTCTCAGAAGTCTAGCAGGGAATTTAGCAGCAAAACTATACTGTTGCAGTGACTTCTCTAAGTTCTGATGAAATAATTGGTGATTTGCTATATGTTGGAACAGTTCAGACAAACCGTCAGCACTTCATCTTCCTCTCAGACTCAATTTTGTGTATCTCAGATAGTTTTAGGTATAAGCTGATTTTTTATACCAAATTAAAGGAACTGGACAACTTTTTGTGGGTGAAAACTTTGGAATAATATACCTAAATTCCACCTGAACTGTGTTTTCCATCATTAGGCTGTATTCAGAATCTGATTAATTCTGTATCCAACCCTTGGATCATAATTCAACAAACAATTCAAATGCATGTTTAACTGAAGTGCATGCTGTATTGTAAAATCACTTTCACATGTATAAGGTTAAGTACCTGTTTGTGTGCTGAAGAGGTTTCAGCTGCCAAGACACTAAGAAGGTACCTGCTATGATGGTCAGGACCTTGTAGTAGTGTTTCTGCCAGATTTTCTGGCTAGCTTTTATAGTCCATTTCTTTAGCTTACTAGAATGACTAACTTTATGTGAACAAATACATGGAATTATTGTCTTTATAATATTTCAAGTCAATTGCCATGACAAAAGTTTGAACTTTCTGTCTCCTAGCTGATCAGCATTCCTCCTGATTCCTCCCTTGTTCATGCTTTTAGGTACACACGCACACATATGTAGACTGACTTTGCATCCAAATTCAACCAAACATGATGAGTGAATAGATCAGGTCAATTTCTGTGGGCTACAATAAACACTTCTTATGAATGTGAATTCTTATAATATGTGAAAGGAGGTGAAAAGAAGATGGATCTCTTTTCACAGCGGCCCAGTGACAAGACAAGAGGCAAAGAACACAAAGTGAAATACAGGAGGTTCCATCTGAGCATAAGGAAACATTTTTTTCCACTTTGACAGTGACACAGCTCTGGCAAATATTGCCAGTGATGTTATTGGGTCTCCATCACTGGGGAGATTGAAAAGCCATCTGGACTTTCTAACCTCAGCCATGCTTTGATGATCTTTCAAGTGAAAGCAAAACTTATGATTGGTCCATTTAACTATCAGTACTAGCAATCTAACACTAATGAAATCACAAAACCATATAAAATTATATCAACAGGTACAATCCAATGTATTTAATTGCTGAAATGAAATAATAGCTTTTGAAAATTTGGAAATTAAATAACTGCATTTCAAAACAATCTTTTTCTTTTCTACCACAGACTACTCAAGAAATTCCACTGAAGTTAAGAATTTGAAAATGTTTTAAACTTAGTGGTTCTGGCTGTCCCAGATAAACCAAGAAGCTTTGAAACTGGAAACAAAAGCACAAAATTAACATCTTTAATAATTCTAACATGGGACATTTAGGACAAAGTTCCCAAATCTCCACAGCTGGGAACCTAGCCTGCCCGGGATTGCACTTTAAAATGCTTTCAAATTCCCTCTGTGTAAGAGTGGAAATTCTGAGATCTTTAGATGTGGCTGTGATCATCAGAGCAATGACACAGAGACAAATACTTGGAAACACATGAAACCAAACCAAACCAAACCAAACCAAACCAAACCAAAATAATAATAATAATAATAATAATAATAATAATAAAAATTTTCTCTTTCAACAAATAATGTTTTTATATACAATTTTTCAATGTAAAATTCCTGTAAATTCGAGGAGTTCTGTCACAGAAAGATAGAAAATAATGGGGAGGAGCCCTCTTATTTATTGCTCTACCTTTATGACCTCATCAACAATAAAAAGAGGAAAAGTATAATAAAGCATAGAAAAGGACTCAGTGCTACCTCTTTTTCCTTGTCTAGTAAATTAGGGAACTTACCAAGGAAAGGTTTGCTTTTTTTCTGGTAAAAATTACCTTTTATATGTATTTCATAATCTTTTACCATTACTTCCATGCCTGAACTTCATTTTTTTTTTTAAATTATTTTTCTGTATTTCCCTTACAGAATAGAAATCAGATGAATGGACCACTTTTCCCCCACCTCTTTTTCTTAAATGCAGATAATAAATTTACCAGTCTACTAACAACTTTTTTCTTGTGTTTAACCTAGATACACATATTCATTTAAGCCTAACTTCTGATATTGATCTGAGAAATCCAAGGTGGACAGAATTTATCATTATTCTTTGGCATCAATACAAACAATTAAATACCTCACTGTTAAAAATGTGCATATTTCTGTGCATATTGCTTTTAATTTGTCCAATTTCGATGAATGACACTGATTCTTTATGTATTTCTCTATGCCAGATTAAAGCATTTTTTAGTATATGGTAGTTTCTTCATTTGAAGTGCTTTAGTTCTGTGGTAAAATTAATAAACAATAAAGAGTTCATTAAAGAACAAAACTAATTGGCTAACATTCAGTGTATATAGGTAATTACAAAATGTGTGCATGCAATTTTTTTTTTATGTTGATTAAAGTCAGAGCTTCTGTCAGCTTTGAAAGCATTTACTGTTCGCATACTGTTTTTAACAATCCTATCCAATAGAGGTCTTAGATATGGTAAAATTGTCCTGATATGCCTGCTGTTTATCTGTGTTTTTGAAAGAGAAATGTTACTTATTTTAATCTTTACTCTTTACTGACTATTCTTATTTAGAGGTTTTGAAAAACAGTATTTTTATGTGACCCTGTGTGATGCACTCGCTACAACATAGCTTTAAGGTAATCATCTTTAGCAATGGTTGAATTATTTAGATATTGCTATTCCAAATTTGCATACATAGGATTTATTCATCCTAACGTTGTGGGGTTTTTTTGACTACTTTTTGTTTGATGAGTTCAAATGAGGAACTGGCTTTTATAAATCATTTTTGGTTCATTTTTCTATGAACAATTACTAAAAACCTTTCAGATTTCTGATTGTATGTGGAGTATGGACAACAAAGATAACAAAAAAAAAGTATTGAAAAAAAAAAAAACCACAAACCCACAGGAAAGAAAGAAAAGGAGAAACATCTGTGCTTGGCTTTATTCTGCAAGGTTTATAAAAAATGATTTCACATATTGCAGTCAGAAGCAGTGATTATTGAACAAAGTCTTCCCCAAAGCACTCTGATTTTCATTTACAATGACACTTCTATCCCAAGCTGAGCACTTTCATATTTGGAATATACACTGAACTCTGACAATAGGCATTCTGATATTCAGCTGATGAGAACTATAGAAAATCCTAATACTAATATGACTTTCCATGGAGATTATTCAAGGGTATAAAGAAAAAAAAGGAAAAAAAGAAAAAAAAAAAAAAGAAGGAAAAGTAATATTCAAAATGATTTTTTCTGTATCTAGGTTGTGCTTTTAGGATAACACAAGAATTGAATCGTTTTAGTTCAGAGACTGACTGCCCAGAGGACTACAAGGCAAACAAAATCTAGAAATTATCTCTTTGCATTTTTAGCCTGTATTTTCATTACTTCTGTAGGACTATAGGGCACAGAGAGACTTAGTGGATTAGGCTTTGTACATGGTGTTGTAGATTTGAATCTCTTGTTTGGAATGAATTGTTATTACTTTTCAAACTTTTACATTTTTTATAGAAGTTGGGATTTTATTATTTTTTTTTTAATTCCATTATCTTCTTTTACCTAATTTGCCAGTTAAGAATTTTAAATTGTTTTAAACTTTCACAGGTCTATATAAGATTGCTTTCTGCCTCCCTGTTTTTGATTAGTTTTGTTTGTTTTTTTCCCCCTAGGACTAAATGATACAGAACTAAGGTGTATAGCTAAGAATAACTGGCATGAATCTATGGAATAGATCATGGTCTGAAATCTGCCCCAGAGCTTGCTTGACTGATAATGACCCTTTTGTACCCCACATCTATGAGTCTTCCGCTAAACCAACAACCATTTTCCTAAGAGACCATAAAACCTTCAGTTTGAAGAAAGCAAAACATTTCTTGTGTTGTGAACGATTTTCACATTTCTCAGTGAGATCACTGCACCATCAGCTGCCCTGGGCATTTCCACTGGCTTGTATTGCAGCAAGGTCATAGAGGCCAAGGGCAAAAAGACAGGCTGAAAACGTATGCACAATGTGCAGAACTTTCCAAACAGAAGTCAAGGTGAAGATGCTGGCATCTTTGCCCTGCATGACTCTGCTGTAGGTGACTTTTCATGCTGTTGAAAACAGCTTTCTTGATTGCTACTATTCTCAACAGCATAGGGCCTAAGAAATACCTATATTGTATTCCTTTTGACTCACAGTATTCACTTGAAGTTAGCCTCTGCCTCTCATACTGTTACTCTTTCAGTCAAGGTCAAAACAGGATAAATAGTAAAAATGTACTTAAGAATAACTGAGCTTGTGTCAGTAACAAAGGAATATAATAAAGCTCTTCCCTGCAAGTTATGAACTGATGTGGCAGAACAGATTATCAGTCCATACTGGCGAATAAAGGCTCCTTTGAAACAAAGGTGGCAGTGGGAGGAAACATCTTATATTAGATCAAATGGTGCAGCAATGGAATTTTAATTATTTTGTCATATGGAGATGAACAAGAAATCTGGAATGTCTATGAAAAGTGTCATTTCACAAACCGGAAGAGAGAACCTTTAAACTGTGGTAATAGAAAGAAGCATTATTTTGATATTTGTTGATTTTAATAATGCTGCTTGTTTGGAAAATAATGAGGAAAACTTTTCACTGGATGATGAATAGGTTTGGACACAGGATGATAAGGATTTTTATGGGCTCTCAGATAACCTAGCATTAGTGTTAGTATTCTTCGGGTTTTGTAAAATACAAATTTAAACACTTTAAAGTGTTTTTATTTTTGTTTCTGGCAGCTTTCTCTGCAAAGGCAAGGTTTTTGAACTCCATGACTTTCTCTTTGCAAGCATATATGTATATAAAAGCAATTATATATGTTTATGGCTGCTTTATTTGAGGAAAATGTCTTATAACTACTTTTATCTCCAGGGACTTTTCTAAAGGCAAATAATTTGTAAAAATGGTAGACTAAGACATACACAGCTTTGCTATTCAGCTTAATAATTTAATAGGAAATTTATAAACAAGTTCTGATAATTACAACAAATAGAAAAGAAGTAAAAGAATTTTTAATTTTAATCCAAACCTACATTAAGAAAATAGTTCTATTTTAAGGAAAAGGTCAGTTACTATATATATATATATATAGAGAGAGAGAGAGAGAGAGAGAGAGAGTATATATATATATATATGATATAAATATGATATACACAATATGATATAAATATATATACAATATGATATAAATATATATATATATGTATACATAAACACAAACACGTTTACAGCTCCATGTAGGAGCAGGTAAAGAATGAAAAAATGTGAATGTTTTAACAGTTTAATGAGTAAAAGTTTATATAAGTGGAACAGGTTTTTGTTGAAACATAAAAGTATTTGCATACAATGTCATTTTTAGCTATGCATATAAGACTTAATTTTGTATAACCAAGTAGAATATGAAAGAAGTGTAAAGTTTAATGTGTATGTGTGAAAAAATGCTAGGAAATTTTAGCATCCTTTCTGCCTTGACTCTTGGAAGTTATTATTCTATACTTGTTTTTTCAGTGGTATTTAATGTAAACGTAATTTAATGTCAACATGTCATATATTTTTTTGATATCTGTAATATTTTTATCTTAATTTTTTGCTAGAAAAGTTAAATAAGTGTCCTAGTTCAGGGGAGAACTAAGAGATCTATGTTGGCCGAGAGAGAAGAAGAGGAAAGGCCTTCTTCCCAAAAGAAGGCCAGCCACAGCCACTCAAAAAAACCCCAGTAGAAATAACCTCTCTCTTTTAAATTTAAAACAGAACCGTAAATAGAAAAAATATATAGGAAAAGTATATCAGTTCTTAACCACGATATGTCTATATATGTCCAGAAAAGGACCAAACAAAACAGTTTGTAATAAACGCTTTGAACGAAAAGGAAACAAAAGTCAATGTTCTCTTCTATCCAAAAAAAAAGGGGGTGCAACGGGTGGCAATGTCGTGCCTGGGGCTACCCCAAAGGGGTGCAGTTATATTTACGGACAGCAGGCGGCGATGTCGTGCCCCGGCCGGCTGGCCCCTCCTGGCACCTCTCCCGGCTCCGGCTGGTCCCCCTCGCAGGCGGCACCTCTCCCGACTCAGGCAGCCCCCGCAGTGGGATCCGGGCCCCTCACAGGCCGAGTTAGAGAGAGGGAAGAAAAAAACCACAGGCAGGCACAATCTCGGTTCTCCCGTGGTTCTGAGCCGGCGCATTCTCCACCGAAGAGCCAGTTGCAGCTGCACAGAACGCAGAAAACCCCCAGCAGTTTTCTCTGGGTGATCCAGGAACACCCCAGCCAGACGTCATGCATGAGATAATGGGCAGGTTCAAGACAGTGGAGCAATTTGGTACTGGGTGACTAACTGAGCTCTTATCAACCCTCACAACTTAATTGGTGCAGGAGTTCTCTAAGTGAGAATTTCAGACTGTCCTGAAAAATCCCTCCAGACTTGCTCCTTCTCTTCAAGGACAGAGCTCTGTGTTTAACTATGTTAGCTGATGTCCTGAGTGAAGGATCTGGCCTTGTCTTCCACAGACTCCACCAAGTAGTTCATGCTACAAAATTGATCAAAATGTATATACATAAAAGACTTGTTATGAAGCAATAAAAACTTCTTGAAAATGCAGAAATGGTCACACAGGACAGTCTCTGTACATCCTTAAGAAGGTTAAGAGTTGTTTTACATGTGGATTAAGAAAATCTGTGGCAGTGGATCGTATGTATACTGAGTTGGTCACATAAGACTATGGGCCACCTGCATCATGAGACTTCAGCAGAAGAGTCAGACCCAATCAAGCTGATTTTGCAGGAGACCCCATATCCATCTGCACACTAAAACCAACAGTCCTGTTTTAGACATTGCCCATATAAGAGTTACCATATTCAAGGGACCAAAGAAATCAACTTTGTTTTTTGCTTGCCTGTTTTCAGACAAACTGTCCATAGTGCGTGCAACATGGAGAGAAACTATCTGCCAACTCCATACCGATGCCAGTTTAGTAGTAGGTAAGTTGCATGGGACTGTTTTTCATAAGTGCTGTAATGTTTACAAACAAATCCACAGTGACCAGACTGTATCTTACTGTTATTACTGAAGAGCTACATAGTATCCCTGTTCTCTGCATTTTGTCTATGTGTGATAATCACCCAGATTCTAAACCTTGTTCTTAGATGTTACTACAATGCTTAATGCAACAGTTTTAGTATCTATTTTTTAAATGCTGAAAGAGCAACACAAATCAATATTATTTTATAGTGAATAAAACTGCACAAAGGACAGGAAACAACATGAAATGAACTATCATGAAACAATGGTCTGTTTACCTATTTGCTTTTCAAATACAATTCAAGCGCTCCTTACAAGAATAATTACTTTTAAAAAATGAGATGTGGAAAAGGGCAATTTCTCATAAAAGTGTGTGATTTCCAGAAAATAAAAACAAAACGCAAATGAAATTGAAAATAAATCATCAAGGATGGGCATATTAGAAATACCAGTCTGTAGACACCTGAAAAAGAGTGAAATATTACACCTGCAATTTTTTTTTTTTGTGCAAGACACCTACTTTAGCAAATATAGTTACAACAGAAAGAAACTTTCCGACATTAGTGGGAGTTATGTAAGGTTTTTTTTTCCTCATGTACAGAAGAGATCATGAAATGTATAATGTTCACTTAGTTCCATTTTTCTTCAAAATAAATACGCTTGCAAAAGGACCCATAGGATTAATTTTCAAAGCCAAATAGGAAGGTTATTTAACATGTCTGTAAGAAAACATTTGAATGAGAGGATAGGCAAAAACTGAGATTGCTTTTGGTAATGAAGAGTAACATCTGCCATTTTAGTCAGTAATCAAGACTAGTCTTCTAAGGGACTCTAAATAGCATGTACCTGCTAAACTTTCAGACTAATCTATCTGTCTTGTTTTATATATATATATATATATATATACATACATATAAATATTTCACTCCAAAAAAGAATATTTTGTTAATGAAGCCAAAACACAATTTCTGCAAACAAGTAATAAACATTTATATTAATTGAACCCTTGGAATAATTAATCTAAATATTTAATCTTAATTCTGTATTAAAATTATTATTATTATTATTATTATTCCATTAAAATGTCAACATTGATGAATTTATTTCAGAAAAATGTAACATGGTTTTATAAAAATTATATCACATATACCAAAGTGCTGAAATAAACACAATGGTTTCAGTTGGTGGAATTTTTAGATCTCCAGAATGTAATAGTGTTATAACATCAATTCCTCTCTTGCTTCCTATTTCAGACTTTAAAAATCTGGCACTTTTCAACCATTGTCAGTTTTCACAGGCAATGTCTGAAAACAACATGATGGCAATTTAAGACAGCACCTCTTCATGCATTTGCTGTTTTATTGAAGTTACTTGTTTATTTGATAGATCTTGCTGGCTATATCATAGGGGTTCTCGACCTACATATTAGATGTTCTAGTTGATACAAAGTGTGAGCTTTGCAGTGTTAAGTATTGGTAATATCTGACTTCAATGGTTTTTTTCTGATGGAAATTAAACATCTGAAAATTATTGTTTCAGTAAATCAGTAAAGTAAAATATGTGTGAATCAATAGATTGAGAAGGTTGGTGCTCAAATTACTAATGCCCCCCTTGGGGTGTGAGGTTCTTTTTGTTCTGTTTTGAAAGGGAGTGAGAAGGTTTTGGGAGTGAGATACAGTTTGCCTGGTGTCAAATGCATCTACTACACAGGTGGTTCACAGCACTCTAAAGAAAATATACCTCATAAACTTTTAATTCCTCAACTCTGGACTCTTGTATGAAGAACCACACTTATCATTTATGTTTCTCAAAGAGGGGACAACAAATTAGAATCTCCATCTCCTCAGTATCTAAACCATGTTACTGTTTTTCCCTGTGTTTTTTATTGCGTGGTTATCTGGTACTTAATGACCAACCAACCTCCCAGCTATGACTTTGGACAATGTGCAAGGTGATATAGTCGGGGGTGTTAAAGTCAGTTGAGCAACTGCAGCAGCAGTGCTGGGAGGATATTTTAAATGAACTTACAACAGTCCTCTTTCAAGTCCTTTCCCTCAGGGAACAGATACTTGAACAAGTCTAAGTCATTGCTGTTTTTTTACTTTTGGCTTAAGAGACAGCAGGAAATATCTTCATACCCTCTTGCTAATCAATTCACTTATGATCGGCCATCCCTTTTGGACATACGTGGTTGCTATGACTGTTCCCCCTGTACAATTTGTGCTGTTTCCCGTGAATTGACAGGAAGCTTTGTTTTGTATATCTTCATCGCCTAAGAAGGTATCTTTTCTTCCTTCTTGAGTTATGGTTGATCACTGCACAGGCCTTGTCTACAGTGGGTTTGGCTACCAAATGTTACAGTCAGTGACAGTAGAAGGTTGGTAAAGGCATTGAGAGAAGAATGTGAAGTTCCATAGAAGAAAAAAAGGAAAGAAGTTGGGGATGTAAGGCACATGTGTAGATCACTAGCCCACAGTGTCTAGAACACAATCCAACAAGGATGTTCCCTCTTCCTCCCATCATTACTAAGACAAGAGCTTTTATCTTTTTTAGTCCTGTGGATTTTTTTTGTGATGTTCATCCTTTATCTTTTTGAGTTCTCTGGAGACATAATCAATCCATCACTCCTGTTCCTAGACTCTGGCTGTTCCTTGGCTTTTTGTTATAGCACTCTATTCAAAGAATACCCATGGTGACTCATCGATACCCCTTAGGTTGTGCTTCTGACTCAGAGGGTCCCCACAGTTGAATATCTTCATTCTAAGAGCTTCTCATTCTGCTGCAAGCAAAGCCCTTGCAATAGAAAGCCTGTTCTCTCTGTCTCTGTATTCCCTGAAAAGAGTTATTCAAAGGCACTATTTGCCTTTTGACGGATTATCAATACACCTCTCTGCTGTCATTTCCCTCCTGTAAATCCAAGAACCTATATGCAAAAAAGCTTATAACTTTAAGTGAAAATCAAGGATGAGATGAACTCTAGCAGAACAGAAAAATGTCAGAAAATACATTCAAATAGTAAAATACTGATTTCCTAGGAAGCTAATGTAACCAATTACTTGTATGTGTGATTTGGTGATTTGGGTGTGGATGTGAGAGGAGAACGAATTAGGGAATCTTTTGTGATCAAAATAGTATTCAAAATCTGTATGTTTAAGTTTTTCTTACACAAAAACAAAGAAACAAACAAACAAAAAAAACAACCCACCCCCCCCAACAAAAAAACCTAACCCCTTTTGATGAATCAACATTTTGTAAAGGAAAAAAATGCATATTTCTGATTAGCCTTTCTACTACTGTATCTGAAACAGATCAGTATTGAGGGCACCTTAGTTAAAAATTGCAAAAATTCAGGTGAAATTAACATGGATCTACTACAATATTTGGCCAGCTCCTAGTTTCACATGTTAGAACTCCATTTTTGTGTAACATTTTAGAGATAGTTAACAGCGAAGAGGTGCTTAAATCCTTAAGTGTATATATGCTATTTTGATATAAACTAATAAGTGAAAGTGCTTGCAGAATTATGGCATCAGGATTGACTTTCTCTCTTGCAGAAGGTTATATAACAGATCAATCCCATGAAATGCTGATACATTACATTTTTTCTGAGACATTTCATGTGTTCTTATTTTTTATATGGTCTAAAAGAGTGCATCCTCAATCATAAATTTTATAAGATTTATATCTACTGAGCTGATAAGATCTATTTCAAAGTTCATACTTTTAAAAAGCACAATCCTTGACCTCCTCTTGAAATCCTCACTTAAGTTATACATCAAGAACAGTTTCTTGATGTAATAATTATATAATATATATGTAATAGAATATATAGAATATAATAATTATGACATAATTGATATTATTTTATAAAGTAGAGCTAATAGGGACACCAAAAGTATGTCTGAACATAATCCTAGTCGTTGTCCCTCATGATTATTTATGAAGCCTATGCTTTTTCAACATAATAGCCATACACCAATCAGTGTTATGATAGCATCTTATCTAGTCAGTTTTTAAATAATTACTATAGTAATCAAATCATTCTGGTCTCTATTATTTCTGTGCAGTTAATACAATCCACTGCTTAAGTATGACATTCATTTCTGCAGAATCAAATTATGTTTTGTTTTCTTTTTAAACAAATCAACATTCATAATTACATATTTCACACATGTATTTTCATGTAGTGGGTTGTATAGAAGAAGCAATGTAAAATCTTCCCTGTGAGCCTATTAGCTGTACTTCTGATTGTCATATAAACTCTTTCTATAATTCAGATACTTGTCCACTGACTGACTGAACTGATTCTTGGAGATTTATGCCTGTAATTTTAGGTATTAATAATCCAATCTTGATGACAGAGTTGGAAACCATCTTCTTGACACGTTGTTATGGAATGAATACTAATAACAGGTTATTAATTGACAATTTGTAGTTATGCTGTTTACTGAGATGATGAACAGTATGCTTTTGGCACATATATTCCTTTCACAGGATGCTCAGTAAAATATATACTCTTCCATGGATCCTACAAATACTGTCTTAGTGTAATATAACACTACTCGACATGAAGTTGTGGATATCAAACTTCCCTCCCTCCCTCCCTCCCTTCCTTCCTTCCCTCCTTCCTTCCTTCCCTCCTTCCTTCCTTCTGAATTCCTTCCTTCCTTCCGAATTCTTTCCTTCCTTCTGCCTAAACTTGCAAGCTATTCATGCTTTTTACTACATTTCATTTCAGATAGAAAAATTATTTTAACAAGATAATTAACTTCTGTACTACACTACTGTTCATATACAGAGGAGATGAAAAATGCTTTTCAGTTTATGAAATATAGACAGCCTGAAAATACTTCTGCTAGCAAATTTTATCATCACTCCTGTTTAATATTAAGATCAGTACACTTACAATATATAATTTTAAAAACTTTAATTAAGAAATTATATTCCTGTTCCCCACACTGTGCATGTGATGCTGACAAATAAGAGACTGCAGAACCTCAAGTACATACCCTCTTTGGTTGTGTAAAACAAGCTGAACTGTAGTTCACAGCAGCAGCATTCTCTGAATGATGCCAAAAGCACAAAACAACTCATTTTTTCTTGTTCTGGGATTCAGGTAAGAGCAGAGCTATGGCCTTTCACACTTTCTGACAAGATAGTGGGCTTTTTTTTTAATAATAAAGTACTTTCTCTGAGCACAGTTCATCATTGATTCACTATGTGAAATACATAATAATGATGACAATGTAAAAAGGCTAATAAATTGCTTGCCCTTCCACTGCTGTAAAGTAACATAAAAATAGTGATGGAAAATTTATATTTCTTGTCATGATGCAACATGTAGAGAATATTACTATCAAAGATTAATTTTATTTGGAAGAAGTTACCAAGGGCAAGTGCATCATTAAAAACAATTGCATTTTAAACCAGATATTAAAAAACAAACAAACAAACAAAAAAAACAAAAAACAAAAGAACAAGGCTGACAATTCCCTTGTCTTAAATGAATTGACTGCATAACCTTGTATGAAAAAGATAAAAATTACTAGACATCCAAAGGATTAAGTCAGGCGCTGATAAATTGATGGAAGTCTGTCAATGAATCACACAAAATTGTTTAATCTGTCATTGAAGATCTCTGGATTGTTTAATGGATTAAAGTGTTCTAACAATGTAGTCCTTTAGCAGTTTTCACAGATCTAAAATGTATTTTGCATATTTAAGATATCAGCTCAGATGATCTTACAACTTTTTGTCTCTGAGTCACAATACAGGCACCTTTTCCAAGCTGCAAAGAGATTTTGTAGGAAGTTTACTTATTTTACGATTACAAAGCATTTTTTTCTTTCTGCAAATATATTTAATGGATGGTTAAAACTGTTTAACTCCAGTTTAACATTTAATATGCTTGCTATTTGAGATAAGACCTGTCATGTATCTTTGATGGTAGACAGTCATTAGTCAGAGGAGGAAGGACAGCTTCTGTTGCTCCTTAGAATGGGCTGATCCTTGATGTTGTTAAATCATGGTATTTACACATAATTCTTTTTGTTTTCCTTGGGATTTTATACATTTCCACATCAGTACTTTCCGTCTTTAATCCCTGAGGTGCTGGGTGTTGTATCTCAATTATCTTGCCTCTTCCTGAATTTTATCCCTTATGATCTTTTATGGTTCTTTCCTGTGCACTTTCTCACAGCTGCTTCTCACAATTTATCAATTTTCTCAGAAGTTGGAACCAAACTTACATGCAGTTGGGTCATATAAAAAAGAGACATTGGATAACAGAGAGTGAAAAAAGATTTACAGAAAAGACTTACAGTTTTATTCTATTTGTATAGATTTAGCATCTTCCATAAACACAAAGTCTAACTGTGGTATCAATTGAAGGAAAGAACACATCAATAGAAAATGATCCTATCCACTGTTTTAAGACAAACTTAGAGTATTTTGTTCCAAGGTTACCTTACCTGTCTACAAAGCCATTAACATTGCTAAAATAATTTCTTGAAATCAGTGATGTCTCTTTATTGTGTTTGTTTGGCTTTGTGCCTGATATAATGAAATGGATTGACATACCATAATAACTAAAAAAGGGTAGTTTAAAAACTGACCAATAGCTATATTAGTTGGTGGGGAAGAGGAAAAATTATTTCCAACAGTACCTCAGTTCAGAAGTTTGATTTAATGGCCAGCCTCTTTAAACACATGTAGAACTTAAATTCCTTAAATAGGAAGTCACCTATACAGATAGGCTGGAATCTAAATGGTCTGGGATTTTAAGTTAATGACCATTGTGGGGAAAAGTGAAAATAAAGAAAGTATTCAAAAGTCCTCAGAAGGCAGGTGTTATTGTAACTTGTTAAAATCACTCAGCTTTTTAGTCTTTCAGATTTGTCTTCATTCACCCTAAGCTGTATTTCCAATTTGGTCAATTGAAAGAAATTATACTTTTAATTTATAGTATTATCTCTGGTATCTCTTCTCATTGCCATGTTCTTGATTACAGTGGCTAACAGTGATACTTCCTGCTGGCTGTTTAAAAGAACTAGTTTAGGGTCAGAATATTTCTAAATGGATCCAGCTTTAAGTGAAATATATGAAAATCAAACTGTTAAGAAAAATAAAGGATTAACTAAACCATGATTGTCTTAAAATCCATCTGAATCTTGAAAGCAAAGGTGCCATCTGTGACTGAAGCCTTTAAAAATTCCATTTTCTGGGATGAAATGTGGTCTGCTTAGGCCAGGTGCCAGTGGTTTAACCCCAGCCTGCAACTCAGCATCACATAGCTGCTCACTCACTCTCTGACCAGCAGGACTGGGGAGAGAATCAGAAAGATAAAAGTGGGAAAACTCATGGATTGAGTTTAATAGGTAAAGCAAACCAAGGAGTTCATTTACCGCTTCCCATGGGTGGGCAGAGAGGTGTTCGGACATCTCCAGAAAAGCAGGGCTCCATCACAGGTAGTGCTTACTTGGGAAGACAAACACCATCATGCCAAATATCGCCCCATTCCTTCTTATTCCCCCAGCTTTATATGCTGAGCATGATGTCACATGGTATGGAATATCCCTTAGGTCAGCTGGGATTAGCTGTCCTGGTTGTGCCCTCCTTGTGCCCCCACAGCCTCCTCTCTGACAGGGTGGTACAAGAAGCAGAAAAGGCAGCAATAACGTAACCATTTCAACTTTCTTAACATCATTTTCAGCATAAATACAAAACATAGCCCCATACTAGCTGTGATGAAGAAAATTAGCTCCACCGCAGCTGAAACCAACACAGCAGGGAAAAAACTAACAGCATATCCTGCGGCGTTCAGCCTGGTCCCCCGGCAATATCCCAAATTTAAAGATTCAAATAATGATCAAAGAGTGAATTTCAGCAATCAAGAATTGCATGGAATACAACCTACCATAGGACATAGCAGTATTTTGGCGCTATTCCTTTCTAATTGTGGTGCTAGGAAAATAACCTAAAATATCTAAAACATACATACATACATACATACATACATTTATTTTACAAAAATGAAATCAGACATTTCTATATATTGAATGGCAGGTAGAGAGATGAACAAAGAAATGATCTGTACAGTTTCCATGCATTTTCTTGCTAGTTAGATTAAATTAACACTTATTTTCTAAAAGACAATGAGTTTGAATTTTAGTAAATGTCCTAAGAAGCACAATATTCTGGGTAAATTAGAAATAAAAAAAAAAACCAAAACCAAAAAACAACAAGAATTTTCTTTATGTAGGATTTGTAATACATTAGGAATAAATGGAAAAAAAAAACCAAAAAAAACAAAACAAAACTGGAAATCTAAATTTAACTAAAGAAATTTTCATTTTCATGCAGTCTGAACATTTCCCACAAGTGCATTATTTTAATCCAAGGCCTGTTATTTCAGAGAAGCAAAGGCTAGGCAGGCATATTTACATTTACTTGTCTTTTATTATAATTTCATACCAAACCTCTCTGACACTAGGTGTTGGATCTTTTTGCACAAGAGGAAAAGCAAAGAGAAATAAACCCAGTAATAATAAGATTGTTAAAATGATAATTTTCACTTTCTTTTTTCTGAAATGGGAATGAACTGTGTTGTATACGCCCTCCTTCCCTAACAAGAGATATCTATTTAAGTCCCTGCTTAAGGTGGAGGAGATATGTTCAAGCCTGGTGAAGATCATTTTTTCAATCATGCTAATAGAATTCCATTGTGACTTTAATCTGATCCTCTGGAAAGATTCTGCACAAGGAACTTCCAACACTTCTTAAAAAAAAAAAAAAAAAAAGGAATAAATGTGTGGTTTGGAGGGCTTTTTGGGGGTTTTGTTTTTGTTTTTTACTACCTTGGTCTTTTTGTCAGATAGTAAATAAGAAAATAAGTAATAGGAAGTGTAGCATTGGAGGACTGTAGATCTCAGAGTGACTGTTTAAATGCATGACTTTCTTACAATTGATCTAAAATAAAAATAAAAATATTCTTCACCACAATTTGATTTTTTAAGACTTGGTTTGTATTTAGAATTGCCACTGGGTAATGTGTAATGTGCAGAAAATGCAGTCCACTTAAAAGAAGATCAGTGCTGCTCTGAGGTAGGCAATAGTCAGATATCCTCTCTGAACCCCTATCAGTAGCCTTCCGTGAGGTTTCAAAAGAAGTCCTTGCTGTCCTTAACAGCCATTTTACGTTGATATTAAAGACTAATTTATGTGAATGAAGGTAAGAAGCAACACAAGTGTACCTATGCATTAAATAAAAATAAATAAATAGTATTTCCCAAATATTTTTATATTTTATTCAATAAAAGCCTTGATTAGTTTAAGGAGCTTAAGACTTAACTAAGTTTTTTAGAAAATGGGCATTTTACTCTTGACTTTATATGTTCTGGGGCTTAAAACAAGCAACAAAACATTACAAGAGTGAAGGAGACTAACTCCTTTTTACAAAAGAGTAAAGAACTGCTGAATGCAAACTCTAAACCTGGCTGAGTAATCATGGTAGATGGAAATTCTAGGAGAGTGGCAACCTTGATTTCTGTAAATATTTGCAGGGTATGGACATAATGAGTGACATCTTGACTCCTTTCAAATCGATGGTAAAAACCCAATTGATTTGAGTTAGAGTGGAGTTGCAGCCACAGCAAAAGAGAGGAATTAGATAGTGGAGAAGAGGCATAAAAGGAAGTAATTTAGATGAAAGTAAAAAATTGAGGATAACAACCCTACCTATTCAAAAGTTGCATATTATTAAAACCAACATATGCAAACATACATGGACACATTCATACACTAGTCAAAATATAGATTAATAAATCTCACAATGAGACAGTGGAAGCTCATCTTGTTTCTGAGATCCAGAAGGTTTTCTTTAGAGTAGAAGACATCAGGTTGTGCTATGACACAGAGATACATAACTGATTTGTATTTCATATTATGCTATTTAAATGCTAAGCACTAGAGTGTGTATATTTTTAAGATACAGTAAAAATAGATTTCCAATATTATCAAAAACAAACTTCGTAGATAACAGAGACTTCAGTCTCTTCTCTGAGGCAAATACTTAAAGGCAAAATTTAATGGAGATGATAGAATAATGCACAGATAATAATTCCAGAAAGACGTGTTCTAACTAGAGTTCCTAGATGCCTCTGAATAAAACCACTTGTAGCTTCATTTAGCAAGATGTCCCATATAGGAAGGACTTCTACACTACTAAAACAGAGTATCAAGAAAACAGATTTTAGTTAGTTGATATGTTATCCAGCTTGAAATATACTACAACTTTTCTTGCATCCAGAAGACTGCCTATGACTTTTACCAAAATCAGACACATTCTTGCATATTTGCACAATAGTCATATCTCTTACATTTAATTTTCATATAAGTACTCATAATAACCAATAATCCTGGCCAGAAATATTTATTTTACTTGACTGTATTTCAGTTTTAGGCAGATAGGAAAAAGTTTCCAGTTGTTTCTATTTGTGAAAGTCTTCTGATTGACATCTATAAGGGAAATAACTCTAAGAGTATGTACTCTGATTCATTGATTTTTTTTGCCTGCTGGGAAGTCAGTGATAGGCCTCTGACGTCTCACAATTCTCAGAGCAGATGTAATGGTGATATTCTCACCAGGAAACTATTGTCAGAAGAAAGGATAACACTTCTGAACTCGGTGATAACAGTAAACTCTGTAAGAACCTTTGGAACTCATTTGTTAGGCTTTGATATTCTAACAAATTCTTCTAGAATTCTTCAAACAGAACATCTGTGTCAGCAGTAATACAAATAGAAACAATAATTAGCAATACCAAAACAAATGTAACAATTAGGAAATTAGTTCAATAAGACATATGTTAACATGCTGACAGTAGTTTCAATGAAGGTATTTCCTTCTCCTATAGGAGACAGAGTGTCAGCAAAAAGAAAAAAGAAAATCAATAGTACTTTCAGACAAAAAATAAACCTTTTTTAGTTTTTCCTGCATATGGTATCTCTTCTGAAACTATTAACTCCTTATGTTCCAAAGAAAACTATTTTTGTTTCTTCCTAAAACTCCAGAGCATCTCTGAACGAACACTAGTAGGTATCTTCAAATAGGGAAAGAGGGAGAACCCGGGATAATTCAGTCTCACCTCAGTACTTGGAAAGGTGATGAAGCAAGTAATCCTAGAAACAATTTCCAGATACATGAAGGGCAAGAATATGTTTAAAAGAAGTCAGTATGAATTCACAAAGTGATGTCATGGAAAGTCAACTAAGTGTAAGGTTATGCACTGAAGAAGGAATCATCCCATGCATCATTATATGCTGGGGGCTGGCAGCTAGGTTACAGATTTTCAGAAAAGGAACAAGGAATGCCTTTGCAGCAAAGAAGGTTAATGGTACCCTGAGCTGCATTAGGCAAAGTGTTGCCTGTAGGTCAGTGGAGGTGATCATTCCCCTTTGCACAGCACTGCTAAGGTCTCATCAGGAGCATTGCATCACAGTCATAAAAGCACATGGCTGAGATTGGAAAGACCTCTGGTGGTCATCCTGGCCACCTTCACTCACTCAAGTAGGACCACCTAGAGCAGATTGCTATGTCTAGTTGGTTTTTTTAATACCTTCAAGGAGTGGAGGCTCCTCCGTCTCTCTGAAAAATGATGGTGGCAGTGCTGTCACCCTCACAGTAAAAAGAGTTTTCTTATGCCCAGATTAAACCTCCTGTGTTTCACTTTACAGCAATTGCCTCTTGTCCTGTCTACTGGGCACCACTGAAAAGACCCTGTCTCTATCCTCTATGCATGCTTCCTTAGGGTATTTATATACATTTATGAGATCTCTGCTAAGTGTTCTTCAGGATGAACAGTCCTAGCTATCTCAGTCTTTCACAGGAAAGATGCTCCCATCCCTTGTTCACCTTTGTGGCCCTTTCAGTATGTCTATATCTCTCTTGTACTGGGAAGATCAGACTTCAACACAGAACTCCAGGTGTGGGTTCAGCAGCACTGAGTAAAGAGGATGAATCACCTCTCTCTATCTGCTGGCAAAGCATTGCCTAAAGCAGCCCAGGATATCATTTGCCTTCTTTGCAGCAAGTGCACATCTCAGATCCTATTAAACATGGTTTCCACCAGGACATCTGTGGTGGTTTAATTTTCTTAGTTTTGATCTAGGCCTTCCCTGGTAACAGGATCATAACTAAGGAAGTGTTCCACACCATTCCTTCATGTAATCAGAGGTATATAAGATGGGGAGGAAGCCATCTTCCTTTTGTGTGCTTGGAGGACATCAGGTCTCTGTGTCGGCTCAGCTCTTATCTCTATGAGCTGAGGCCCATCGGAGAAACTGTTGTCCCAGCTGAGCGGAGGGGAAGGACCTGCTTCTCTTAAGGGGAGATTTGGTGAGAATTTATTGTATTAGTTACTTATTGAGCTTTTCCCTGAGTTTACGAGCATGTGTATCTGTTTTGTTTGGTTTTACCCATTTTTGTCCCATTTCCCTTTCCCTTTCCTCCCTTTTCCCTTTTGGAGTTGTTTGGGGTTCTTATTCTGTAGATTCATAGTGTTTGATTGTATATAATTGTAATATATGTGAATATATATATATATTTATATTTTTACTACAATTGTCTTTGGTTACTTTTATTTCCTTCTCTCTCGGGATGGGGGAGAATCTGTGTGGCCAGCAGCTGGGTTTGGCAGGGAGCCAACCCAAACCTCCACAACATCCAAGTCCTTTACTGCAAAGCTGCTTTTCAGCTGGTTGTACTCCAGCATATTATACCAGTGCATTGGGTTATTCTTCCTCAGGTGCAGAAGTGTGCTCTTCTCATAGTTGAACTTCATGAGGTTTTCTGTCGGCCCATTTCTCCAGCCTGTTGCGGTCACTCTGGATGACAGCACAACCTTCTGGCATGCCAGCCACTCCTCCAGTTTGGGTGCTGTCTGCAAAGTTGCTGAGAGTACAGTCTGCTGTATCATCCAGATCATTAGTGAAAATGTTGAAGAGGATTAGACACAGTATTTACCCCTGAGATGCACCCCTGGTCACTGGCCTTCAATTAGACTTGTTGCCACTGATCACCACCACTTCACTGTCTGCTCATCCAACCCTTACATCCACAGTCTCCGTATGAGGATGTAATGGGATTCAATGTCAAAGGTGTTCCTGAAGTCAAGGTAGAGAGTAACCACTGCTCCTTCCTGGTTTACCAGGCCAATCACTTCATCATACAAATTTATCAAGTTGGTCAAGCATGCCTTCCCCTTGGTGAAGTCATGCTGACTACTCCTGATCAGGGGTGTTTGATTCAATGCTCCCCAGTAAAAGCAACACACGGACACAATATACAGCAGAAAGCCCCAAAAAGGGCCAATAGGATGATTAAGGGGCTGAGGCACCCTTCTTATGACAGAAGGCTAAGAAGGCTGGGAGTGTGTAACCCTAGAACAGAAGGTACAGGGGGAATCTTATCAATTTGTATAAAAATCTGAATGGAGGCTGAAAGGAAGATGATCCTGTCCACTGGCAAGACAAGAGGTAATATGCACAAATTGAAGCACAAGAGCATGTAATTGTAATACAAATGTAAAAGAGAAAGTGCACAATCAATTTTCACCATAAGTTCAGCAATAAAATTAAAGACACAAAGACTTTATTAATATTTTCACAAAAAGAAATTAATGTAAATATATATTTATATATTTATTTATTTTTTTCACACTGTGCTGGAATGGAGTGAACCTCTGGAACACCTGCTATACACTGATGATATTGTTGTGTGAGACAATACAACAGTTTCCTGCAAACAGAAAAAGCCTTTTAAAAAATCAAACTGGAGATAATTCATGTAGCAGCCCTTAGGCCAGTATGGACTGGTCAAGAGCTTAAAACATGTGCTCTGCACTGCAGCTGGAGAGAATGCCCCTACCTAGAACCTCTGGCAAAAACCACCAGGGGAGACTAGAGGTCATCCCCAAGGCACCTGGAGTCAGGGACAGAGAGGATGTGAGGCCTTCTACTCCAGCTGAAGAAATGCCAGCAACCTCTTTGCTATGGAGGATGATGGCTGAAATATAAATATGGGGAGGTCTGGATGATTGATTTTATCACACCTACAAACCTGCCAAGGTAAGTGTCATGTGCTTACAACTGTGGAAGCAACCAATGGCCGGCTGGATGCATACCCCACAGCACCACCTGGAACACTATCCTCGGCCTTGAAAGCAAGTCTTGAAAGCTCAGAAGGAATCTTCTCAATCTCCATAGGTACTCTTCTCATTAGTATCCAGGACAAGAGGCACGAGTTGGACACATGAGATTATATCTGAACTCATGAACACACTTTTTATTTTGTCTATTGTGAAGGTGCTCAAGACAGCAGCCTATTCAGAGGGGCTGTGAAGGCTCAGTCCGTGGAAATCTTCAAAACACAAATGGACATCAACAAATGGATCCTGGACAATCTGCCCTAGGTAGTTCTGCTTGAAGAATGAGGTTGGACCAGATGATCCCAAGATGTTCTTCCAATTTAAATGACTCTGTTATTCTGTGATTTTTAAATTATTTAAAAACTTCTATCAAATTATGTTTTAGCTGGCATTATAAACCACTTGGAAGCTAGAATGCCCAAAAGCATTTATAAACTTTTCTGACTCATTCTGGAAACCATATATTTCCTAATATCTATTTTATTAAGCATTTATAAATGTCAGCTGCATTTAACCCATTGCTACTGCATATCAATTTCTAGGCTCCAAATAATTTATTTATTTTTTTAAGTTAAGCTCAGTTCTGCTCAGCACCAGAAGCAGAGTTATAAACATTTGGCAGCCCATGATGATGATTGTATTCAACTTACCTGGACTAAAGAAAGGGTCATTTTCTAAGGCCCTTCTGTGTGAGGAGGAAGGGGCTGAAAACGGATGATTGGCTAGGAGAAAAGAGAGTAAGTTGTTTTTAGGACTGTTTTCACTCAAGAGACTTTTCCACCCGACAAGGTGAGGCCTGAGAAAGATCAGTGTTGTAGAATTCCATTTATTAAACCTACAGTTTATTCTATGTCTGTTTTGAGACGTAGGATTCACATGTAGAGATAGCACTTTCTCTCAGACATGCTTGAGGCCTCTGTTGGGAGAGAGGGAGACCATAAAAGCACAGAGGAAAACACAGCCTTGAAGATATGTGCATGTGAAAGGTGTTGTTATAAAAGCACCAGAACAGGCCTGCTGCTGCAGCCTTTTGCCCACTGCAAGATTTAGGAGTGTATTTAGGGTTTCTGACTTTGGAATAAACTCTTCCTTATTACCTTAGCCATGGTTTGGTGATCTGGGTTTACCTGCATGCATATCAGTTTTTACATTCTGAGATCCCTTTTAATGTCTACAAACCATGCCTAAACAGAGAAACTCTGAAGTTCACAAAGACAACTAATATCTAATAAGACAGCACCAAACAACCCCTGAAATGTAATGTAGAATTCAGCCATTGGGATTTAATATTTCACTCTTTCAATGCATTTTTTTTTCAATTTTTATGATGACATGACCTGGTCTAGGTTGAAGGTGTTCCTGCTTATGACAGGGGTTGAAATCAGATGACCTTTAAGGTCCCTTCCAATCCAGACCGTTCTATGATTTGATGGTTCTATGACACAACTTCAACACTGATAGTTGCAAGTTCACTTATATTTGTGAAGTTCTGTCTAATTATGTACTGGGGGAAGAGTTCAGGGACTGCCCTTCACAGGTTCCAACCAGTTTGAGTTGGTTCCAGCTGGTTCTTAAGGACCTATGGTGGGACAGAGTTGAACTTTTTTGCCATGAATGTGGCATCTCTGGGAAAATGTGCTTAAGAAAGGGAAGAAACTGCTATAGAGAGGAGAGAGCAAAACAGTTGAGAAGTAGCAGAAATGGAAGCCTATTAAGGACTGGATTTTCCCCTGCAACCTGTGGAGTTCTACACCAGTGCAGAAAAAAAGTGTGAGAGGAAGGAGTGACAGAGAGAACCATGAGATACTGACTGTACCTCCCCTTTCCCCCATCTCCTCTACATTGCTTAGGGGAGGGCAGAGGAATCGGGAGTGATGGAACACCAATTGAGATTGGAAAAGGAAGGGAAGAAAGGTGTTGCCTTAATGTTTTTATTTTGGTTTTCCACTACTTGAATTTCTAAATACATTTTATTATTAACTCCCAATAAATTCAGCTACCCTTCACAAATCTAATGTTGTCTTGCCTGTAATAAGTGATGTCCCTATCTTCACCTTGGCTGACAAACTTTCTTATTCCTGCTCTTATTTCCTTCTCCATCCTGCTGAGGGAAGAGTAAGCGAGTAGTTTGGTGGAAGTTTGGCTGTTAGCCAGGCAAAACGCATTAAAAGTTCTTAAAGATGAACATACTTCTCTCATATTGGTATGATAAATCTTCCCTCAGGATTCTGCCTAAAGTCTGCAGTGGCTTGATTGAACTCTGCTCACTTTGAGCATTCATTTCTGATTTCTGCATTTTCTTTCTTCCTGTAGAATGACCTGTTAAAGCCACTAAGTTTTAATGGTTTGTTCTAATATTTCCATGCTATATATATATCCACTACACTGCATTTCATGTTAATACTAAGTTTGAGACCTGAGCTGCAGTTAGAGACCCTGCAGAGAGACTTTTCTATCAAATAGTTGGTAGGATAAGGGAGTAGTCCTTACATACCGGCTTCAGAGTAGGAGACTTGTGTTCAGCAACTCCTGAGATCCTTTCCCAAAGAGAGATGGGCACATGACTTTACCCTGGTAACTAAGTGTAAAATCTGTTTGAAACTCTTGCTTTCTGCATAGATAAAATATTTGCATTTCTCAAGAAACCTCAATTCAGACCACTTCTGACAGCAGGTGTTCTTTTTCTTGTCAGAATATGTTCTCTTTCTTTAGAGAGGAATGTTTTGCTTAGTCACTATAGAATATGTATTTAGTGCCGTCATTTCGAGTGTAATTTCTCATATTTCCTAATATGCAATTTCATAACTTTCCAATTGTAGTCCTTGTATTTTCTCTTCTGCTTCAGAACTCATCAGCATAGTCCAGATCTACTACACAGTATTTCTTAGGCCTTCTAGCTGTTTTGTATAGCCTTCAATCATAATCATATACAGCCGTTCATTTACTGTTTAACTTGAATTTCTTTGTGGTTTTTATTTCAGTTGTTTATTCTGTTTTGATGCCCTTTTTTTTTTTTCATTACAGTAAGTATATTCATTAAGCAATTTTTTTGTTTTAGGTTAAACTGTGATCTTTCAGCCTCTTCTGATCTCGCTTGAAAATCCATGTAGAATATCTGTCATAGAGACAATGGCTTTCACGTTTATGTAAAAATGGAAAAGAAGATAATAAAGTTAAAAAGAAGGGAATATTTTTACTCATTATTTTGTTTCCTTTTAATAACTCCTCAAAAGGCTTCAAAGTTTAGAGCATTTCTCCAATAAAACTATGCCCTTTTTGACACTGGCTGGCAGAAAGAGGCAAATTTCTTGATTGATAAAAAGCCCTATTATATGGATAAGATCAGAAATACATAAATTACAAATCTGTTGAGATTTCAGAGAGAACACTTGTATTGACTTATTAATATTCTTTAAGGGGACAATGGACAATATCCACTAACTCTTTAATTAGCCTACTTTTCCTGCAACTGTTCCCATGATATTTACAAATATAAAAGCAGCTTTTTAAAAATTATACTTATTTATAAGCATCTCAACTCTATTATACTTCATGATTGTTCTCTGAAAATATAACACTGATCAGCATGAAATAAAAACAGAATCACAGCTCTTGAATGGGAGATATACACATGCTTGTCTACACACATTTTTTTTCTCAAGTTAAAAGTATCTCTGACTGCTTGATGGTACTGTGATTTTCTTTTTTGAATTAATTTCAGACCTTTTAGGCATATTTGGACTTGATTCTGAGACCTTGGAGGGTATTAAGAGCTTGTCCATTGGCGATGAAACATTTAACCTTTGTTTCCAGATGGATATTTCTCGTAAGCTTGCATGGAATTTTATTTTAAGCAGTGAACATTCCTGGTTTAACTTTCTATTTTGTGCAATGAACTATTTTGTTATCTTGTTCCATAATATTTTTCTTCTTTCAATTTCACTCAGTGATAGCACTCAACACTCAAGAGATTGCTACATGTGACATTTATTTTAAATGATGCTGGTCTTCTCCCAGAAAAAAAACCCAAACACTGTATCTGATGCAGCTTCCTGCATTGTCCCTTTCTTGAACTAAAAGAAGGAAGATCAAGATTAAATATAAGGAAGAAATTATTTATTGTGAAGGTGATGAGGCACTGGAAGAAATTTGCTCAGAGAAGTTGTGGATGTCCCAACCCTGAAGGTTTTTAAGGCCAGGTTGGATGGGGTTTTGAACAACCTGTTTTAGTGTAACTTGTCCCTCTCCCTGCATGGAGGCTGGGACTAAGTGACCTTCACGGTCCCTTCTTACCCAATCTATTCTATAATTTTATAATTTTCCCAAAATAAAATTAGAATAAATATTGCAAAACCTAAGCAGAATTCAAACAATTTCACTCACCAGTTTTAAATTAAGAAAAATACAATAGAACAATTTAATTTTATGCTTTTGTGGTTTAAATTTAATTTGAGGTTAATGAGTAGGGAGCCAGGTCATATAGGCTCATATTCTACTTCCATGCATCCCAATTGAGAATAATAACAATGAAAATTAATTTGCATTTCTAACTAATTGGCCGATTAATGACAGTCACTTTGAATACAAGGTGGGATTTTGCTTGCAGATAAAATGTAAAGCACTGACATCTGAAATAGTTGATAATTCAGTGGAGGATGATGGTATATATGACCTGAAATAATGGATTATAAATGTCTCCTGGCCTTTGGTCCTTCTTGAGTGAAATACATGCTTTGTATAATACATACAAAAAGACTAAGAACTGAATTTTTGGAAGCTCAAACTTTTCAATAGGAGATGGCAGCTGGTTTGTTGTTGTCATCCTATGCTTTAGCCTTGTCTTAGAACTTACAAATTCGAAAATGTTTCCTAAAATTTTACAATCATGCACCCAAGGAAGTTTTATATGAAACTCTTTTTTCAGCCATAAAGTTCACATTAAGATGTTGAAGAATACATTTAGTGGAGGTTGCTCAGTGTGTTTCCTTTCTTCAGGATCCCTCCTCAGAGGCATCCAGCTCAAGCTGTTATTTTGTTATATAGAATTAAATTATTTTAAGGATTAGGATGTCAGAGACTCTGCTGTGGGAAGCCTGGTGTTGAGCCAATAGGAAATCTGGTCTGACTGTGTGTGTGGGATGTGCAGCTGCAAAGGGGCCTTGATCCCAGCACAAGTGGTGCAAATGCAGCTGCCAGAGTGGCTCTTGGATGGTCAGACAGGGAACTTTCCTTAACACAGAGAAATGTTGCTATATATTCCTTCTGCTTATACTCTGTCAAATGGTTTACATTCAAGGCTATCTTTACTGAAGGTAAAGTATCAAGGTCAACATACCAGTGTCCCTTACACATCAGTTATGGACCCTTGCCTTACACTGACCTCTGCTCGATCTAATCCTTTTTAGCCAAAAGGAGCAAAGGGCATAGAAGAATAACTTGCAAATAGGCAAGCAAAAAGACAATTTAAAAGCAGAGAAAGAAAGTGAAACTCAAGTAACTAAAATTACATTGTCCATACTACTTTTATACCACTACTAAAATCAACATGTTGACCTGATTTCTACATAATGAAGCAATATATCTTTTTAAAAATAAAAACATTTGGAAGGATTTAATGTCTATCATTTACTAATGTTGTCTACATTGAAAAAAAAGAGTTATAATTTAGAGATATTGGAGTGATGTAACTACTAGCTTGCAGTGTCAGCATCTTGGATGTGCAGAAGTTCTTATTGCTGGGACTGATCTATATAAATGCAAGTATGCTTTCTGAGTTGAGATCCATTCACAGTTAGTGTTAAAATTATTAGGCATATGCAGAAAGACACTCAAACTACGAGTTCCTTTCTTCCTCCATTAACTTCAAAGGAATTTATTATGACAAGCTGTGGGTTAAGAGTCACTTACAGAGGTATATAATGTTATGTGAGATGAATTCAAATATAGAATTTTACCATTAACCTTGGTTTAATGAGAGGTTTGTTATGTATTTAGAATTTATTCTCTCGGGAATATTGTTTGTGATAATGTTCCACCTACTTCCATGTATTGAAAACTTGAAGAATAAACTTTACCATAGTTATAGCTGTTGCATAAATTTAAAACTTACTAGAAAAATCCCTTTTCAGTCAGTCATTGGTGTGAATACGTTCTCATTTCTACTATGTCCTGATCAACCATTCTTATTTCTTATGTTAGCTACAATAAAAATGCAGTTCTGATCCCAGGGAAAACAAAAGTAGTTGCTTGATGTAATACTAAAGTTCAAGTTTTATTTTTTTTTTATGCTTTTATCCCTGTCTTAGAATCATAGAATCACACACAGCCAAATCCCGTAGTTTCAATGAAGTGAAATTCCTGAAAAATGGGGCCAAGTACAGAATCATATTGGATTCCAATAGTTTGTCTGCTCCAAGGATCATAATTAACTAATGAATTTAAACAATTATTTATTTCTTTCACTATTCCTTCTTTTCAAATAATCCCATTCAGGCTATATTAATAGTGTATTTTAGAGGGATAAAGTTTCCATGGTTAAGAGGTAATAGACACAAAACACAGTTCCAAAGGAAAACACTGGATAAAAGGTTTATTATTTCCACTGTGGTCCTGAAGGTAAATCTTCAAAACATTCATATGTAGGCACTTAATGCATTTCATTAGCATGATCGTGACTATGTCAACAGACAGAAAAAATTATATATTCAGGTTTTCTATGGATCTTGAATATAAGTTTCTCATGCTTTCTATTGCTATGATTATACAGTATTAGACAATTAATTGCTATTGTGCTCTGCTATGTTAGCAGTTCATCTAAAAAGCAGTCAGTGACAGCAATAAAAAAGCATTGTGCAACAGCCTAAGATCAGTAACATAAGAAGAAAAAACCCTTTGGTCCATTCTGAAACAAAACTTGCAACAAAAGGAATTGCAATCCCAGTAAAAGTCTTCTACCCTATTCAGACTGAGAACTCAAATGTATTCACAATATTTGCTACAGAAATCTCAATCAGAATTTTCCCTGTCTGTCCATGTAACAGCTTCCAAATTCAGATGAAGTTTGATTTCCTTTTGGGCACATTTGTCAAGTGTATTAAATAATGTCACATTTCGGAAGTAAAAATCTTGGCTTTTTCTTATGATTTTAACATTTTATTTTCCTAGTATTAAAAACCTGATACCTAGATATTGCCAGGAATATTTTTTCTAAAGAGTGAATTAAAGACAGAATGAGGACTTCAGTTTGCCATGCCAAGCATGAAGTTCTGCTGTTAAGGTCTGCAGCATGTAGATTTATACATGAAGTCTAAATGAAAATTAGATATGCCTTGATAACATCCAATCAACTGGAAAACATTATTTCTTTTTCTTTGCTTCTAATGAACTTCCGCTTTCTCCAGCAAAACTACAAGTTTATGTGTTCCTGGTTTTTTATGTGTTTGGATAGGATTTTGTGCACCCATATGTTAAAGAGGTCCTTCCTGCCTCGTTCAGTCGTGTACTATTTATGAAAATGAATAATGCTTCTCTAGCATCATATTCATTATTAAAACCACTGGTTAATGACATAAAGACTCATTCACTTCTCCCACAAAAAGTCAAGCAAAATTTACAGCATAAATCTGTGGTTGTGATGAATTAGACAGCTCTAGTCTCCATTTACAATCTCTGCACAGATAAGACAGGGAATATGGCTGTTTAATAGTGCATAAATAATGGATATAATAAAAATCCTATATGAAACAGCATGGGTCGTAAACAATTTAAGTAGTTTTTTAAGCTATATATTCTATTTTAATATATTGAACTACTTCAAAGCCACATTTCTGCCACTACCTTCTCCTCTAATTTGTATTGGCTTAATTTGTATGCAACTGCTAAATTGTTTGTAATATATTCCCGAATATTCCTTGTGTATAATCTCTTTTTTATTTCTTATAAATCCATAGTGACGGAGATTGTTCTGTTGATGGTCTTGAAGTTCAAGCTTGATTTCAGCGTAGACTGGTGTGGCTGTAAACCTAACTGAAAACAATAATTTTTGATTAGTAACTAATGTGAATTAATTTGAGGTCTTTGTCATATTCTCAAAAGAACTTTTAATCAAAGCACAAAGACCACATTATTTCTTGATTTACTTCTGGAAGAAAGTACTTAGTAAATTCACACCTTTCATTTCACTAGTCTCAGTAGCAACTTTGAGCTGTAAATTATTACTGACATTTTTTATTACTTTCTTTGTCAAAAATTGAATTAATTTCTGTTGCAATTGCAAAAGTTTCTGTAACTTTTCCTTACCAACTGAACAAAAAAATCTCAGTTCTTGACTTTAACATTTAAATAGGATGGGAAAAAAAAGCATCATGGTTCTGACAACTTGGCGTATGAGACCTTTTTATTTTATGCATAAGAATTTTCTCTCATAGAAATCAGAGGGACACTGAAAGTATTGCCTAATGCCAGATAAGTTTCTCTGGGCTTCTTCAGTAAGCTACTTCCTCTGGTATAGGGTGACCTATGCTAACTTTGTCAACATTTATCTCTGTCCTTGATTATGCAGAAGAATTTTTTTTGAGGAATTTCAGTTAATGCAATTGGAAATCTCTCGAAATCAGTTTTGTAACAAATCTTAATGTTGAATTTTTTGAGGATTTTCGGTTACTGCAGTTGGAAATATGTCAAATACAGGTTTTTAAAAAATCTTATTGCTGAATTTCTTTCGCACACTAGTAATTTTAACACTTCAAATTTTATAAACAATTTTCATATTTTCTATTTTCAGATGTCATAAATCTAATGGTTGATTACTGTTATCTTGCTAATGCCTTCTTCATTACAAAGCAGCAAATTAAACTGTAAGCATATTTTAAATTACATGAATCAGTTAATAAAATTAGCTGCAAATAAAATTAGTTGGCTATGAGGGACCTTCTTATAAATAGAAAGGTAACCCACATGGTATTACTTAAGAGATAATATATTCACATTTCTTGTGAATACATTTGTTACTGGAAAGTTGTCAGGATCATGCTGATGCCTTTTAGGATAAATCAATATGCACTCCATTCTAACTTCTGTTTCCTTTTTCTCATGTGTAATTTTCTAGTAAATTCCCTGGGAAAAGGTCCTCTGAGAGTGATTTCAAGGATATTTTTAATGCCCTGCTTTTTCAATTGCATTATTTTAAAGATGATTATTTTGTTTTAAAGATTTTATTTTATTTTGAAGATGTTATACCCTGAGACAATTTCACTAGTTACACTAGTTAGTGGACCAAGACATTTGCAACCTGCTGGACATGAAAAAATACAACTAATTAATTAAAAAACAATAGGGATTTTCTATTTATTTATTTGTTTGTTTGGGAAGTTTGTTGTTTTATTTTCTAGTAGAGATGGAAATATTTCCCAGATATCAGACAGAAAAACTGTTTCAGAAAGAGATGTATATAGACAATAATATGAAGGTCAGCACATCTGGCTGCATAGCCTGAACTTTTTTTTTTTCAGGTTTTTTCAATATAGAATGTGACAGTTACAGGGGTTTGGTGCAATAAGGTTTGGGAGGTTCAGCAAAATGAGCCTGCTTAAGGAAATCAATTGGGGAAATAAACTTTCCACGTTTTTATCATGGAGATTATTTGTTATAATACAAATGAAATGATACAGAATGAGGGTGGAAGAATGGCATCTTCTGCTGTCGGGATAGCTGTTGCTTGGTATATTATTGTTTCATGGGCAGTTTACTATACTAGTTTCTTCCAGTTTGCAGTAATAAAGTGAGAATAAATGAAATAGAAAAATTTATGAATCCTAAAAGTTTTGATTTTATCGTAAGGGAATACAGAACTTCATATCACAGTTTTTCCAGACTTATTGCTTTTATGATAATGAATGAGTCATGCTTTGGGGAGCTTCCACTCACTCCTTAGATTATGGATGTAAATTAATCAACTATTTGTGAAACAACACTTTTCACTATGCTTGTCTTTTCTACCTAGCTAATCAATATTGTTTCCAGTTAAAATCCAGTGTTTTTTCTGTTTCCTCCAAGACACGTGAAAGTTTCCTGGAAGTTATGTCGAAAACAAAACTCAGCATTTATAATTAACCCTATCTGAATGCATTGCTTAATATTAGGACTGTATCTGCTTTAGCATGATCTGATTTTTTTTTCTTTTCTTTTAGTTTTTCTTTTGTTTTTTTCCTTCCTTTTCGTTTTCGTTTTCGTTTTCCTTTTCCTTTTCGTTTTCCTTTTCCTTTTCCTTTTTTTCTTTTTCTTTTTTCTTTTCATTTTTAAAGCAGATATGTTTAATGTATTACTTACAATAGCTATAAAAGGTTATTCTTCTCTTCATTATAGGAACTGTTTTCATATCTCCAGCAAAGCACTCTATCTCTGTCTTTTGTTACTCTCAGTTTCTTTTTTGAGACCAAAATAAAGCATGAAAGTTATAAGGAACACAACAGGTTTTGCAATAGACTCTATTTATTGTCTTCTAGGGACAAGCTCAAGTCTATGGAACACTGCACTAGATGTGCTGTGCCAGTCTTCCATCACAAGACTTAAGTACCATCTAATTTATCCTTCTGGTCAGTGAAGACTAGTATCTTGTCCAGAAAAGGTGTTTGGTTGGGTTTGTCCTTAAGATTGGATTTGATTTATTTTCTTTTTATTTTGTTTCCCTTTTAGACATGTTATTGTAGTTATGGGTTTTGTGCCTTCAGAGATTCTCTCTGACTTCCCCTTTATTCTTTTCCAGTGAAAGAGGATGAGAATCTTTTTGCTTCTCTCATGCACAAGTATGGTTTTGTTTCTTTTCCAAATTTTTTCTTTCTTGCACCCTAGGATCCTATAGGAAAGATCAAGAAACTCAAAAAAACCCACTGCAAATTGTTACATGCTGTTGTTGCTTGCTTTAAAAGCTATCTAAAATGGAATCTTGCATAGTATAATTGACAGATATCATCCAAGTCATCTCTTCCTCTGTTTCAGCACATCTAGTAGAATAATGCTCTGGCAAAAATATGTAACAATAGTGTTCAGAGGATTTTAGATGGATTGAACATTACTGATAAAAGCCTTTAGGGATAGAGAAGCTACCAAGGCAGAGATAAAGAATAGTAACCTGTTTCTGCAAAATTAAGAGCAGGAGATATACAGATTAATGTTACTCTGCATATGCTAATTAAAATGGGTTTTTTTGTCAATTAAAAAGATTCATGATCATGACTGATGCTGCCACTTTTGGCACCAAAATAATTTATCATTCTCAAGTCTACGACAAGTTCAGCTCTGCTGGACAAACAAGTATTCACATGGTTTTGTCAGAATAAAAAAAGTCCAAGATACCAGAGAAGGAAGACTGGTGATTGGTTTTGTTTGTTTGTTTGTTTGTTTTGGGGGTTTTTTGGTCTGTTTTTGGTTTGGTTTTGTTTTTTTTTTTGTACAAATACGTAATTTAATTACTTAACGAGCATAAAGAACTGAATTGTTTACTCAGACTGCTTTCTACAAGTCCAGATGAAATTAAACAAAGCTAACTGAAAAGTCTCCAATTATTGTTATGTTAAATAGGATTAAATTCTGCTTAGTGTAGAAAAGAAGAATGGATTGCCAGTATTTTCCTATTGAGAATTATTGCTCTTCCTGTTACGAAGTCCAACAGAGGAATAGAGAGTTTATCCTTTAAAACACCATGTAGGTGGTCAATGAAATTAAATCATGACATGTTTTGAACCCAGTAAAGAGTTCAGCAGATAGCAAAAGATTATTGTGAAACAATATTCACTGGATTTATGATAGTCCAAGAAAGAGCAGAAAATTGAAAATGAAATAATAAGTTATATGCTATCACTGATGTCTACAAAAGTCTGAAAGTGCTAGTTGAATGTGTGAAAGGGTATAGTGGAACTTTAAAACTAGCATGAATAAAGGGATCCCTGACAGTGTTAAATGGATAACTAATGCACAGCTATTGGGGTTGTGAGAGTCTATGATACCTCTTATGGCCCCACTTGAAATGAATTAATCACAAAGAGTTTAACCAAGCAAAGTCAAGACTCCTATAGATATTTTAAAAACAGCAAAGGAGTTAAAAAAAAAAAAAAAAGACTTTGCTGATGAGCAAAATTAATTTTTGGTAGGTGAAGGATATTTCACTCAATAAAACCAATTTTTTTGGCAAAAAAAAGTTATCTTCTGGATCTCTCTGTTTTGAAACAGGGCACTAACAATGGCAACTATTATGAAATTTTGCATACCCCTCTAAAACTGATATTGGTGAGCATGCATGATATTGTTTGAAGTACAGTGTTTCACCTAATGAAGATGATGGTCTGGCACAAAAATCAGAACATGCATAGCTCTATTTCAATCTTCTGTATACAAGATGGCCCAGTTGGATTCAGGGTAAAAAGTCAATCAAGTTTGAATATTGTTTGACAGCAACAATGTTTAAAACAGCTTACAAATTATTTTTGAAAATTTTTGGACAATGGAGCATCTGATTTCTTGACAATTTATGTTTTCCTGGACTAAATTTTCTCATATGGAGACATATATCAAGATTTTTGACCTGTATAAAAGGATTTGTCTCTGTATACTGGTCCTATTTTCATACATAAACGTGCAAAACTAAAGTGCTTTAGTTTTTTCTCCTGCATAGATGTTAAATATTTTTTAGTAAATAACTGAAATAGTCAAGCATTATGTTCTTTAAATATAAAATAAAAGGGGAAGTGTACCAAAACATATGACTGATTTTGAATTAATGTAATAAAAGTTTACACATAACTGAACAACATATTGACTAAGCAGTTCATGAATTTGAAAAACAAATAATTTAAGTCCTATTATCTCTTGGTCAGTCTTAGCAGCAATTTATCAGATTAATTTTATTTCCCTGGGATGCAGATGTGAGATTTGTAGGGTTTGAATTTCACCTTGCAATAATGAAAGAAGGGCAAAAAAAACCCTCTTGTACCTCATCAAAATCTGCTGAGCATTTAGGTGTCCAAACAGCAGTAGTGATGGCACATACGTTGCTTGCTTAACCTTAGAGAATATCAAAGGGAGATTGAATAAGGACATATTTTTCATTCCTGGAAAAAAACCAACCACCACAAAAGAGAAAACCAATAACAGGAAAAAAAAAATCAAAAAAAACTAACAAAAAACAAAATAAAAAAGGCACAAAATCTACACATTCTTTAAAAATAGTAATTTCCTTCCTTGCACTGCAGGAAAACAGTCACATTTTTTAGTGATTTGACCAAATATAATACCACCTTTTACTCCTTCTTTTATTTAATTACAAACAAGGCTATAAATATAATATTTTTGCTATCTTCTGATGAACAAAAGAAGAAAGGACACTTATACCTTCACTTCCAAATCAATTTTTTACAGGGAATAGCTTTCTTTGCCCCAGGAGAAACATCCACTTTTCAGAGACAATATCATGTTGTCAGCAAATCTTTTTTGTTTAATGGAAAATCACTACTAAATTTGGCCTTGAGATTTATGAAACAGGTCTTATGTGACTGTGATGAGTTTCATAAGAATGAGAAACAAAAGGCACTGCTATTTAAAATCACAAGGTGGATTCTTAATTCTTCATGGAACTCTTGATTTCAGTAGGCTTTTTAGCAGACACTATAGTTGTATACTGCAAGGCAACAGCATATGTCATTATGTTTACTAAAATTTAATCCAGTAGCAGGTGAACTGCAGTTAACTGTTTTAATCCTACACCTGTCATTTACATGGTACTTTTCCTTCTGTGTGACCATTTTTCAATTTCTACTCCAGAGGATTATTTTGTCCATGTTGAATGTTCAGAGAGGTAACTCACTGAGTATACCTTGCAATATTTTTTGCTTTGTTACCTTCATATTTAAGTTTTCCACCTTATATTTTAGTGCATTACAATATTTTCACCTCTGTAAAAATATAAAAAATATTTGATGTTGTGTTAAAAAAATCATCCTGTAAGTAACTATATACCTATACCTGGGCCATATACGTGGATCTGAGTTAAGACTGAGAAAGTGAAGGAAAGAAATAGTATCTAATATATTTAAAGGCCACAACATAGAGTAAATTTGGATGTAACATGGAGCTATAGGCCAATGACAAAAAGAAAGTATAAAACTTTTTTAGCAAACATAAAAATAACCCCAAGCTGACCCTTGAGGAGAAACCAGTAACATGAACATCATAGTCCTCCCCATGAAGGCCTCCAGTTGCCGACAATGCATCATAGCACTCTCTCCTGTGTGAAACTACAGATCTTAAGCCCAGACAAACAGGGCAAGAATGAGCAGAACACCAGGTAATGGAGTAGAAACTAAGAACTGTGTGTAGAACAATTTTAGTTACATCATTTTTCTTTCTTTTTTTTTTTTTATGTAACAATTAGATCTGGACTAATAATGATTGAACTCTCAATATTTCAGTTATAGTAACAACACATTATTGATTTTATTTAGTTCCAAGATATGCTTCATTTTTGGCCATAAACAAGATTTTGAGCATAGCATCCTTCAGAACCTAATTCACTACATTCAATATGTTCTAATTACTACTGCTGACCTAGTGGAAACAAGGTAAATAGAGCACTGCTAATTAGTACAATGCTAACAAGAAAAATCTTAGGTGGAAGAATTTTTTTTTTTTTTTTTGAATCTTGCTGTTATCTCAGGAAACAGATATAATCTTTTATAAATGTCTTTCAACAGAAGACTGATGCTTACAAAATCTACATGGAGATTCCTTTTACAGTTTCTGCTGATCCTATTTGCTAATTTCATGTGCCAAGAAAAGAGAAAAAATATATATATTTGTATGGTGCAACCACAGTTCTATATAGATACCCATAAGAAGAAGTTACTCTATGCACAATAAGGTATTTGACTCCATCACAGTGACATATTACAGAGAAATTCAGACCTGGTGTGACATCAGAGGCCATGAGAAGTGGAAATGGATTTATGAAGATTCCACAAATTGTTAAAAGCTTCATGCTCTGTAGTCTGCTAGTGTGTTATAACCATCTACTTCTAAGGAGAAATGAAAGGCAATGGCATTCCTGAATTAATGTAAAGAAGTCTCCCAGTATGACCACAGAACAGAATAAAGGCCATAATAATAATCAACATTAAATTAATAAACAATTAATTGGAAAATTAATTTAATAAACCACAACATGAAAAGAGAAAAATCTGTGGAATACCCCTGTAAACTGCAAGGGAAGCTCACCACTGAATTTATCTTAAGATCTAAGTTACAAAAATTTCTACAATGGAAAAGGTTTCCAGTTTTGAATCAGAAGACATGCTAATAATCCAGTGGCTAATTAAAACCTGCTGCTCTTCACTTATATGATACTTCTTTTATAAAGAATATGGAATTAGAGAATATTAGATATCAAATGGTTCAGCAGAATAATGAAGAATGTAAAAAGTAAAAATTAACTAAAAGTTCAACTAAATTAGAGAGAAAAAAAAACAACAAAACCCCAAACCAAAACAAACAGAACCCCAAAACAAACAAACAGACAACAACAACAACAAACAAAAAAAAAAAAAACAAAACAAAACTGGAAAATATGCAGGAAAAAGAAAATTCTAATTGACAATATTGAGCTTCATCTTTACTACAACTGGTATTAAAATATTCCAAACCAGTGGTTCCTTTTAAACTTAAAAAAGTCTGAGCTTTACAAAAGAAGAAAATATTCCAAGGCCAGGTGTCTTATTTTTTTGGTAAAAGTATGTCTCAGACATTATTTCTCTTCATTTTAGTATGACAGCCATTTAACCAATGTATGAGAAAATTACCAGAAGAAATTGGAAAAAAAACAGTCCTGAGTTCAGAAAAGTCCTTCATTTCTTGATCTACCTACATTTCAAACACTCTGGAGGTTATACTAGAAGAGGTGTTCAGGGCATATTTTTGCTTGCTCTAAAAGTTTCAGTCTTGTGGGCTTGCACTCTCCCAGAATAAGTATCTGATCTTATGGGCAGCTTTCAGGAGTGAAGCGGCAAGTGTATACTAGAATGAGAATATTAAGGCAATGATGCCTCAAGGTAAAGCATTTTGTGTTCACTTTCAAAGGAGTATTAACAGAGAGAAACACAAAGAGCTATTCTACAGCAGCTGCGAAGGCAATTTTTTTTCTGTTAAGAAGTCTTAAGTTTCTCTGTCCTTCAGCTCTATATCCTTTAGAACATACAACAGTACTTTCCATTCCCACAGGGATATATTAAGGGCAAGCTTATGAAAAGGCTATCAGATGTTTTGAGATTTTATAGCACAGGCTATGTATGTATCTTAGGTCTGTGTGCACATGAAGTTTACAATGTATGTACTAAATATAGCTTTGATAACGGATGCACAAACTGATAAGGAAAAATAACCCACCAAAACCAGAATAGCAGCTAAACATGTTACCTTTAGCATAATGAACGTGTGTTATTCTCATATATATTAAGTGTATACAAGATTGCAATTTAAAATGTCAATTCATAGCTATTTCTGCCAAATACTATATTTTCTCTTTATGTAATCTTCTGCATTGTTACACAACACAGTAAGTCATGGAGTTTTGATCTCTCTTTTAGACCAAGAGTGAGAATGTCCTGGGTTCCAGAAGCACTTTACTTATTGGCATATCTGCTTAGATTGTATGGGAAGGGGAACAGGTGGTGATGTCTTCATTTGATAGTGTCAGTATGGAAAGCCATGTGATTTCTAAACAACACCAGGGTATCCAAATTATTATTAACTCAGGGAGTGGAACAGCACAAACATGTGAAGTTTCCCCAGATACCACTTGAAACAGATTTTTTCTTCACCCTTAAAAGTCTGTTACCAGGTCACTGTTTAAATCATAACGAGTATATTATCAAGACACATTAACTTTTCCACAATCATTCTTTATGCTCACTATTCTTTCTCTTTGCTAATGACTCACTGATGAGATGATTGTATTGTACAAGGCAATCTCTATTTCCTTTTCTGTGAGAGTATTATTACATTTCTCTTTGGGGTATTTTACATTTCCTATAAAAATATAGAGATGTGTAAATATATATAGATTTAAAAATGTGTCTGTTTCCCTTAAAAGGCAAATGTTTCTCTGTTTTTTGCAGAAACTAATAATTGAATGTTTGCAATGAAAGAACCCCTGTATTTTTTAAGTACTTTTGATATGCTTGGTATTTTAATAAAACTTTAAGATTTTTGCAAACTTTATGTTTCTTCAATAAGTGTAGATATAAGTATAGGTATATGTTCATGCATGTGTGTGTCTATGTACATAAACAGTATACTTCTGAAATGCATGCACTAAAATGTAGTTTTAGGAATTAAAATTACTCCCAAATCTTCTAATAAATTTTGTAGCTTTCATATTCCTTTCTCTTCTTTTGCCTTCCACATCTGTTTTTTCAGGCTACTATTTGGAAAAACTACAAAGCTGATAATAAAGAGGTCATTAAGAAAAAAGAATTAAACTGGTTGGATAAAGTGCTGTTAAATACTAATTGAAAAATAATAGCAGTGAAGTACCAACCTCAAAATGAACTTGTTACTGCTTGTCTCTTGAAATTACAATAATTTTACAAGTTACTGGTATTCTATGTAATATAATTATTACCAAAGAGAAGCTGGTAATGAGAATTAGTTAATCACAATCTAGTCATAAATCTATCTCCCAGTTTCTAACCTTTTAGTTTATTCTTTTACTGTGGTTTTCCTTCCTTTTCTCCATGTATTAAAAAATAATGAGGTATACATAGACATACATTGTTTTTTGCATGCAGAACTAGCATGTGAATGATGATAAAAGTTAGTTGCTAAAGCATTAATCTTTCATCTGCAGAGTTGCTCCCTAATCATATAAAAGTACTGCTTATCAAATTGGGAAGATTCCATCAAAACCATGTAAAATATTATTGTTTGAACAGAAAAGAAGACCTTACCTTTCATACTTTGTCTTTTATGTATGTGGGCATCATGACACATTTGCACTTTTGCTTTTGTGCATTCATGAAAATTGCAGTCATAACACTGCTCTGTAGTTTGAAGTCTATTTCATGACTAAACTGCACCTCCCTACTTCCTCTGATGATCCTCTCACATCAGACACTGAAGTTATGATTTCTGCAAAATGAAAGTAAATTATCTAGTGCCTAAAAAAAAATACAATCTCGTTTACAATACTCCTTGTCTCTACACTGTTGTGTCTATAGTCTTGTACTTCACCCAGTTTCTGAATTGAAATGAGAACTGCTGTATAGGGAGAATTTCTGCAGCCAAAATGCTCCCACTCAGGCAATTGCTGCCTAATAAGATAAAATTGTTTGTAAAAAGTCACTGCTGAAGACACAGGTTTAAAATAGCTACTGCCAGACAGCTCTTATTTTTGAATCTGAACTTTGTGGGAGTCCTCTGTATAGGCAATTTTAGGAAATGGCAATAACTTGTTTTTCTGAGATGTTGTTGATCTGATGTAGAATAAAGTGTATTCCTTAAGCCATTCACATGGTCGGAATTAAGAGCTGATGTCATGAATTTCAGAAGCAGACAATTCACATTTTGAAATGGCTTGACTGTTACAGACTAATTTTGATACAAATTGAAGTTCTCTTTATCTATTAAAAAAAATAATAAAAAAAAGGGAGGGAATATGTTTTGCTTCTGGTCTATATTAGTTTCAAATTTCAAGCTAACAAGTGCAGCATTCAGACTTTATTTTAGTTCATCCAAAAGAAAGTTCATACATTAATTTGGCATCTCATGACATGTCCATAGCACTCTGTAAATCATAGAATCACAGAATGGCTTAGGTTGGAAGGGGATCTTACAGATTATATAGCTACAACCCCCTTGCTGAGGGAAGGGATTCCTTCAATTAGACCAGGTTGCTCAGAGCCCCATTCAACCTGTCTATGAATACCTCCAGAGATCAGGCATTCAGGCATCTACAGCTTTTCCTGGCAGCATATTCCAGTGCCTCACCACACTCATAGTAAAAAAAAATTTCCTAATATTGAATCTAAACATTACTCTCTTTCAAACTGATTCCGCATTGTCTTGTCACTGTATGCTCTTGTAAATAGTCTTGCCACATCAAGTTCCCTTCTGGTATGGGAAGGCTGCAATTAGGTCAACTTGAAGCCTTCTCTTTTCTAGGCTGAACAAATCCAGTTTTCCCAGCCTTCCCTCCTAGGAGAGGTCTCCATCCCTCTAATCATCTTCATGGCACTCCTCTGAACTCATACCAATAGGTCAATGTTCTTCCTGTGTTAGGGACCTCAGAGCTGAATGCAGTTATTTGAGGTGGGGTCTCACCAGAGCAGAGTAGAGGGGCAGAATCACCTCTCTTGACCTGCTGGCCAGGCTGCTTCGGATGCAGCCCAGGACAAAATCGGCTTTCTGGTCTGAAAGCTCACATTTCGAGGTCATGTCCAGCCTTTCATCCATCAGTACCCTCAAGTTTTTCTCAGCAGGGCTGCTCTTGGTCTGTTCATCCTCCAGCTTGTATTGATACTGGGGGTTGCCCTGATCCAGGTGCAGCACCTTGAACTTGGTCTTTTCAAGCTGCATGAGATTCCCATGCACACAATTCTCAAAATTGTCCAGGTCCCTCTGGATGACATCCCATCTTTCAAATGTGCCAACAGCACCCATCTGCGTCGTGTCATCTGCAAATTTGCTAAGGGTGCACTCAATCCCTCTGCTTATGTCATTAATGAAGATAACAAATAAATAAATTAAATAAAGGTCTAGTTCAATTCATCAGAGAAAGAAAAAAACCTATTATAATGATTGTTTGCTAAAATACTAAGCTATGGTCTGCAGAACACATGACAGTGGGAGGAATGGTTAATACAACAGGTTGTTATAGTTCCAATACTCTGTTGGAATTCCTTCCAAAAACCTTGGAGCCAATGCCTTAGTGTTGGTAAAGATGGTTAGCAAAGGGCACAATGAATATGCATATCCTGATGTTAACTACTTTAGTCAGAGTCTTTTGTTCTGATCTCTACCCAGGCTGGGAGGAGGAGGGAACACAGGCTCGGGTGGGGGAAGGGGTCAGGGTTTCTGTGCTTTCTGCACAGGTCAGGAGCTCAGCTCTCGGCAGAGTGAGGGAGGGCGGGGGACACCCACACTGGTCCCGGCATCACTGGATAGCTGGACTGTGTTTTTCCCCTCCCTAACTCTAACATTTTCATCTGTGAGCTATCGTGGGCACCGCAGAAGCTGCTGTGAGGAAAAGAGGAGAGAGAGAGCGCCTGTTTCCTGCCCCTGCGGAGATGAGATTTCTGCAGCTTTCTTTCCGATTTCTCACAGAACCTGACCTGGGGACTGTGCCTGCCATCTCACCTGAGAGAGAGCCCAGCCAGCCGGGCGCGACATCACCACCTGCTGTCCGTAAATATAACTGCAACCCCTGAGAGAGAAGCCAGTGGCTGAGGCGCAACATCGCCATCTGCTGTCCGTAGATAGAATTGCACCCCCCCCGCCTTTTTTTGGGGGTAGCCGAAAGACCTTTTAACTGTTTGCCTTGTCGTTTGGGGTTGGAGGGGTTTATTACAAACTGTTGTTGTTTGGTTCTTTCTGGAGATATATATATATGTGTATTGTGGTTAAGAACTGTTATCCTTTTCATATACATATATGTTTCTAATTAACTTCTGTTTTTTTTCTAAATTAAAGGAAAGGGATTATTTCTTGGCCAACACAGATACCTTAGTTCTCCCCTTGAACTAAGACAAGGTGAATGTGCTTCCCTTCAGAGAAACCTTGATGGCTGGATAAATGAGCTAGTGGAAACTTCATGAAGTTCAGCAAAGGGAAATACAAAGTTGATTGTTCCTCTCTAAAAAGCACTGGTAAGGCCACATCTGGAGCACTATGTCTAGATCTGTACTCTCCACTATAAGAGAGACATGAACAAACTAGAAACAGTCCAGTGAAGGGCCACTAATATATTCAAGTAGAGGCTTCATGAGAGGAAAGTCCTGCTTATCAAGCCTGATATCCTTCTATGACAAGGTAATCCACCTGGCTGATCAAGAGAGGCAAACTGATGTAATCTTGTTGGCTTTCAGTAAAGCTTTCCTTTTGATACTGTCACCTACAGTATTGTTCTGGAAAAACTGTCCAGCCCACAGCTGGTTAGACATGTCATGTGGTGGATGAGCAATTGGCTCACAGATCAAGCTGTGAAGTGCATAGTTTTCTGCCAGGCCAGTGCAAACAGCATACATCCTTCAGAAGTATTTTTCTGTAATTTTGCCTGGTCTTGGAAGAGGCAAATCACAGAAACTTTTCTTCTAACATCTGTCTCACATTTTTGAGTATCCTAGTGAAGCAAAATGTCATCTTGTTATGGGGAAACCACAAAGTATTTCCAAACAGAGAACTGTATTCTGTGAGAACATATTTGTGTCACTCTGATTTAGCATTCATAAAAATGAATATCTATATCCATATTTATGCTAATTAATGATCCAATATTGCTCTTGTTGTGTTATCCTACTTTGCATATTCTTTTATTCCTCAGTTTGATTTATGAATGAATTCTCCATTCCTTTGTTAAGCTATGATTTTCTTGATAATAATATTAAAGAATTCAGCACAATTCTTTTTTCCATGAAAAAGCCTCTCTGTTCAGATTTTTGTTTGGAAGCAATTTTGTATTTGATTATCTGCTTATGTGGTTTGGTTTTGTATGTGTTTTGTTTGTTTATTTGTTTGTTTGATGGTTTGTTGTTTTTTTGTATATCCCTTCTCATAGCCATAAATTGATTGTGATACAGCTTGTGGTAAGCTTAAAATGGGACCTGTATGAGTACAGTACACAAGTCCCTGCCAGGCAATTTGCAGTGTGGCAACAATGCACACTAAACACCCACTTTCTTTTGAAGTGCTTTGAAAAAGCCTAGAACAAGAATAAGATAGCCTGTCATGTCAGGATATATCTGTTCCAGAAACACTTTTGATTAATTTCATTGTTCTGTCTTAAAATAAACACCTGGAAACTTGCCTGGGATGCTCACTTAGTGCAAGAAGTTGTCAAAAGAAGCATCCATACTTAAAAGCTTTCTTTATAGTTTATATGCAAAAATTACTAGTGAAGTGTTTAAATGATGCTCTCTGGATGGAGGGCAGGAGGGACCAGGGTCATTTATGTGAAGGTTATTACAGTGCTAAATTAAGCTTGTTCTAATCTTTGCAAGATCAGAATACAGAGGGTTCCAACCTTTTACAATATATTGGTCTTCAAACAGGAAATGAAAAAGAACTAAAAATTGTATTTTATTCTGTCATTGACTGTTTTGTATACCATCAGATTGACGAAATGTGCATACTTTAAACAATTAGTACAAGAAGAAGTTTTGTCAATGTCATCCTTTCTCAGTCAATTGGTACCAATGTACTTTTTCGCTATTGTTACATTTATGATTGGAAGGTAGCTAAAAAATATGGACAATATTTATAGAAATATCTGCCAATAACAGTGAAAATAAAAGATTTTTCAAACTCATACAACAACATAACAGAAGCTAAAATGACTCTATTAGTAACTGTGGTGGCTTTGACCCTGGCTACCAAAGCCACCCTGTCACTCCTTTCTTCAGATGGACAAAGGAAAGATGTTACAGTTTCAAACCTCAGTTGGAATTCCTTCCAAAAGCTTGGAAGCCAATGCCTTAGTGTCAATAAAGAGGTTTAACAAAGGACGCAATGGATATGCATGTCCTGATGTTAACAGTTCTAGCCAGAGCCTTTGTTCTGATCTCTCCACAGGCCAGAGGGGGAGGGAAAGGCTGGCTGGGAGGGGGGAAGAGGTCAGTGTTTCTGCGCTTTCTGCGCAGGTCAGGAGTTCACTGGCTCGGCGGAGAGGACAGAGGATGGGAACACACCAGGTCCAGCATCGCTGAGGGACCAGGATTGTGGGGTTTTTTTGCTCTCTGGCTTCACCGATCACCTGTGGACACCACGGACTACTGCGGGAAAGAAAGAACACACCTGTTTCTTCTGCAGAGGCTGGGTTTCTGCTGCCTTTTGTTCTTTGTCACCGAATCCATGGGAACTCACCCATCATCTGCTCCTGCCATTCCCCAGAGAGAGAGCCAGCAGGACAGGTGCGACATTGCCACCTGCTGTCCGTAAATATAACTGCAACCCCTGAGAGAGTGAGAGCACGGCCAGCCGTTGAGGTGCAACAGTGCCACCTGCTGTCCGTAGATATAATTGCATTTCCCCCCTTTTTGAGTGAAGTCAAAAGACATTTAAACTGTTTGCCTTGTCATTTGGAGGTGGAATGGTTTATTACAAACTGTTGTCGTTTGGTTCCTTTTCTGAATATATATATATATATATATATATATATATATATGTGTGTGTGTGTGTATTGCGGTTAAGAACTATTATCCTTTCATATATATATATTTTTTTTTTTCCTAATTAAAGTTCTGTTTTCTAAATTTAAAGGAGAGGGGTCATATTTTTTTCTTGACCAACATAGATATCTTAGTTCTCCCCTTGAACTAAGACAAAAGAAAATTTAATGAAAGGCATGTGGGTCAAGATAAGACATGGAGATCTCTCATCAATAACCATCATGAACAAAACACAAACAATTTTGGGAAAATTAATTTAATTTCTTACCAATCAGATCAGAGTTGGACAATGAGAAATAAAACCAAACCTTAAAACACCTTCCCCCTCCCATATCATCCTCTTCCTGACTTAACTCCTGAATTACAGTAGAATAAAATATCTTAAACACCTAGTGGAAAAAATGTGAAATAAATTTATACTGATTTTTAGACTACAGCTGACAAAAAAATAAGAAATACAGACTAACTCATAAAATTCTGAAACATCTACAAATTTTCTGATAGGTCATTGACGGATTGAGGACTATAACTTGAAAGACATAAAAACATAAGACTATTTTATCACTAGTATCTAGAGCTGCTTGTGATCATTCAAAACCATACATTTTTCCACTCGTTCTTCAGAAACTTCTAGAATATACAGAAAAATTATAAAACATATTGTTTAAAATTCAAACTTTTCCACATATATACCTTCTCTATCATATATACCCATGCAAGTACTCTAAATTTTCCTGGAAAGTCTACCAGAAACACTTAATTTCAAGTGAAAGATGTTTCAGACAGATGCAAAAATAAGGAAAAAAACACCTTTCTCCCACCACAGATTTCACCCTTACACCTGGAGACCTCTAGCTGTCTTCTTAAGCTGTCTGTGAAATTGTTGCTCATCATCATTCTGACCAGTTTTTGTATTTTTAAATTCCTTAATGATACCAGATTTTTATCAGTCAGATATACATTTTGTTAAAACTTTATTAAAAAGTGTAAATTTCTTAAAACAGTCAACAAAGCAAATTGACAGCTCATTTTCAATCATGCAGCAAACCAGATTTTAAACCTGTGAGTTGTTTTTTTTTTCCTGTGAGACTTGCCATTATTCAAGCAGAATTAATTTTAACTAACTTCTCAACTGTATTTTTCCATTGGTAATGATAAATACTTATCCCAAATTCAAACTAAACTGAGCATCCAGATGCTTTCTCTGTGAGTGAATGAGCCTGTTGGCAGACTTTTAGACCTCTGTATACTGAGAATTGTCGTACTTTTCTCCTACTTTCTTATTAAAAGGCTTTTATGCATTTCTCTGACAGAATAATAGACTTACTACCTACATATGGACATACTGTAATGAATTTATGAGCCGCCATTTTCTACTCTTTGACAGATCTGTTATTTCGACAGAACGTCAAGGTGCCACAGATTAGTGTAATTCAGCATTCAGCAGCTTACCACCTCTCTGGGAGGTGTATACAACAGTAGCATGCCAATCTATTTAAAATACTTAGAAACTGATTTTAAAATACTTAGAAAATATTATTGCACTCTGATTAATATGTGTCTACACTTTGGATACTTCAGTTCACTCACTACTAACCATTATACTTGTTTGGATTTTGCAGGCAAAATTTAGTGCCTTTTGAGATCTGGTTTTGAGAAAGTGTTCTATTAGATTTTGCAAATAGTGTGATATTTGTCAAAGGCAAGATGTGAAAATTATCTGCTGATTTTGGTCAAAAACAAATGAAAAATGTTTCAGTTTATGCTTACCTGCATCAGATCTTCTCTGAGGAAACAAATGAGATTTGGATACTGCAGAGAAGGACATGTTTTACAAATGTGTCTCCTAAACAAATAAAAATTATTATGTTCTTAAGAGAAATTCTGCAAGGAGCAACCATGTAAAATTTGGCCCAATTATCAAAATGACACTGTCATTTGTTTTCTTTTGCAGAATTATGTTAGTCTTTACCTTTCTTTGCCAGTTAAGAGCTTGGAGACCATATGATTTCCTGACATGTTCTTTGCTGGAAACAGGGCATTTGGCATTTAGTCATGATTTGAGTATAACGTTCACACTTTATAATTCCTTGAAAATTAAATTACTTTCACTAAGCAGCAGTTATGTGTAAGTGTTTCCCTTGTTGCTAATTCTGTAACACTCATTATTTTTTTGCTGTTGCACCTTTAGATAGTGGTATTATCTTTATACCAGATAGATTAGGGTTAAAATGTGTGAGCCTATACACAAAAGGCTAGTGAAAAGAAACCTCCATAAGAAAAAACATAATTGGTAAATGAGAAAAGCAAGAGCATGAACACAGAGAAAGATAACAATTTAGAAAGGCAAAAAAAAATGACAGAGAATTAAGAGTTCCAGAACTCAGTAGCTCATGAGTCAGAGAAAGGGTTAACAATCAGCTAACACATGGCATAGGGCTATGTCATATTCATATGTCAGGTTTTAACATATATGTTGTATTCGTCTCAGCTCTTGCAGTACATTATAGATATAAGAATGTGTGGTTTTGCCTCTTGAATATTTCAGTTATCCTGGTTATATGAATAGCAAACAATTCAGTAGCACCATCATTTAGCTTTCAGATATAATGAAGTGGTAATAGACCTTCCTAGCTATGAGAACATTTGAGTTTCTATGTCTAATTACAATTTTTTGAACCGTAGTCATGAAAAACTAATCATTGTGACAATAGTCTTCTGCAAATTATACTGTAGAAGCACAAAATGCAGGCAATTTAATGTTTGCTATGGTTCATCAAATTCAGACTCCTCATGCATAACTTGGTCACATTTATTTGTGCACCACAGGGGCGCAACTCCAAAAGGGAGAACCAGACCCAGAATGTGCTTCACAAAAAGATGTCGTTGCCTTGGCAACTAATACGGTACTAAATGTTCTGACAGGTAGCATATCTCACAACATTGAAACACATGGTTCTTGTTGCAGAAAATGTATGCAACCCCAAATCCAATACTGAAAGTGAATGCAGTAGACGTTCCTTTATATTTTACCCCAAAATACTTGTTTTGCCCATATAAAGTTGTGTCCCATTTCTCTTCCCATCTGTCATTTGATAATTGAGTTTTTCCCAACACATTATTTTATCTAGTGTATCAGTCTTTTATCTTCCTCCAGTTTTTTCTTCCTTAATTTTCTGTTTCCAAGGTTCCCTCTGTTTCCCACATGCATCTCAGGTTGTTTCTCTTTTTATGTGAGCTGAGAGACTCCTTAGGAAAAATCTTTCCCTTTGAATTTCAGTTCCCTTCCATTGCCCTGCCAATAACCTTTAATTTAGCCTGAAGAAGAATTTTCAGTGCCAGCATATGATCTGGGTTCACAAGGGCCAGCTGGGACTGGTTTGTTGTTCCTAGAATCCTGTCTTACAATGCTTGCTGAACACTCTGAGCTCAGAAGTTGATATCTGTCAGACACCCTGGATCAAAGTGATTACTGGAAAACATATGACAAAGGAAATATGATAAAGAAAATTCTGTGAATGGAAAAATGGAACAGTCTTACCCATGGTGAAACTCATCAGAAATATGGAGAAGGAGACATATATTCTGTGTTTACAGTGACGGGGTACAAGAAGAGATTAAGAATAGAGCAACTAAGGTGGCTCCTTTAGATACAGTCTTTTAGGTCTCCATGGCCTGATTTTGCTTGGAATAGAGTTCATATTCTCCTTAGTAACTGGTACAGTTCTGTGTTTTGGACTCAGTATGACAATAATGTTGATAACACACTGATATTTTGGTTGTTGCTAAGTAGTGCTTACCCTAAGTTAAGGAGTTTTCATTTTCTTGTGCTTTGCCAGTGAGGAAGAAAGCTGGGAGGAGGCATAGCTGGGACTGTTGACCTGAACTGGCCAGAAGGATATTCATATAATAACCAGAGAATCATACAATGATTAGGGTTGAAAGGAACCATAAAAATCACCTGGTTGCAATACCCCTGCCGTGGCCAGGGACCTCTTCCACTACATCAGGTTGCTCGAAGCCCTCTCCAGCCTGGCCTTAAACACTTTCTTGAATGAGTCATTCACAACTCCTATGAGTAACCTGTTCTGGTGCTACACCACAGCCACAGCAAAGAATTTATTCCTTTTTTCGAGACTAAAAGTCCCTTCTCAGTTTAAAGCCATCATCCCTTGTGCCACCACTACATTTCCTTGTCAAAAGTCCCTCCCCAGCTTTCTCATAGGACCCTTCATTCCCTGGAAGGTATTCTGTATTTCATGCCATATAAAATCATGTGCAGTATATAAAATGGGGGGAGTTACTTGTAAGAAGGCTCATCAGTGCTCAGGGATGGGCTGGGGACTGGTCAGCAGGCAGTGAGCAATTGCATTGTGCATTTTTCTTGGACTTTACCATTTTTTTCCGTAATTCTCCTCCTACTACTCACTGGGGTGGGGTGGAATGAGTGAGTTGCTGTGTGGTACTTAGTTGCCAAAATGCTCCAATCTCACATTTTTAGTTTCCTCAGTTATGACAATCTAAGTGTGACAAAACACTTTTTGTGCTCCATGGAGCTTTGTACAAAGGATTTCACATTTGAGACACTAGTTTTACATGATGGAATTATCTATTAGATATTAAAATACAGATTTTCCTGTTTTACAGATATTTTTATTGTTAATTGCCACCACGAACATGTTTATAACTTTTATTTGTAGGATAGGTGTTCGTCTCTGTCTGTAGGGTTTTTTTTTCCTCTCCTTGCACTGTTTATTTTCTACCTTTTTTTTATAGTGCAAGTTCTAAAATGTTTCAGGTGTAATTTCTTTTGCACTCAGCAGTTTCATTCATCAAACTTTGATTTAGGGAAATATTTTAACATTAAAAATTATCTTGCATTTTATTCAGTGTTTGAGTGTTTGATTTTTTTTGGTTGGTTGGTTTTTTTTTAATTTGTTTTTCTTGTTGTTCTTTTAAAGCAGGCACATAAAAGAGCATCCAGACACTTCTTAAATTCATTTACTTTAACCTTTTTCTTTGATTTAGGATTAACAATTTTATAAACTACTTAATGGTAAATGGCTTTCTGACTCTAAGACAAGGCCAAGAACCTTTGTCTTTTATAGTTTCTGCCTGAAGATCAAATGCATGTTTTCTTAAGTACAGATAGGATTGCGTAGTCTTAAGTTAATGGGAACATTTAGGATAAGCAGTGAGAATCTCATTGTAGGTTTTCCTCAAAGCTCAAAAGAATTTAATGTTTTCTATTTGTCCAGTCACTTACTCAGTTTCTCTTTCATTACCCAAAACTAAAAGCTAGGCAATTAATGTGCTGTGAAAAACACAGAATTTTTATTTTTCTAACTTCACCAGTGTCTTACTATTTCAGGAATTCCACCAATGAACGAATAAATAAATGGAGTTTTAAGACAATATGGAACACTCCTCCTTGTAAAACACATCATTTGCAGCTTTCTATACAACTGAAAACACTGCATAGCAGTTTGGAATGCAAAAAAAAAAAAAAAAAAAAAAAAAAGTACTTTCTCTCCTTTCTCTTTAATTTTTGGAAAGACAATTTCCACTTGGAAAATGTGCAGTATTGTTATTTCACAGATTATATTTGACACAACTTCCCCAAATTTCTTATATACATAATGGGCAAAGCACTATTGTTGTTCTCTGTCAAGCTACTTTCATTTTCAAAAAAAAATACAAGCCTCTAAATAGAGAAGAATGAAAAGAAACTCAAAGCCTGAAGATTTGGTATTATGAAACAAAAGATTTGCAACAGACTTACAGTTTTCAGCAATAACTTCCACAAAATATGTAAGTAATTACCAACACACTTTCAGTAACTGACACTTGGGAGCCTGCCACATTAAAATTATTGATATTTTAAGTTTCAGAGCTCTTCAGAAAATATGTGTTTTGTGGCATAAGATGTAAAGAATGAAGAAAATGAAGGTTGCAATGAGCAACGTTTTAGAGCCCAGGAGATCAGAAATATTAAATAGATCTTTTTAACTGGATTTCTTAGTCTAGGAATTTTTGTCAGTTGGTATATGTTTCTTTTTTATTTCTTCATGTCTTCATCTCCTATCAGGAAAAAGAGACATCCCAAGAGTTTGTAAGTTGGAATTGGGAATTTCGCTTTCTGCAGAACCATGTATATAAGGATATCAAAGTTGTTTAGATGTCTAAGGAATGTAGTATGTATCTAGGGGAATTTAAAAAACCAACTAGACAGCTAACATTCATCAAAATCTGCTCTTTGAAAAGTTTCCATGATGATGGTTAAGTACTGTAATGCCCTTTACAGAAGTAAAATCATACTCTAAATCTAAATTTAAACAGGATAAGATATATATACAATGAAATGAAATCATGCATATTTCACCAAATGGCTAAGGTTGGAAATGACCACCGTGGGTCATCTGGTGCAACATCCCTGCTCAAGCAGCATCATACTGGAGCACATTGCACAGGATTGCATCCAGACAGTTAAATGTCTCTAGTGAGGGAGACTCCATAACCTCTCTGGTCAATCTGTTTCAGTGCACAGTCACCCTCACAGTAAAGTTCTGCATCATAAGGTGGAATTTCCTGTGCATCAGTTCCTGCCCTTTGCCTCTTGTCTTATTGCTTGGCACCACCAAGAAGAGCCTGGCTCCATCATCTTGACACCCTCCCTTCAGATACTTAAAGACATTGATGAGGTCTCCTCTCAATCATCTCTTGAGGCTCAACAGGCCCAGCTTCCTCAGCCTTTCCTTGAAGGAGATGCTCCAGTCCCTTAACCATCTTTGTTGCCCTCCAATGGACCCACTTCAGGATCTGCACGTCTCTCTTGTACTGAGGAGCCCAGAACTGGACACGGCACTCCAGGTGCCCCTCACCGGGGCTGAGTAGAGGGGCAGGACCATCTCCCTTGACCTGCTGGCAACATTCTTCCTTAATACACCCCAGGATACTATTAACTTGCTTTCTTGGCCACAGGGACTCACTGCTGGCTCATGGACATCTTGTTGTCCACCAGGATCCCCAGATCATTCTCCACATTTTTGCTTTCCAGCAGGTCAATCCCAGCCTGTACTGGTGCTTGAGGTTACTGTTTCTCAGGCACAGGGCCCTGCACTTGCCTTTGTCGAATTTCAGATGGTTCTTCTCTGCCCTTCTGAAGGGCTGCACAGCTCTCTGTGGTATTGGCCCAGAACTCCTCCCAGCTTTGTATCATCAGTGAACTTGCTGAGGAGGCATCTCCCTTGTCATCCAAGTCTTTGATGAATAGGGTAAACAATACTGGGCCAGGTATTGAACCTTGGGGAACACCCCTAGTGACAGGCTTCCCTGTGCCACTGATTATGGCCCTCTGGGATCCACCATTCAGCCAGTTCTCAATCCAACTCACTGTCTTCTCATCCAGTCTGTATGTTACTAGTCTTAGAAACTATTCTGATCTATAGCTTTTATTCTAATAAGTATTTTTTTTTTAAACAAGATGAGAGAAGGAGAGAGTAAAGAACATGGAGCTAGACTTTTCAGTGGCACTTAATAACATGATAAGAGACAATGGCCACAAACTAAAATTCCAGGAACTCCATTTGAAAAGAAGAAAACACTCTTTTACTGAGACAGGTTGAAAACTGGAAAATGTTCCCCAGGGACTCTGTGAAGTCTCCACCTTAGAGATATTCAAAATTCACCAGGAGACAGTCCTGGGCAGCCTGGTCTAGGTGACCTTACTTCAGCAGGTGAGCTGGACTAAATGATCTTCTGAAGTCCCTTCTAACCTGAAGAACTCTGCAGTTCTATGAATTTGGGAAAAGATGTTATGTTCTACCAAGGTTTAAAAATGTTTAGGGTTAACAGTAAAAACCACAGGCAATTAAAATAGCACATTAGAAACTGTATTTGCCATTTGTTTCCTTTCAAATTTATTTTTTTTTTTAAGAAAGAAATTAAAATTACAGTTACCAGCAGCACAAGTGAGCACAATTTGCTTGTAAGCCTCAAAATGAAGGTAATTCAGACTCGAGGTTTTAAGTAAAGTGTCAGAGCTGGTAGATTTATGACACTCCTTTTACTATCACATTGCTGTGTTAAGTATTAAACATGTGACTACACATTTTTTGGAACTGTGTCCATTGGTCATGAAAATTATAAAGACGGTTAAATCATATTTTCTGGTTCTAACTAACTAATTGCTGGTGAATGAAGCAACTTCTATTCTGATTAAATTGAGGATTTGGAAAGCCTTTAAAGGAATCAGAAAGGTCAGAAGCCAGAAGCATAGTAAGTTAAGGGACCTCATATTTATAAACGCTGTTCAGCATCACCATTATCCTTTGTAAATTAAAACTGGCTGAAATAGGTAAAATTAGTCATTTAAGGTTTCTTTTCTGCTCACCCCTGACTTCTGGTAAACCATGGATGTTGGTTTATTTTTTAAATAAAGGATTCATTGAGAACTTATCTTTCTTTCATATACAGCAACTGTCATGTGTAGCTCTTACCTTTAGAGAAACATGCTTTTCAGCTCTCAGATATGTTTATGACAAAATGTAATGCACTGCTGAAGCAGAATGTATGTAAACTGTCTTGTACCTCTACTTAACCACATATTGACACTTCCAAAATAAAGTTGGAGCATTTTTAATACAGTTAATACTCACAGTAGATCCCATATTACAGAAGTTTACTGTTAAATCTCTAAATCTTTCAGTATTCAAATAAAGTCTGCCTGATATTCAGTACTGCTTGGCAACAATTTTTCCAATTATCTTGTGAAATATCTGGGATTCTGTGACACCTAGAATCCATTAAAATGTGCCTAAGGACTTCATTGAAGATTCTCCATTTGCCTTAAACTCCAACTCTTCGATGAAATTAGTCTTATAATTATTTTAAGTGTCTGGTTCTGATTGTTTTGGTGAATTCTAAGATTGCAATTAAAAGTAAGGAGATGAATACTGATGGTAATTTATATAAGGAAAGCTGGCTATTTTGGAGGATAAGTAATACTAGCTCTCAGAAGAAAATTTAAAAAATATAGAAGTGAAATAGTATGATGTGAACAATTTATCAATACATTTGTTTTTCATAATTACTCAGCAATCTCAATTTTTTTAATTTTTAGGAAAATAGAAATTAATTGTGTGTGTACCCATGTACATTTAAGGAAGGAAAAATAACGGTAAAAATCACAAAAGATAAAATTTATTATTCCACTGTCATGTATTTAAAGTTCATACAACTTCTTAAAGAAATCTCAGCATTCAGCATGTTTGAAAACCCAGTTTCATAAAAGATGAAAAATATGTCAATCTGCATCTATTTTCTTTGATCTTTTTTTTATTCATATACTATATACATGTTTTTCTGATTTAACTGTGGACTGTAAATCCTCAGAAGAAAAGACTGTCTCCCCAGTGTCTGAAATATTTTGGATACTGCAGAGTTATTGACTAAAAATATTGTAATACATGTAGTTAGATATTCCTCTTTGTCAATGTTCTGTCACACATATTGTTTGTCAGAACCTCCAGAATAGTCTTAAAAGTAATACATGATTATTAAAGTGACCTGAAAATTCACAATTTTTTTTTTTTTGTTTTTAGCCTTCAGAATGTGTGTTTGAAACTGAAAATATTGTTAATAAGGCACTTTGTGCCTTTGCTTATTTTCCTGTAAGGAAAGAGATTTATTTTTCCATAGCCCACATGGCCATGTAATAAAATGTTGTTACATTGCTTTGAATTTTTATTAGTGTGAATGTTCTTTTCTTTTATGTTTTAGTTGGAGTTTTTTAACATTCCAATTTAAAAGAATTTAATTACAACATAGTGTTCCAGGATGCTCTTTTATATACTTCTCTCTGACTGAAGAGATATTTATAATTTTCATTTTGATTCTGGTACATGGTAGAATATTTTATTATAAAGGAAAGCTCATGAGCCAAAGATGGGGAGAAAAATCTATTCTTCTTGATTGCAAACTTGTAATTCACCCAACTATCAGTTTCTAAAGCTTTTGAAATTATTTATATCTACAACAAAAAGTTTCTGACCTGCTCAAAATTTGAGGGCACTCACTCAAAACATTTGGATCACAGCTTGCATTGTGACTCTCCCTTTGCAAGGACATAAAAGTAACCACCACTTTTCTGTCCTGGAAGAGACTGGAGATACTGAAAGCATGAAATTTACTCTAGGAGATGTTCACTGACATGAGTGGGCTAGTTAGAAGTTTCTTTCAAAAGACTCTGCCATCTTTGCTTTCAGCTTTTCTAGAGTTCTGTTAACTATTTTCATTTTGCTTCTATCTCCAAAAGGGAGGGCAAAGAATGAAGGAGGTGGCAATATCACAGGAACAAGATCCAGAGGAAGGACAGCATCTTGTGCGAAACACTTAGCTGAAGGAGAACAACCCAAAAAAAAAAAAAAAAAAAAAAAAGAAGAAGCAGGAGGGAAGGATACAGGGATGTTGCTCCTCTGTAACTCTGATAGTCAGCTGAAGGTTTTGTAAATAGTGTTATCCCCCTTCTTGCAACTTTTTTAAACTAAAGTTCATTCATTTGACTATGAATGAAACTGTTTGCAAATAATGCCATTTCAAAGCTTTCAAGTACTACTTGCTCCAATTTCTTGTACTACTTATATTTTTAAACCATTTTCTACATATTTATATTTGTATTTTCTAAAAGTTAATCAGAAAAAAGAATTAGAAATTTTCTGTGCAGAAAGGACATAAGATATACCAGGCTGAAATACAAATTGTCGTGTTGGATGTTACAACAGGGAAAAGCTCTAACCTTATGTTTATGTAAGCATATTTTCAGGCCTATCAATTGTTATGTAGTGACATTGTGTATATGATTGGACTACTCTAAACCCACATATGTCAGAAAGCATGCATACTGGTATCAGCTACTGCTTGATCTTAGCCAAAAAGCTGAACTCTTTCCAGTGGTGCCCAGTGACAGTACCAGAGGCAATAGGCACAAACACAGAAGTTCCATTTGAATACAAGGAATTGCATTTTTACTGTGATTGTGACTGAGCACCGGCACAGGTTGTGGATTCTCAATCCAAGGAGACATTCAAAAGCCATCTGGACAATGTTCTGGACAATGAGATCTGGGGCGCCCTGCTTGAGCACATGGGCTGGACCAGGTGACCTTCAGAGGGCTTTGCCAGTCTCAACTATTCTGTCATTCTGTGAATTTGAATCCACTGAACCTAAATCCTTACTTATACAGGTCTTAGAAATCTGTCCAAGCTGTGAACTTAAAGCCTACATTCCTTACATCTGTGTTTTGAAAAGTCACTGTTTCATCTAGAGCTTATGTGGCTTGATATCAGCCTCTATTCCAGTTCTTACTAGTCACTGTAGGATAATAGTGGGAGTTGAAACACTGGGGGGAAAGAAAGTATTGAGTTGAAGCCAGAATATATGACAATGGAGGATCACAAAACTCCCTATAGGATATTTTCCTAAAGGAAATCAGCCAACATAGAGACATTTGTTATTATTTTTTCTTATGAACTGCAACACAGATAATCAAAACTTTATTCTTTTTTTTTTCACTAGACACATGGCTATTTAGACTACCCAGCTTCTGAAGAACTTGTGTGAAGTTTTGCACATGTGTACTTGAGAAAAAAAAGATTCAATGTGTATTTCTTCGACTTATTTGCAAATTACATACCTGTGTGAAAATGAAAATTAAAAATGAATGTGAGCTTTTAAAGTTTGATGAAGAAAAGAAAAAACGCTTGCTTTTGGTTTACTTTTTTTTTTTTTTAATTTTCCAACAAGTAAACTGAGCTTCTTCACCATTATCATGGGTAAACATTTTGATAAAATTCACAAAGGAAATAATCCATGAAGAAATGTTAGAACTGTTTTGTATTGCAACTTTCAGGTACTTATGAATGCCATAACTAAAAAAGCTATATGATTATATTGCATGCATCTAAAGCCATTTAGAAAGCTTAATATGCCAATATAAGTGTAGAGAATGGAATTTCTAGATAAGTTGCAGAAGAAACTATTCCTTACCACAAATATTGCATAAGGTGTTAACAAATTATTTTTTATGCAATTTAAAGGTTTTCATATAGATTCACACTATATCAAAGATACTTTTAAGTTGACAGATGTAGACTGCACTTGTATCACACTTGTTTACATTCAAATCATATGAAATAGAAAGCTGAAATAACCAAAGCAGTTTCCAGCAGATTGGAACACATTGATTGAGAATACATTAATTTTGAAAACCTGTTATGTCTGTGTCAGACTAAAGAATTAATGTAATAAAAGTCGTATCGGCAATAGCTGCGTGTGGGAGGGAATGTATTATGAAGTCAGTGGAGAGACAAAGATGTGAATTCTAAACTGTAAATTTTGCAAATGCAAAATACTTTGTCTGAAGTGTACAATCTTTGACTCAAAAACCTTTTTACATCAATATTTATATTCATTATTTTATTTTTAATTTCTTTATTTTTACATTCTGTTTGATTATCATTTTATTAAAATCTTCATGCAAATAGGTCTTGAAAAGTATGTTTTTGCATATTAGCAGACCAATGAACTATAGAAGACTTTAAGACTTGATGTCCATGATTAAACAATAGAAACCTGAAGAGAAAGTTGAACATAGTAAGAATAGAATATCAAATATGTAAATATATGTAAATAAATACAATGCAGTAGAGTGCACCATTTATCTTGTTTAATTTGGAAGGACAGTGAGCTGGAGTCTATGAAATGTGATACAGTCATAGCTACCCAGTTTTTATGCCTTATGAAAAGGAATGTGAAGAAAAGAGAGGTATTCAGAAGCATGCTACTGCTATAAATACAGATAGTTATTCCTAAGCTTGGCCACTTATTTGATGAGACTTTAATGGCAGGAAAGAGCCTTTTACTAAAATCGTCTCTCTGGTTGCTTTTGACTGACTGACTGCTCCTTTTCTATGCATACTGTTATAATTGCTCCTGTGTACTCCCCTTTTTTCTCCAGAATCATTCTTTTTGGAAAAAATCTGTTCATCACTTTTAAAAGGAGACCTTCCCTGCTGTCTCTCTTTCTATGTTATGGGTCTGAAAGTTGAAGTATCATTTGATTTCTTCAACGATAACTAGAAATTTGCCAAGAATACAGAAACTGAGCACCTTCCAGCCTAGGCAAAACATGATTTACCTAGCACAGAAGGCAGAAGAGTTGGCCATCAAATTAGTAGCATTTTATACATTAATGATCTACTAACAATTTAGAAAATTAGTAGCAATTTATGCTTTATGGGCATCCATGGCAATGATGCATTTTTCCCGATGTTTAGAATGCTATTTCCCCACAAATCTCTTACTGTTATTGGGAGAGCTTAAAGATAGCTGATGGTTTCTATTTTATTGGTCTTTTGGATAAAATTGCTATCTGAATCCTTAGTTTTTTACAGGTTGTGGGTTGAGAATAAAAATAATGCAACAAGCAATGAGGCATATATATGTTACTGTGTGTATCCATGGACTCTAATACTTTGGATAAGATCATATTAACACTGAAATCAAGAGTTAGATCATCTTAACCAGCACCAAATAGTTTAAATTCAGTACTGCTATTTTGAGCAGACAATAAGGATTCCTGGGTAGAACTCCATAGCTGTGCACGCATGTGCTCTGAACATAGTGTTAAATGTATGTGAGCCAGATGACAATTGACCAGTGCGTCTGGAAGCAGATAAAGCATAATGTCATGCATGCAAGCCACAGAATGAGGAACAGCGTAGTGAAGTATTTTGGTTAATTAATATTATTTCTTGGGTAGGTTAATCAGCTTCAGTGTGGAAGTACATTTGACAGAGGTATGTGGCTTTCATTCTGAAATTTGTTCATTTGCTACCTGCTACTTCATCTCTATGCTCCACTGCATGATGCAAGAACACCCTTTTCATGTGCTTCTTGTGGTGCGATACAAGCTGTGTGTATGGCAGCTATGCTGTGAAAATCTTCTTTGGAAAAGGATCCCTCCTTGGTATACTTCATTTAATTACATGGTAGGGATGTCTTTTCTGTGAAACAAGGATCCTGGCTTTCTGGAGAAATTTCTCTTCATGTTTACTGGTGTTCTTTCAACACCTTTATTAATGAGGACTTTTAGTCTCTATTTGTTTTGGGGTTTGTCTTGTTGGTTCCCCCCCCCCCACCTTCTCTAAATTTGGAAGAATTTATAAACATTTTCCTGTAACTCAGTGTGAACATTGTTTTGACGTTTACCTTCACACTTGTTTACATATCTTGCATACTAAAGTCTGTTGGTTAAACAGAACTAGGCTGACCTTTGTCAAACAAGTTAATTCTTTTATATTTGAGATGGATACACAGGTTCTGCTAAAATATGACAGATATATGATTCACCATTCAGGTAAATAATCTCGAAGCCACCATTTTAACAAGAAATCCACATTTTACTAAACTGACATGAGCCTAGATTTAAAAGAAGAGACCAGCATAAACAGCTTGCCACAGGTATGAAGTGATACAGTTTGAAAGAAAAAGAGAGGGTATCTACATTTGGACAAGTGATGTGTCCACAGTGTGGATGGTAAGACAGACCCTTAAGCAACTCTAACCTCAGCTGAATACATTGGACACATCAAAGTGTGGCACTGTACATCTACCAAATTGATACTGAAAGTATCTCAGCAGGGTGTTTTATCTTCAGAGAATCATAAAATAAGTTAGGTTTGATGGGATATAGAATAATTTAGTTTGGCATGGGGAACCCTCACTCAGGGCAGAACCAGCTTCAAAGCTGAATGTATCTTTGAAGTTACATCAAGTTGTTCAGAGGTTTAGGGGAATTTTACTTGAGAGTGGTGTCAACCTAAGGACTTAATCTCTGCAATGTGGATGTAACCTCAGTATCATTGTCTCTGACCTAACTGTTTTAACAGTCTGTCTCATTCTCTATCTCATAATTATATGGTGCCCTTCCTCCCAGGCTTTGCTGCATTTGGATGAGAGTGAAGACAGTCCAGCTCCTGTTCCTGATGATTTGGTGAACAATATGGGACATTTTTTTGATATATATGTATTTTACTATTTTTATTTGTTCTACAACAACTCCTACAAGAAAACTGCTTTCTTTACTTTTAATGTCTTCTTCATCCACAAAGTTCTCACTGAGAAATTCTGGGAATGAGAGAATTTAGATCTCCCTTTTGGCCTGAAAGGTCTTCTAGTGTATGACACAGATACAATCATATCTTTGAAGTAAAGTGACTATATTCTTTGATGTGTGTTAATAAGCGAAGCTATGTGAGTAAAAAAAAAAAAAAAAAAAAAAAAAGAAAAAAACCAAAAATCAAACAAACAAAAACCAGCCAGCTAAACAAAAAAACCCCTACCCTAACTCTCTACATTTTATACCTGTGCTGTTGATAATCAAAAGACAAACCCCAAAAAACCTTGTCCCATACTTGTGAGTGGGTGGACAGCTGGGCACAGGGACACCTTGTGAAGTCTGACTCCCCAGTATACCAGTACCCACTTTTTGTGGCATGAAAGGAACTTAACTGTGACAGAGAAAAAAAAAAAAAAAAGAAAAAATGACATGACTTCATCCCTTGAAAATTCAACTAAACTGTAACAAATCTTTTTTTCTGCCTCGAAAAGGAGAAAAGAAAAAAGAAAAAGGAAAAAAAAAAAACAAGAAAAGGAAAAGAAAAATCAAAGGAAAAAACAAAAGAAATAATAATAATAAATAAAAAAATAAGACGAAGAATAAGAAACAACTATCCAACATGAGAGTCTGCTCGAAGAAATTGGAATACTGACAATTCCCTCTATTGCTCCCATCAGACAAAACCTGTTAATATTAGTGCCTTGAGGGGCAGTTGAAGAGTAAGCATTATAACATAAAAGGGTAGAATCTAGGAAAAGTATCTATAACAATTTTAATAATATTATTTTGATTAAGGCTTTTCCTGTATAGTAGACATTTTTTTAATTTCTTTTTCCCCCCTTTTCTCTAATAAAGCTGGTCTAGAAGCACTTCTTTAATTAGACTAGTAGGATTTGAATTAGAATAAAATCAAATTTTTGGCTATACACAAAGTGTATTTCCTTTCTGCTCATAAGATTTTGAATGTAACATATTCAGCAATGCATGTTATCCTGAACAATATAGTAAACTTAAGAAGATGAGACACATGGCAGGGTAGAGTAGGTAGGGAGAATTCTACAGTACAGAAATCAGTACCAATCTTTAAGAAACAGGGCCCTTATGAAGGTGAACTGGAATGAAATAACACTTTCATCAGTTTCAACAGCTTTAAATAGATATCTCTCCTTTAACTGTTAATGCAAGATACCTTTTGGCTCCTGTTTGAATTGTTGGCGGAGAAGGTGGTGTCATGTTTTTCCTCCCTACATGTCAGTCTGGTCCTAGCTAAAAAGAACAGAAGGGCCTTTTGGAAAGAATTCTTAAATAAGCATATTGAAACATATATGTTTGCCAAGAATTAGAAGTGGTTAAAGGGAATAAATGGGACAAAGGAAGAACTCACAAACTGATTTATAATAGTTGCACTTTACACTTTTGTGCTGATTATGTAGCAATGGAACATTTTTAGAGACAAGTATGAATGTGTGGTTGTGTTTGAGATGAAGAAAGCTGTGGGGGATCTACTCTACTTATAAATGACAACAGAAATTAGCAGATCAGAGAAGGTCAGCCACTCACATTTCTAAAGGATTGTTCTTACTTTCTGTGGCACACTTTGACCGTGGGAAAGAAGGATAATATAGAAAGATAATATTTTTTCTTCCATTTTCAGACATTTCTTTTTTTTTTTTTTTTCTTTTTGCAGTGGAGAAGGCAACACACAATGAGTTGGCACTGTTAGGATTTAAACCCTTTCTCTGTTTAATTTGTTTAATTAATTTGAGGAATGCATTTAGTGCAGGTAGCTTGATGTGCAAATGCAGTGCAAGTTGTAGGTTGAGCTCTGCATGGTGGGAACTCAAGACAAGAGGACGTGAACTTGTTCCAATCTTTGCAGAACAAAGAGCATGGGATCTGTGGCACTGGCCAGGTGACTGGATGCTCCAGGATGCAGCAGCATCTGAGGACTTAGGTAGAAGATGCCAGACTATTGCACTCTTAGACAGTGAGGGTATAAAAGTCCAGGATGTCCTTTGTTGAGGGACACTCTTTGGAAACATGCAGACTGGGCTGTTATTCTATTGTTGCACCATGATTAAATTACTTTAAAGATCCAGACATTTGACACTCTGCTGCGAGAAACCTAGGGTCAAGCTGATAAAGAAACCTTGTTTGACTGTGTGAGAGTGGTCTGTGTAAGGGGTCAAGTGGAGCACCTACTGACGCATTAGAGCTGCCTGCTGCAAAAAGGCTTTCGTGCCAACTCAGGTGGTGTGAGTGTGACTCTCAGAGTGGCTCTTGGATGACCAGACAGGAAAGTTTCTTAACAAATGCATTGTAGAATCCTAACTATATTCAGAAAAACTTGATAAATGGTTACTATGGACTTTTCTGTTCATCTGAGAGTTGGCTCTTTTCATGTAATTTTTCTTTATTTTCCCAGCAGTAATGGCTGAGGTCGGGGCAAACACCTGACAAATGTATCTCTTCCTAGTTGAGCTCAATGACGTATTTCTCCCAGGCAAGAATTCATTCTTCAATTTATCATCTTTGGAGCTGTCCCTAACGTTATTAACATTTTGTACTTGCAGTAGATGGGGGAGTTCAAAGAAGTTCAGAATATGAAGATAAGATGTACAGGCAGGTTGAATTTGTTGCTGTTTGTTGTGTTGCTAGTTCATACTTTTTTTTTGTGAAAGTGAAAAAGTGAAAGTGGCTCTTTAGAGATCAGAAATTTTAGCATTTTACCTTGTTGCCTACACACAAAATGCAATAGAATAGGAAAAAGCAGATAAACAATAAATGAGTGGGAAGAAGAGGAAAAAACATGTAATGGGGAGTGGGGAAAAGAAATCATAAAGAAAGTTATGTCTGGTAGGCTGTTTTCACAGCTAAAATAGCCTTTTAGATGAAGTGAAATGATATTTTAAGTAACAAGAAATGTGGAACAAATTATGAAAGAATGAGCTGAAAGTTCACAGAATCATAGAATATTCTGAGCTGGAAGGGACCCAGAAGGATCGTCAAAGTCCAACTCCTGGTCCTGCACAGAACAGTTACAAGAACCACACCATGTGCCTGAAAGTACTGTCCAAATGTTTCTTGAACTCTGGAAGAAGTGACCCCTTCCCTGAGGAGCCTGTTCCAGTGCCCAACCACCTCTCTGAATGAAGGACCTTTCTCTAATATCTAACTTAACCTTCCTAGACACGCTTTCGGGGTCCAATTACTGGTCACCACAGAGAAGAGATCAGTGGTTGCCTCTCCACTACTCCTCATGAGGAAGCTGTAGACAGCTATAAGGTCTTCCCTCAGTCTCCTCTTCTCGAGGCTAAACAGCCCAAGTACCCTCAGCTGCTTCTCATATGCCTTCCCCACTAGGCCCTTCATCATCTTCATTGCCCTCTTTTGAACACTCTCTAATAGCTTAATATCTTTCTTATATTGTGATGCCCAAAACTGCACACAGTACTCATGGTGAGGCCTCACCAGTGCAGAGCGGAGCAGGACAATTCCCTCCCTCGATCAGCTGGTGATGCTTTGCCTGATGCCCCCAAGGACACAGTTGGCCCTCCTGGCTGCCAGGGCACTACTGACTCATATTAAATTTGTCATTCACCAGGACACTCAGGTCCTTTTCTGTGGTGCTGTTCTCCAGTCTCTCATTCTCTAGTCTACATACATCCAGGGTTGTCCTTGTTAAACTTCATGCAACTGGTGATTGCCCAGCCCTCTAATTAGTCAGATCTTTCTGTGGGGAGTCTCTCTGGGGAGTCTCTGAGGGAATTGACAGCTTGTCCAAATTAGTATCATGGACAAACTTACTTAGCATACCTTCCAGTCCTATGTCCAGGTCATTTATGAAGGTGCTGAAGAGGATGGGGCTTAAGTTGGAGCCCTGTGGATCCCCACTAGTGACAGGTTACCAGTCTGGTATTACCCAATTCAATATTATGCTCTGTGCTCAACATGTGAGACAATTGCTTACCCACAGTGACGTGTTTATCCAGCTGTGTGCTAGAAATTTTGTCCAGAAGGATGTTCTGAGGGACAGTATCAAAAGCTTTACAGAAATGAAAAGAGATTATATCAACTAGATGAGTTAGCTTGTTATAAAGAGAAGCTAGGTTTGACAAGCAGAACTTTCCCTTTACGGAGGCATGCTGGCTGTGACCTATGACAACTTGGTCTTTCAGGTGTTTTTCAAGATCTCCCAAAATAATCTTCTCCATAATTTTACCAGGCACTGAAGTGAGACTGATAAGTCTGTAGTTTCTGGGGTTCTCCTTCCTGCCCTTCTTGAAAAATGAGACAATGTTTGCCAGCTTCCAGTCAGCTGGGACCTCTCCAGATTCCCAAGGCTGTTCAAAAATCATTGAGAGAGGCATCAGGATGACATCATCCAGTTCTTTGAGTATTCTCAGATGAATTCCATCAGGCCCCATAGATTTACATGGATTCAGCTGGAGCAGAAGATCTCTCACAGCTTCAGGGTCAATTGGAAGTTTAGCATTCTTATAGCTATGGTCCTTCAGCTCAGGGTGCTTGGACCCTCTCAGCTCATTATCAGTGTGGAAGACAAAGGCAAAGAAAGTGCTAAACACCTCTGTCTTGTCTGTGGTCCCTCTTTATGAGGTGACCATACTCATCCTATGATGAGCCAATTTTGTTTCTGCCTTTTGCTATTAAATTATTTTAATAAATTCTTTTTATTGTCCTCCACATTTCTGGCCATCTTCAACTCCAACTGAGTTTTGAATTTTCTCCCTACAGTGGCAAGAAACATCTCTGTAGTCCTCCCATGTCCCCTAACCTTGCTTCCACTGGGCATAGACTTTCCTTTTTTTGCCGTACCTCCAAAAGGTCCCTGCTAAGCCAAGCTTCTACCTCATTTATTTGACTTCTAGCATTTTGGACTTGCTTGATCCTGTGCCTTAGGAGGTGATGCTTAAAATAACACTAGCACTGGCAGACTCCAGCACCTTCAAAAGCATTTTCCCAAGGGATCTTGCTCGCTAGCTCCCTCAGCATCTTGAAGGCTCTTCTCCTCATTTCCAGGGTTGAAGTTTTGCTGTCACTTTTCCTTCTGTCAGTGGAGTTTTTAAACTTCACTGCTTTGTGGTCACTGTGACCAAGACTGCCACCAGTTCATCCATGAGACCCTCTCTGTTAACATGCAACACATCAAGGAGGCCATATTTCCTAGTCTGCTCCTTTATGTCCTCTACCATGAAATTATCATCCAGATGTTTTAGGAAACTTCTGAACCTGTTTGCTCCAGCTGTATGGTGTTCCCAGTTAACATTCAAGTTGAAATCCCCCATAAGGACAAGGGCAGTTGATTGGAAGGTGTCCGTTAGTTCTTCAAAGAATAATTCATCAGTGTCATTGTCCTAGCTGGGAGGTCTATAGTATAGACTTGTGCATAAAAACATTTCAGGTGTGGTTTATTGTTGCTGATACCTCATGGAGCAGATTGAGGGATCCCACTAGTGTTCAGTTCCTCAGATTTTGGTATCCCATAACATTACTTACCACTGGTAAGCTTGGTTTTGTCTCTTTCACCCTTCCAAGTTCTGTATATGTGGTAGCTTAACCAGGGATGCTGAGGTAAAAGGAAGTGAGAAAGGCAGGAAGTATGACCTCATATATCAAAGAGTAGCTGTGCATTCTGAAAGACAGTCTACTGCAAAAAGAAGACAATTAATTTGTTATCTCCCTTGCTGACATACTCATGTTGATTTTTCTTTCAGTGTAAATGTTTCGCTGAGACCTGCAACTGTACTTCCACGCATGCACAAAATTCAGGGATGGCCTAGGCAATGCATTGCTTCTGGTTAAGCTATTCTGGAGCTCAGAAAAAGGCAGAACAGTGTGTTTCTCCTAAAGGACACACTTCATAGATACAATCAGAGTATTCTGAGCAGATGGTACTGAAGATGTGCTTTCAGAAAATCCATGCTTAGAAGTAGCGGTCTGTGATACAGGACTGAACGTCAGCTAGAATCTGAAGTACATTTGGTAAGCTTCAAGAACCTATATTTAGTTTCATTTGATAGGAATGAACTTTTATCTAAATGAAATTCAGTTTCTGCTTTCTGAGATTTTTCAACAATGTAAACCAAAGTATGGTAAGTAAATAAGTCTAGATTTCTTTTTTCAAAAACGCAAGAATCTAAGTGAAATTTTGATGTAAATGCAATTTTACTCTCCAGGCACTTCTATCCATCTCTTATTGCCTCTTTGCTTAGGATAGTAGTTGAAGTATGCAGTGACTCTGATATGTAGTAATCATTTCTAATGACCAATCTTTCATTCTTAGCACAAATTCTAGAATTTAGATCCCAAATGCACCTGAAGTCGTGCACTAAGAACCTACGTTCCAGTGAAGGATCAGAGGGAGATCGGAATTTAAAGATATGCTTAGTATATTGTGAGTGAGCTATGAGAAACGTCCCATTCAGTCCCTTTAACTGTTTTTTATAGTACCTTACCTTCCACAACAAATGTTTTAAAGGAACCTAGAAAACCAAGACTGTATTTTTATTTCTTTTTGAGGTACACTACAGAAAAAAATTACATCGAACTTGTGGACCTTTAAACCCTTTTCCTGGATGCTAAAAGAAGTCATCCATCTCATACTTACTGGTAGAATTATGAAAAATAAGAAATCTCCCTCAGTTCTGACATTAAGTGTTTTTAGTACACAACTACGTAACTTCCAGATATGCTTTCAGTATTTTATTGTATAGAACAGCACAATCATTCAATTGAGCATGGTCACGTACATTGAAATAAACACAAAAGCTCTCACCCATTTCAGTGGGCTTCCATTCAGACCTGATGTTACTGAATGTTTTTATTTTTATAATGGGAAAAAAAAAATGCCTTGAGATTAAAACTTTGTTCTGGTAATGGCTTTGTACCTAAGTCTACAGTCTAAATAGGTAAGACAAAAAGAATAGAAAGTACAGAGAGTTAAGAAAGCTTTGTAAAATAATGTAGCAAGTTAATGGCAAAGGAAGAAATGGAAAACATAGATACTGAGTCTTAAAGCTTTTATCCTATTCACTAGAGAAATGACATCAGTGAATAGCTTGTTGCACAGATGGAGGAGGGTGAACAAAGCAGTGTAGATTAAGAGATGACTTCCTATAGCTGAAGGATGTTCTCTTGAATAGGCCAATTTAATGAAGCAGCACTAGTACCAATGAATTTATAAAATCTGTGACAAGATTATTATGCTCTGGATTAAGACCATAAACTATGCAGAATTCAGTGATAATCTAAATGCCATGACAATTCTAACACTCATGCTGCAATATGTCAACGGTATTATTTAGAAAGAAGATAAAGGAGGAAAAAAAGGTGTTCTAAGGAAAAGATAGAATCTCATACAAAATTATGAGCTTAAAGACTTACATACCTGTGTCCCCTCCCAACAACAAAAGCAGAGAAAATTGAGACTTTTTACTGAATCTCTGTATTTGAAAATCTGGGCTTTGTTGCAGACAGTTTTTATAGATCATTCTCTGACTTTCAAAGTGATGTGGCTGCCAATCTGCAAAATAACTCTGACCTCAGACATTCAGACACTACTATGCAAAAGTTCCTAACCCTGGAGACATGCAATAAAAATGCAATGTCTTCTTTAATTACAACAGAAAGGTCAAATTCACATCTGTTTACTTTCACACTCTGCCAGACACGATAAGCAGAATTAGATCTAGCAATTTCTCTATTGAAGTGTTTTTCTTGACAATCCTGGCAGTTGAAGACACTGCCTTTGTGTGGTTCTAACTATATTTAGCCAGCATTACTTTTCTTTATGAATTTATCTCCTTGTTTTCTTAGCACTGGACTTAAACTTCTCACTCTGTATCTCTTTGCTCAGCTCTTGCAAACATGTAAGATTTTGACTCAGTAGTTAGCATGGTTAGCCATGGCAGTTGCAACATAGTTTTGTGAGATATGAGAACATAATTGTCAGAAAAGAATAATAGGATCTAATAGCAAGACAAAGGATTCATATCACAACTAGAATTCTCTGATTGTCGTGGATATTTTTAATTTGAACACTATCTAAGAAGTCAGGACAGACAGACAGATGGTTAGGAAATGGTGTTTTGCTCTGAGAAAGAAAACAATTCTTCACCGCCCTTCAGATCATATCTTATTTTGCTCACAAAATCTGAACACTTTGCTATATTAAAGTTTATAAAAATTTGGGATAACAGCTTTCAATGATTTTGTTTCCTTCTAAGATGAGAATGATACACAGTTTGAAGAGATTCTGAATATGGTTTATTTATATTATCTATGTTTTTCCTGAAGTATTTGTAAGGACCACTAGAGTGATCCTTTCTTTCAGGAATTCTAATGAAATTGTTGGTATACCAAGAATATCTGACGGGAAAATGAGGCACCTGCAGATTTGGACAATACTAAAAAAAAAAAAAAAAATTAAAAAAAAAAAAATTAAAAAAAATTGAAAAAGGACAAAATTGTACAAAAGGACAATTTTCTTATTTTCATGAAAAACATACTGTATTTTCATAGTAAAGTCTAGAAATGATGGTTTATGTTAGCATGCTAATTAAATGCTGCTGCCAAGCAATTAAGATATTACTTGGCCTGGACTTGCACCTTTATGGAAAACTTTAGTTTCATCATAGGATACTATCTGCTTTGGTAATGCCTCATTTTGTGGTGATGACATAGGAAAGTACAGTAGAAGTATGAAATCCCCTCTGGCAGCTATAAAAAAGTTGCTTTCTCAAGGAAAATAATCTCTTTGCATAGAACCAAGAGCTAAATGTTAGTGTTGCTGCTGACAGAATAACAAGCCAAACATTTTAAAATATTCATGGACCAATATTATTTGATTTATGAATTATTTTATTTGGCTTCTAGAGCTGTGTTAACCACAAAAATAAAGTCAAAGTAGGTGTGCTAGTCCTCCTGAAGGACAGGTTGACATTCTGGAGGGACTTGGACAAGCCCGTGAAGTGGGCCCATGAAAATTTCATGAGGTTTAACAAGACCAAGTGCAAGGTGCTGCACTTGGGTAAAGGCAACCTCCAGCATCAATACAGGCTGGGGGATGAACAGATTGAGAGCAGCCCTGCAGAGAAGGACTTGAGGGTGTTGGTGGAGGAGAGGCTGGACAAGACCCAGTAATGTGCACCTGCAACCTGGAAAGCCAGCTGTGCTCTGGCCTGCATCAAAAGCAAGATGAGCAAGATGATTCTGCCCCTCTACTCTGCTTGGGTGAGACCCCACCTGGAGTTCTGCATCCACGTCTGGGGTCCTCAGCACAGGAAAGACATGGACCCGTCGGAACAGGTCCAGAGGAGTGTAATAAAGATGATTGGAGAGACTGAGTACCTCTCCTATGAGAAAAGGCTTAGAGAATTGGGATTGCTCAGCCTGGGAAAGACAAGGCTTAGGCACAGACTAGTTATGTCCTTTTTGTACCTAAAGGGAATCCACAAGAAAGATGGACAGGGACTTCTTACAAGGCATGTAGTGACAGGACATGGGGGAATGGCTTTAAACTGAGAGTAAGTTTAGATTAGACATTAGGAAAAAAATTGTTACAGTGAGAGTGGTGAGGCACTGGAAGAGGTTGTCCAGAGAGGTTGTGGACTCTGCATTCCTGGAAGTTTTCAAACCCAGGTTGAAAAGGGGTTGGAGCAACATGGTCTAGTGAAAGGTGTCCCTGCCCATGGCAGAGGATTTGGTGCTAGATGATCTATAAGTTCCGAAGCCATTCTATGAATCTATTATAAAATATATGTTAACTTCACAGACTATCTTGACATTAAAAATTCCAATATGATTTAATACCATTAACATATTCTAGATTCATAGAAATTTAACTATTTTAATTCTGCTTGCATATTAAACTTTATCCATGCATTATTTTGAAACCATTTCCCATGACTTTTTTTTGTGAAAATGATCACTTTCTACAAACCTGAAAAGATTCTCTCCAATGAAATTTTCATGAAATAATTTGGTATGACTCCTACAAGATAGACCCTAGCAGCTGCTTCATGCCTTGTTATGATTTTAACTTCAAAGATTTTTAGAAAACTATGCTTCGTGTAGGTGCACCATCCCTCTAATCATCTTGATGGCTCTCCTCTGGACCTGCTCCAATAGGCCCATGTCTTTCTTGTGCTGAGGACCCCAGAGCTGGATGCAGCACTCCAGGTGGGGGTCTCATGAGAGCATAATAGAGGGGCAGAATCACCGCCTTTGACCTGCTGGTCACACTGCTTTTGATGCAGCCCAGGATACAGCTGGCCTTCTGGGATGTGAACGCACATTGCTGGCTCATGTCCATCATGACCTTCATGATACCAGAGGGAGACACTGCTAAGAAAGTAACACTTATGGACCCTTGGAACTCCACATGCAACCAAGAACAAAGTCTCCACATTAGCACAATTAACCTCCGCAGGAGCAACAACAGCAAAATAATTATTTTCCATCAGATTGTATACTCCAGGAGAATTCTAGGCATCTTTGAGTGGTCTGAACAGCAGAATAAATAAGGGTGATAAGGTCTGGAAGCAAACATCTTCTTTACAAGCAGACAGTCTGTTTCCCTGACATGTGTACTAACAAGCTAAATTTTTGTTCAGTCTCCTAAAATGGTTTTTCAGAGGATCTGCTAGGGTATGCCAGGTTTTTTGAATGACATTTTTTTCTGTGATCCCCACATTTCATTAAGTTTTGAGGATGTACTATAACGGCATGATTTGAAGGTATCTGTTGTAACTCACAGTTAAGAGTGAAAGTTCAGAGTTACACAGCTGAGTTTCAGCAGCAAAGAATGTAGAAACTGTGCTAAAATTAGAACTTCACACGTTATTGACCAATTTCTCACATTTCAGATTTGAAGGCAGATGAAAAAGCAATAAATATTGAGCAAATTTGGTTAATGTATTTCCAATGCATTTAAATAGATAAAAACAATCATTAACAGAAAAAAAAAAAATCAGTGCAAGCTTGTTTTCTATTGTGAACTCTGTTTGCTACGATAGCAAGAGCTAGAACATCATTCATACACAGAGTAGCTTCTTTCAATGTGAGCATTAAAACCAACCTCTTTGGGTAATATCTTGCCCTTTCTGACTGCAACACTGCTTTCTTCTCTCCTTTTGCCTTATCCAGTATATGAACACTGTGGAGCAGGGCTTATGTGCACTTTTCATTTTGTGGCTGTTTTGTGCCTTTTTTTTTCCCTAAAAATTGTTATGTTTATTAAATAATATGAAATGAAATGAAATAATGAAATGAAATGAAATGAAATGAAATGAAATGAAATGAAATGAAAAGAGAAGGACTGTGCAACAGGATGAATGCAAGGAAGAATCACACCACTTACAAATTTTCCTAGGATTTTGTACGTGCACTTCTACTAATATTTTAAACAGGTTAAGTCTTGAGCTATGTCATATGTTAAGCCATAACATTTGACTGCCAGCATACTCTCAGGCTTGTTTTGGTCTCTACCTACTAATACTCTCTCCTTAAAAATACTCAAGTAAAGTTCAGGGGATGGAACAGGGCAGACTTGATCCCCAGGGGGTAAAACAAATGTGGTCTGTGTGTCCTTTTTGTTTGTTTACCTGGATTTGAAGGGGACAGTGAATTTAGCCCTGGACTTCTATTGTAGAACTTGCTTTCAGAGACTGAAATAAAAAAAAAGTCCTGGTCTGTACCATTTACCAAAACATAAAACAGGGGTTGGTGTCTTGCATATGTTCTTCCTAGTATATCAGTTCTTTGTGGTTAGTAGTAGAAAAAAGTGAAGCAATAAATTTTCTTGGCCCTATTCAAAATTTTTCTCTCTATAGACAGTACAAGTTTAGATGAAGGCAGGAAACAATAGAGACATTGGTCATTAATGAGCCACAACAAATTGATAGTGGTTTGCATCAGGTTGTGTACAGCACCTGGCATGGAGAAGTCAAGCTGCACCACTCCTGATGGTAAGGGCATCAGACTGAAAATGTTTTGTAACTTATGTGAACTAAGGAAAACCAGCTCTTGTTCAGAGCCAAGAGTTTACTGAAAGCAGTGGCGGGGGTACAAGGCAGGTGCGGGTGAGGAGGTGAAGGGGGCTATTGGGGAGAGGGTGGGGGTGAAATGGGGTGCTGGTCCTGGGCAGCTGTATCAGGATAGGCCCACACTGATAAGATCTAAAATCTAATCAGAGAATGCATAGTATGAAAACTATCCTGCAGCTGTCATGCAAGTTCAACTGCTGGTGCCAGGATGCTTTCTTGGTGTTAAATTATGCGAAAACCATCCTGGTTCACCAGACTTTGAATACACATCCTGCTTTTGAAACAGGATTTGACACATAAGCTGATTTGCTCACCTATAGATCTATGACCAGCAGTCAATCACTTTATACTATAAAAGTCCAGTGCCCTTCCACACAGTCAGGTTCTTCTTGGGTGTATGTATGTGCAGAGATTCCTTCCTTGGCTGGGGAAGCCCTCCAAGCCCTTGAGGCTGAGAGAAAGAGATCTCCCAACAAGTGTTGGTATGGGTGAGTTACATCAAATCTCCACTTAATAATTATTTCCTTTTTGCTAGCTTTAATATACTTTAATACTTGCTTCAATATAGTACACTATCCTATCTTATACTATACTACTTTATGCTATATAGTACTCTACTAGTAGATTTTTCAGCTTTTTTATATTATGTAGTAAATAATCCTGATTAAGATCTTTTGTCTGATCATTTGTAATAATAAATGATTCATTTTATACAAGTATTCTCATTTTACCAATCATTAACCTGCAAAAGTGGTTCAATCACATCTCTGTAATTCCTTAAATTGACATAATCCAAGGCTAAGATTGGATTCAGGTGCACCTAGACTCCTCTCTGAGAAGGAGTTTAGAAAGGAAAGGAATCTTTTCTGCACCTTGTGACCCAATGGCAAGGTTTCTTTAATAAATTTTGCCTAAGCCTTCCACACATGGCAACAGAGTAGGGGGAGTCCTGCGGAGGCCTGCCTAGGGACACTCAGGGCTGGCAGAGTCCTCAGGACTGTAGCATTTCTTCAGAGAAAAGGGTCCAGGAGGATTGACAGGAAGCTGAACATGAGTCAGCAGTGTGCTCAGGTGGCCAAGAAGCCCAACGGTATCCTGGCCTGTATCAGCAATAGTGTGGCCAGCAGGAGCAGGGAAGTGATTCTTTCTCTGTACTCGGCACTGGTGAGTCCACACCTCAAGTACTGTGTCCAGTTACGAGCTCCTCAGTTTTGGAGGGATATTGAGGTACTGGAGTGTACCCAAAGAAGAGCAATGAGCCTGGGGAAGGGACTGAAGCACAGTGAGGAGTGGCTCAGGGAGCTCAGGTTGTTTAGCCTGGAGAGGAGGAAGCTCAGGAAAGACCTTATCACTCTCTAGAACTCCCTGACAGGAGGTTGTAGCCAGGTGGGGGTTGGTCTCTTCTCCCAGGTAACAAGCAGTAGAACAAGAGGAGACAGACTTAAGTTGCACCAGGGAAGGTTTAGGCCAGACATTAGAAAGAAATTACAGAATTACAGGAAGAGTAATAGGACATTGGAATGGGCTACCCAGGGAGGTGGTGTGTTCACTGTCTCTGGTGGTGTACAAGAAGAGACTGGATGTGGCACTTAGTGCTGTGGTCTAGTAGGAGGGGTCAAAGGTTGGACTTGATGATCTCAGAGGTCTTTTCCAGCTTAGCTGATTCTGTGATTATATGTTTCTATGATTCTACAGCAACAAGTGATCAGCATTCCTGATTCCAGATCTTCAGCAGGATGAACATGTTGTTGGAGGGATTTACATTTAAGTCTGCCAGGTCTACGTTTGTACGTATTATAATACTATCAGCTTCCTTGATCTTTATTTATTAAATTAACAATATAGTGATCAAATATGTTATATCCAACTTTTACTGTATATGTTAAATTTTACCCGTGTTGAATTGGTTCTTTTTTTCTTTTTGTTAATCCTGTGATCAGCTTCAGTTCCCTACCACTTTTTGGTATCCTTTTAATGACTAGTTGCTGATTACTGACAACTATTATTTTTAGCCCTGGTGCCTCCCTTGTATTTCTGCACCTCCACTTTAAAACCCTCTGATCTCATTTTATGCTTTTAGTTGTTAACATTTGTTGACTTGCTAGTGATTCTCTATTTTTCTCCGACAGCCTTTGAAATATGGTTTTCTTTGAAAGGTAACTACTTTTTTACTAGCACAATGTAGTGACATGCAAATTCTTTTCTTAGGGTCATTGGCTTGTTCACTTTATAGAATAATAACCCATTAGAAGATATGTATAGATTTAATGCCTTGATAGCTACTTGTTATTAACAGCTATTATTAACATCAGTAACACTAGTGTGTTATTCAGTGCTTTACAATAGCAGAATAATGATGACACCCTTTTTTAAAAAAATCTAAATTAAACTTTCATTTCTGAATGGGGAAAAAAGAACCAAGTTCACTATAAATACAACAATAAGTTTGACTAGATCTATGGATGAATTTACACAGTGCAAGCAATATTCTATAGAACACTTCAGAGATCATCTGCTGTAAAAGAAGAAGTGGTTTTATTTCATTATATCCCTCCTTGACATGATTTCTCCTGTGTAGGCCCATAATACTTCCCAGACACACAGGTATCTTGGTAAAAATTATAGTCATATTCAGCAAGGACATGCTGCAATATCCTCTGATGTCACTAGAAATGTCTCTGGGCATTGGATCAGTCACAGACCTCATTGTGTATATGCTGTAAAGCCTGAAAGAAAGAAAATAAACTAGAATGAACAGATAAGAAAAATGCCAAGAATAAGTGCAGGTGGTATGTAGAAAACTAGAGTTCAAGCTTACTCTGTTTGGCTCAATAAACATTTAATTCAGATTGAAATAACTCCAGTAGAATAGAGTGAGCCAGAAGAAAAATTACCCTAGAGCACATAAGCAACTAAAAGATGTGAAAATTTGTCAGCCTGAATATATTTCCTTGCAGCAAGATGATGAAAACTTCCCTTGTAGTGGCAGAATGAATAGGATCTTACAGCATGTAAGGAAGAATATTATGTGAAGTAACATTATTTTTTAAAAAGTCTCTCTGCTAAAATTACGGACAAAAATGAATGCTAAATTGTGCTGGAATCCCCATGCAATTCCATGCATATCACATAAAAATCAAATAATTCACCATGAATAATGCTAGTACTGAACAAGGAGCAACAAAATAATTTTAAATAATGATTAGCCTGATGCTGTAGCAAGCTCCTCTAGTGTTTTGTTAAATTGAGTAGTAAGTTTATACTCCATTTGCCAAATGCACATTACTAACTAAGAATATTACTGTTCCAGAATCTGGATATTAATGTAGCCTGACTTGGTCTGCACACAGCACAGCACATACAGTACTAAACTATGCCTCTACTCTTAGTATCTGTTTTTGGGGAGGTTTTTTTGCTACCTTCTTATAAAGGGAAAGTTTACTTTGTCTACTGCCATCAGCTGTGCACGTAATGAGGAACTGTTACATTAAACTAATATAATATAATCTGAACATTGTAAGTGGACATTTCAATGACAGCAGGGCACCTAACTTCAAACTCTCAGTTTGAATCAGTTCTTTCTTTCAGTGACATACAGACTAATCCAATGAGCCTGCTTGCACTGTGTAAAACCCATTTTGTTGTAGAAGGCACACACTTTCTGCTGAGCCCAGCAAAGTAGACAAAAATGTCCTTTAAATTAGACTGTTCTTTTTTCTTTCACTTGTACCCCTGGAAGTTCTTTGCTTTTTATTTCTTGTGTTACTGTTCCTGTTTCTAAGCATTTATTTTTACAATACAGAGCTACTGTAAGTAGATAGCCTTTTATTCTTTATAAAATGTCTTTTTTGGGGGCATCACATAGCTAAGGGACACCATGGTTGTTGTAAAATTTAGACGTAATAGCTTTGAGGTTTGGAGGCAGTAAGACAGCTAGGGAGCTTCAGGTCAGAGCTCAGAGTAAACTCATTAATTCCTTTTTTAACTGAAAGCACATAAAAAATTAATGAATTTGGCTTCCGACAAACTGAGCTTAGTTTTTCATATATTGCAGTAAACTTTTTTTTTTTTTTTTGTCAAGGATTACGTGCAGATTTACATATTTAATCTGCAGACAAAGATGTGGAGAGAGAAAGAAGAATTATGTTAAGGGTATAACTTATCTTACATATATTGTGCTATTTCTCACCGTTGCTGCTGCCCTAGAAAGAGGACACTGCAGTTAGTACAAATGTAGATAATAACAGATATACTCACAGATACACATATACCTAAAGGAATGTGCTGAAGTCTGCAGAATTGTAATGTTTTGACATAATTTAATGCTGGAATAAAGCTATGCAGAAACCATCTCACATTGGCGTTTTGGGGGTAGGTTGGTACAAGGTATTCCGTTAATTACCCATCCTTTCATCTCCTCCAAGGCAATCACATATACATATATTAGTACCAGCTGCTGTGGCAAGCACAGCAGTGTCTTATAAGGAGGTTAGCCAATACACCTGTATTGGATCTACTGCTGTTTTCATAGTAGAGTCCAAAAATACACAAATTATTTAGCAAGCAATATAGCCACGTCTGTGAGGTGCTGCAGTCAAACCTTATTAACTTCAGGGTGACATTTTACTGTGTTGATCAACTGACTTGAGTTAGTGACAATCTAGTGACTTTTATCCCTGGTCCACTGAAGAATGTAGACATAACCCAGGGAAGGATGAAAAAATATGATTAAAATTGTCCTGGACACCAAATTATTATTTAACCAATTAATTGGAGCTTCTCAAATGCTAAGTTAGTACATTTCAGGCCTACAGTTCTAGAGTGAATATAACCAGCACAGTGTTATGTGTTTAGTGGTACAATGCAGTGGAAAATTTACTAAAATTAAAAGTTGACTTCAGGCCATTTGACTTACAACAACTGGAAAAACCTTGTCAGTTTATCTTCTCAAATTTCAAAAGAATGTATTATTTGTGCTTTCTAGCAGTGGTACCATCCTAGCCTCTAGTATTTTAAATCATCAAGTCTCTAGTCCTTTAGTGGCAGTAGTCATAATGTTCCAGTATAAGGATGTCTACAGATAGCACAAAGTCCTCCTTAAAAGACAACTGATTTTGTACAAAAAGCCTTATGGCCACTCCTGCTATTTCTGAAAACAAGTGTGAGCCCAAGCTTGTAGTTCCTCCAAACCCATCTAATAGCCATATCTGGGGGGGGGAAAAAAAAAAAAAAAAAAAAGATGTAAATATAGGGGAATTTTCACAAGCTCCACATTTTCTTTTCTTGCTGGCATTATCATACCAGCCTTCTTTCCCAA
>JAWWEW010000131.1:53470625-53491153 GCA_035583185.1 Anabacerthia variegaticeps
TTCCTCCAAACCCATCTAATAGCCATATCTGGGGGGGGTAAAAAAAAAAAAAAAAAAAAAGAAAAAGTCAGATTAGATTCCAGAGTAGGCCAAGAGAGCTACAACAAAATCTGAATCTGTTTTTTCTTATTAATAAATATTACATATTAAACACCATCAAGAAATAAACACTATGGACAGCTGTCAAATGTAAGGCCACTGATTTATAGCAATAATAAGGATAAATTTTCTTCTGTCAATGTCTAAAACTGGAGAATGGAGAAGAGAAAAAATTATTTCTTTCAGAAATATGTGCATGAAAGGGAAGAAATATGGGGATTTAATCCCTGCAAAGGTTAACAAATTAGATTTATGCACAGTACTTCATTTGTTTAGGATTATATGGTTTTGCTATTTGTTCTCCATTTGAAGAATCTATGTCTGAAACAAATTTAGTGCCAGGTATAGAATCTTTCAACTTTCAAATAGCATCTTAATGTGTAGTGTTTTTTGTCTGACATAGAGTTAAAATTCTTCAGAGTAGTTAATATGGGACTGTGTTTTGGATTTGTGATGAAAACAGTGTTGATAACACAAGGATATTTTTGTTATTGTTGAGCAATGCTGAAACAAAGTCAAGAGCTTTTCTGCCTCTTACACTGCCCCATCAGCAAGAAGGCTGAGTTGCACAAGATATTAGGGGGCTGTACCACTGGGACAGCTGACCCCAAATGATTAAAGGGATATTTCATACCAAATGGCAACATGTTCAGCATATTCAGTATTCATTGCACCTCAAATCCTATGTTGCACCTGGACTACTGTGTCCAGTTCCGGGCCCTTCACAACACCAAAGACGTTGAGGTGCTGGAGTGAATCCAAAGAAGGGCAACAAAACTGAGTAAGCGTCTGAAACATAAGTCTTATGAGGAGTGACTGAGGGAACTGGGGGTGTTTAGTGTGGAGAAAAGAAGCCTGAAGGGAGTCCTTATTGATCCCTACAACTACCTGAAAGGAGGTTGTAATGAGGTTGATATCAGTCCCTTTTCCAAGGTAACAAGTGACAGGACTAGAGGAAATGACCTCAAGTTTCACCAGGGGAGGTTTAGATTGGATATTTGGAAAAGTTTCTTCACTGAAAGAGTTGTCAAGCATTGAAACAACCTGTTCAGGGAAGTGGTGGAGTCACCATTCCTTGAAGTGTTCAAAAAACATGTGGATATGGCAGCTGAGGACACAGATGAGTGGTGAACACTGTGGTAGTACTAGATTGATGATTGGACTTGGTGATCATAGAGGTCTTTTCCAACTTTAACAATTCTAAGATTCTATATAAAGCTGGAGAAAGAAGGAAGGGAGGGACATTCAGAGGGATAGCATTTGACTTCCCAAATAACTATTAAGTGTAATGGAACACTGCTTTCCTGGGAATGGCTGGAACACCTGACTGTTGATTGGAAGTGGCTAATGAATTCACTCTTTCACTTTGCCTGTGCACTTGCCTTTAGCTTAAACTGTCTTTATCTCCAGCCATGAGTTTTCTGCCTTTTACTCTTCTTCCTCCTTCCCTCATCCAACCTGAGTGTGAGTAGGCAGCTGTGTGGGCCTTAGTTACCATCTGGGGTTAAACTACATGAAGTTTGGTTCTCCGGCCACTGCAGTCCCCGCTGAGGCCTGGGGACCTGGAGTCTGTTCAGGCTGATACATGGCTGCTGCTTTCCTGATTGCAGGTTCGACCAGTAGCGAAGATGCACATGTGTCCCAGAGGCACACGTGCATGAACACACACACATTTAGCATGCTGACACAGCTGGTCACACAGACTGCCACAGACAAGATGTTGCCTTCAACAACACCTACCTACAGAGCTCATAAAACACAAGCGCAGAGCTACTGTGTGGTCTCAGGTCCTTCTGAATATCAGCTTGGACCCTTTCCCTGCTTGATACTCCAGTCCAAACTGATCGTCTCATACTTGCTGTCTGGTCCTGCTTGAGATTTGCTAGCAAATACACATGAACAACCTGTGCATACATAATTTGGAAGAGGTGAAGACCAGGAGTGGTGTCCCTTCAACAATCAGTGCTGAGTTCCCTAGTCACCTTACAGAGACACACAGAGTACAGAGGGTGAAATAACAGAGAAACTGTTTTAAAAGATATTTAGTAAGAAGATAGGACAGACTTGCATGACAGGTTCAGTCATGCAAGTGTGCTGCCTGTGCCCATTTTACACCTGACTGACCCCTTTTATACCTCTTTCTCTCTGTTCTGTCTTTGTTCTGCTCTTATCATTACCCTAACAGTTTGCACTGACCCCCTGCAAAATCCTGGGCTCTCCTCTTGGCATTCTTATCCATTAACAAAGTTCTGCTTTGTGTGTGTTTTTCTGATGGCCCATTAATTAGTGTTACTGACAAGGTTTGTTTCTTGCCTTTGTCTCCCTTCCATTTTCCTATCACATTTGTGTCTCTGTGTATATTGTTTCTGGTTTTCCCCTTTTCTTTAGTGAACAGTTTAGGAGAGTCCATGATCAGATAAGCTTAAAGAACTAAACATTCCCACTTTGTGCATACACTTGCCAATTAATATGATGGACCATTTTTCCTTCTCCTTACTGCCTCCTTTCTAATTTTTCGGTCAGGTTTGTGTCTCTGTATATGCTTAGTCATGTCTTCCTCCTTTTCTCGTTACTCCCTTTTGCATTTCAAAAATCATTTTCCAGATACCCTGAAGAAGCAGACACTATCTCCTTTCACATATCCTTACATCTATAATTTAGAAATAAGGAAGAAGTCTGGTTTGGGAGTTGGGTCAATAATGGTGTGCTTACAATACAATATTCATTAGGAAAAGATAATTAAAATAGGAAGTTATAGGAAAAAGGATGTACTGGACTGGTTTTAATTAGAGGTGGTGTAAAGAACTGTGAAAAACTTCAGGTGATTGTAGGGCTGTTGGTTTCTTCCATTTCTTCCATTTGAGTGCTTTGTCAACTTTCAGACCCTCTTTTGTGGCTGCATTAAAAAAGGGATCTTACCAAAATTTGGGGGGTTTATTCCTGAGTAAAAGTACAGAAACATAAAGAATCCCACATACAGAGTGAAGTCGGAGTCGGGGGAGAAAACTATTGTGGTTATACAAAAAATATGTGGGCTTCAGTTGTGATTTAATTCCAGTAGGCACCTCAGCACCACACAGCCACTTGCTCACACCCCCACAGCAAGATGGAGAAGAGAATCAGAAGGGTAAAAGTCAGAAAAATTGTGGGTTGAGATAAAGAAAGCTCAAAAAGTAAGGCAAAAGTTGCATACACAGGCAAAACAAAATACAGAATTCAATCACCTGCCATTGGCAGGTAGGTGTTCAGCAATCTCCATGAAAGCTTGGTTTGGGAAGTGACTTGAGAAGACTAGTACCGTTACTTTGAACATTCTCCTCTTCATTCTTCTTTCATTTTTATTGCTGAGCATGATGCCATTTGATATGGAGCACCCCTTGGCTCAGTTGGGGTCAGCCGTCCTGGCTGTGTTCCCTCACAACTTCTTGTGCACCCCCAGCCTCCTCACTGGTGGTATGGGGGGAGAATTAGAAAAGGCCTTGGATCTGTGTCAGTACTGCTCAGCAATAATAAAAACATCCCTGTGTTATCAACCCAAATCCAAAACACAGCCCCATACCAGCTACTATGAAGAAATTTATCCCATCCAAAACCACTACAAGACTTAAATAATAAGGTTCAGGGCCTGTTCTGTGGAGACATGGATGGAGGAGGAAGATGGAATTACAAGTCATAAGCAGTTTGCCTGAAAGGTCACTAAAGACCAGCACATGTTAGGAGGAGGACTTAGAGAGCTGGAAGAGCATTTTGATTTCTATATTTCTGTATTGCTAAATTTTAACCACCAGACTTAATGGATTCAAAGAATTTCCCATTTGCAGAGGGAATAATTTAGATTTCTGATACACAGAAATTCCTGTCTTCGATAAGTGCCAATGGTGTGTCATATAACTGGTATATAGTATTGTACTGTCACATTATTTTTAAAATTCATTTAATGGTTATTATTTTGAATTTTTATTCTAGTGACAAGTAGACTCCCACTCACAGTTGATAATTAATGATGACAGAAACTGTCTAAATACAAATCAATAGTCTGAACCTTAAGCAGTTAGTCTCCTTATCAGATAAGTCAGGAGAAAAATAGTAATGACTTATAAAACCTTGATAATTTTCAACTTCCTTCTTTGTCAGTTTGCTTTAAAATGTAGTTTCATTTGTTCTTACTTTGCAGTTGGACTTTGTCATAATGAAAGAAGTTTTTCTTGGGCTTAGCAAATGAAACATAAAAAAAAAAAATCAGTGCCTTGCCATTTCCATTATTGCTAAGATAGACTCTTGAAAATGTCATGCTTATTTCAAAATCCAGCCATTCTATTCCTGATTGTTCTTGGTTCTCACTGTAGCTAGCTAATGACTTCCCCCTATTTCTACTGCCAGAAAAAGAAAGCTCACTGATTCCAAAACAAGCAAAATCGGGCCCAATATCCAATAAATGGTACAGTGGATAGTAGAAAAAGTATTTTCAATTCATCTTACTTGTTTTTCTGAATGTGAAGTGTACTAAATTATTCTTCTGTGGATTTTCTTTACTTTTTTTGTTTGTTTGTTGTTTTTGTCATCTTGACAGTCAAAATGAAAACAGAATTTTTTGACCAAAAGAAAAAAAAATAAAAGGTCATTCCAGACCTACAGAATGGAATTTTCAAAAGGTTTCTGTAGTGCTAGCTTTACTGAAACCCAAGGAACTTCAATATTGATTTTAGTAGGAAAATACTAGAGATTTTACAACCTCTTATAGTGCAACATGCAATGATAATGTGGGCACAATAGTACCACATAGAAAATGTCATTAATTCAGTTTACCTTAAACCTCTAATCTATATTAAGTAAAAGTGTACTGAGATTTTCCGAACAGAATTATTTTATTTTTCTCTACATGGTAATTCTTCATTAGTTGTTGTTTGCTATTGAAAAAATCAATGCAATCTTGTAATAATTAGAAATCTCATCCTGTCATATTTTGCATAATTTGAACATCTAAAAATAGCTATGACAACTGAGATTTTTAAGTGTCTTGCAAAACTGAGCCCCAAGACTTAAGTTAATCTCATGATGAAAAAATTTCTGACACAAATTAAGAGAATCCAAAAGACCCTGAACAAATTAAGAATTTCTCTCTAGCCATGTTGCCATGCATCATTTTGTACGCATACATCTAACTGACTTAATTTTCAGTACATAGAACAATAACCAGTCTGTAATGGTTTATACAGCCTTTAAATATTCTTATTATAGATTAAGCAACACTGTGAATAATTTTTGTGGTTTTGTTTGCCTAATCTACCTAAGGCACATCATTTCATGCTCAAATTCATATAGCTGCAACAGCTTTGGATAGAAATTCAATTCATCTGGAAGACACTACATCATTAAAAGCTTCTGAAAAGCCAAAGTTTGCCAGTTATTCTTGAAGCTGTCATGGAGGTGGCTGTTAATGGCAGATCTCTATTAATAAGGAAGAAATAGTTTTTAGTTTAATGGCGTTCTCATTACAAGTGTTTTTGGTTGTTGTGTGTTTTTTTTTTTTAAATAGCTAATAAAGACAGATTTGAGAGATGGAAAATATACAGTCCAAAATTGCTCATAACAACTGCCTTTTAGTCCTAAATATTTCTCTGACTCTAGCTGCTTCATCAATGCCTTCTGGTATTTTTCTTTTTTTTTTTCTTTTTCCTTTTTTTTTTTTTTTTAAGTTCTGTGTTTTGAAAATAGTTCATTGAATGAATATATGCTATTGTCACTATTTTATCACAGTAAAGGTTGTATGTTCCATCTGAGACCAAGGCTCTGTTGTACTACAGAGCCTACTGTGCAAATACCTAAAAGACTGCTTCACAGCTTGTATAATGTAAACTGAGGACAAAGGGAAAATAGAAGCTGATTCCTCTGTATTGTAAATTAAGAAGAAAAATCAATGACTTGCTATAAGTCATATATGAGAGTTTTTTGCGGAAATTCGAGTAGATTTTAATCTTCTGAGGAGAGCTGATCAAAATACAATGTTTACAAATTTCATCCGTGAAGCACATGTATATGCAAACTAGATATGTACTGAGATTTCGTTATCTGTCATTACTTCTATACATACACTTTTCTTCAGTTGTCATATATTTAAAATAAGAGATTATATATATAAAAATATTTTCTGTTGGAGCTGTCTACCCATCACAAAACTCACTGAAATATCAATTTCACTGAACATCAATTCAGGTTCTGTAGTTACAAAATCTTTTCAGAGTCATTAATCTTTAAAGCTATCTCAAGACTGCCAATTTTTGTCAGTGTACAACTTCACAACAGGAAAGAGACATGTGCCTGACACCCAGCCAGCTCTGGTTGGCTAGGAATGCTGAATTTTGGTTCCTTAAGATTACTAAGATTATTTAGTTTTCTCCAAGAAAATCTGGCTGTCCCAGAATTATAGATCCTGGAGTTCTGTTAATTCCCAAGGGACATAAAAGTGAGAGAACTCAAATGTTGTAGATTTTGTGTTTGGTTTGGTTTTTTTTTTCTTTAACTGCAAGAAAACATTTTATTTTTTTATATAGTCTTACTTGCTACATTTGACAATATGACATTATTTGGGAAGGGAAATAAAATACTATGACATTTCTTAACCTTCCACTAGAATATATTATTAGCATACAATGTGGATTAGCATACATTTATATCTGATGTTAAATTTCTAAAAAAGTTACAGTTCTTGCTTGTTCAAATTATTATTCAGCTTGACCAGAGTGGAATATATCAATGCAAGTAAAGCTAGTAAAGTAAATTATGTACTTTAATTTTCCTCTCTTACCATGTCTCTACAGAGAGATGGGATCCTTTGAGCATTCCAAGTTGGCTGGATCCACACTAGTTGAAGCATGAAAAAACATATATTTGGGTTAGTGGGTGCTGTGAACAGTTTATCTACATTTAGAAGCAGGACATGAACAACTAATTCACTATTAAGAGAAATGGCATACTGGCTTGACCATAGAGCAATTACATAGCTTCCTACCAAAAATTTGCCTGTGTCTAGCAGACTTAGAATAGGGGGAGAAAAGTATGAATATGCTTAAACCTTAACCTGTAATTATGCATTTTTATGTTCTGGTGCCTTGCAGGATGCTTTATACTTCACAATTAATATGTATTTTCTTCTTCTTTAAAACTAGTTTGTTCCCTTACATTTATTAAAGATTTGTCCAGTTTCAAGATGAAGGACAGAGGAAAGAAGTCTTTCTACTTGTCTTTCCTGAATAGCCCTGAAGAGTTAAGGGGAGGGAAGGATTTAGATATCCTGTTCTTCATGTTCAGGACAATAAAACTGCAGAAATTATCTAGGAAGAACAATGGACAGATAATAAATGAATTCAAATGGAATTTTGGAATCAGGATGTCAATTCAAAACATAGATCTTTAAAACTTCCCTCTCCAGGGGACACCGGGGTATTCTGCATGCCTTTATATGTTGTAAGGTGAAATTTCTGTATCAAGTTTTCATAGTAACTTTAGCTCCTGTTTTGAATTTGCCTACAAGTGCTACAATCCTGCCATAGGCTATTCTGCTGGGAATGTAGCAACTGCCCAAACCTGATCAGGTTGCAGAATTTTCCCAGTGGCGTTTGGATTGGGGAAGAAGGTGTGAGGCTGCTTAACCCTCTAGCTATGGCTGTTCCATTTGATGTGAGAGCATAGACTGTAGGAGTCATTGCAAGTGCAATAATCTTCCTCTTTCAGTATTACTTTTCAGATAGAACTTCTCATAAATAAAGCAGTATTGCCCTGGGCTTTCTTTTTTTTAAAAAAAAAAAGACTGAGGTAAAACTCTTGTTGCCTCCTATTTCCTCCCTACTCAAAGGTCTGTTTGTTCTTTTATTTATGTGAAATGACCCAGGTGAAATTGTTGCCACAATAAGTAGAGTACTTTAATTTTGGAGAGAATAGGATTACAGTGTGTGTCTGTCTCAGTAAATTGAGAATTTAACCCCTGCTCATCATAACTGCTTGTGTTTGGGAGGGGGATTGTTTGTTTGTTCCATTTAAAAAAAAATAGTAAAAGGTATGAAATGAAGATAAAAAAATATTTTGTCCTCATGAGAAATCATCTATCTTAATGATAAAAAGATGATTAGATAATGCTGCAACGAGTTCATAAAACATTTCAGAAAATCCCATATGGGAATATGAGGAAGTTTTGAACTCAATAATATGATGCATATATGAGTGTCTATGCTTATACTTGTTTTAAGCCCCTGAGGATATTAAATACAAACTTGAGGTTTCTTAGGATAGTGTAAAAGAAAATGAGATTAAGCAGTGCTTAGGCAGTGCACAGAAGTGCTGACCCTTCTTTCTTGACTCCTGAGTGCTCTCTAAATGTTATGGCTGAAGATGTACATTCTTACTTAATATACATGTCATTTAGATTTTAATTACGTATTGCATTTTATGCTGTTCATAATGAAAATTTCAGAAGCAATTTTCTGCCATTAAGCAACTTCTGTCCCTTCACTGGAGTTTAGCTAATGGCAGGTATCTGTATCTATACAGGAAAATAGATGTCAAATTTAACAAGTTGAATAGGACACGCTCAGTAAAAAATAAAATGGTTCCTTCTTTTCACTTTTATAGCTCCTCCCCTACTGTTAGCAGAGGCCTCTGAAATAATACCACTAAAGAATAATGGGAGCTACTACAAAAAACATAAAGCTATTAAAAAAGAAGCAATCCTAAAATAAAGTTATTCCCGAGTGCACAAAAGCAGCTGCAATATTGATGCTTGCAATCAATTACTATACTAGAAGGCATTCTCTCCTCTTGAAGAACCTATTATTTTGAAACATAATGCAAAGTCACAGCAGGTGTCATAGTACTGGGCCATGCATACTGCATCTCAACCAGATACAAAGAGCCTTAAACAGGCTGGAGACTGAGTGTATTCTGTATTTAAAAAAAACAAAACAAAACAAAAAAACAAACAAAAAACCAAACAAAAAAAACCCCTACAAACCAAACCGAACAAACAAAAAAAATCCTACAAACCAAACCAACCAAACAAAAAAACCCACAAAAACCAAAAACAAAAACAACAAAACAAAATAAAAACCAAAACAGACAACAACAAAACACACCAAAAAAAAAAAAAAAAAAACAAAAACCAAAAAATCCACAACCCTATATCACTATTCTAAACTGTTTTACCACATTTTGTGTGGGGATCACGACATTCATTGTTAAGACTAAATCCTTCATTATACAGTTTGTTGAAGTGTCGAAAACAATGCATAAACAGAAAAAGTAGAAAAAAATTTTCAATGGCTAGCTTTTGAGTTTCAAGAAGTTGATATATTTATATGCTTAAGTGCATGTACCATGCATGACTAATCAGAACATTACAAATCTATATTGTTTTTGAAACGCAATGCAAAAGGTAGGTATCCTAATTTGACAAAGATTTATTATCAGATATTAATAAAGGGACTGATTTTAATTATATTTTTCATTTAAAAATAATATGCAAAATAATTTGTTCATATATTAGCTATTTTGTTGTGAAATAATAGCTTAAGTGAATAATATTGAACTGTCTGGCCGAAAAAGAGTGTAGCTAATCTTTGCAAAATTTAAATTATACTATATACATATTTATATCATTACTAAATAAGATTGGATAAGAACATTAAATATTTGAATAGGTTTCAATATTTGAAATTTTAATAATTTCTGTTGGGTATCATAGTTCCAATTATTTATTTATGTGCCTGTGTGTCTATAGCCCACACACACATATATATATATCTCCAGAAATATTATTACACATTTATTAAAATACATCATAGTCATCTAACTGCACCAGTATGGCAAAGGGCATTTAATGATCCCTTTTTAGGATTAATATCAATGCAAGAAATAAGTTCCATAACTTTTTCCTGAGGTATGAAGTACATCCGTTGGAACCTTTGAAGGTTCCTGGCTGTTGGTCCTATAACTACACCAATATTAGGAACAGAAATGTTACTACACATGGTTGTAAAGATTCCAAAACCTAACAGTATGGTTTTAATTTTATGTTTTTGTTACTTGTAGTACTGTGCATTCCCTCCAGAAAAAAACCCAAAAAACAAAAAACACCAACAAACCAAAAAAAGCCAAAAAATTCCACGAAGAAACACACACTTCAAAAAAAAAAAAAAAAAAAACAAACCCAAAAAATCACTCACCCGAATGAAAACTGATAAAGGGTTTGAATAAATGAACAAATTAACTACTGCTTTACTATAGCTCCCTTATCAATCTTGATCCCAGGCAGCCTGTGAGAGGTGAGCTTTATCCACGCGTAGAAGGCCTATCACAAGAAGTACATGGTGGAGTCAGAAGCACGTTTGCCCTTTACAACAAGTGTGCTAAACAAGACAACATAGACGCATATCTCTTTGCGTCTTTTGAGTATCTATAAGGGCTGCTCTCTCAATATTCCTCCTTGATTCTTGTCGTTACTTTTATATCTAAGTAGAAATTGAGACTATTAAAAAAGGGTAAAATTGGCAGTACAAGGAAGTAGGTAGAAATTGCTCATAAAGCATGACTGCTAGGACTATTTCTGTATTATGCTGAAATTAAGTAATTTGGAGACCAAAAAAGGAATTGGGACTTGTCCAAAAAAGAGGAACACATGATGTCTGAAGAAGAAAATTCCAACAAAGAAAAAAAGGAGATAATTAAATGAAAATCAGGAGGCAGTTTGGAATAAGTTATCTCATTTTTGTAATTGCTATCTGATATATCAAGTAGATGTTTTTACTGTAAGTGGTGCCTAAAGTAGGAAATTTGCTTGTTTTAAATATTAACATGAAAGACTCAGTTTATATGAATGCAATAGATAGTATAAACATACTTCAAATTAACATCTGTAAACACAATATCCTTTAAAATGTAAACCATCTTTAATAGCTACTCACTCTGTTTCTCTTAGCATCTAACCTTCTGGCATGTCTGCAAAAACCCTTCTTTCTCTTGTGCCCAGACACATCACCTCTCCTTAAACAAATTAACTGTAAGCATAAGAAATTATTTTACCACAGTTTAAAGAAAAATATTAAATTAGTAGCCTTGGCTGCAGCAATCACAATATTGTGTAGTTTGGGATCCAGCTGAGCAAGCTGGTAGTTCATACTAAGACAAAGGTTTCAGATTTGAGAAGAGTAAACTTCAACTCATTCAGAGCCCATATGGGATGAATAAAGCTTCTCCAAGATGTAATTGTGTTCAATTTGACGCCTTTCCGATGTCAGAGTTTCAGTTTCAGTTACAATATGCTCTGGAAAGCCATGTATTACTTATTTATTTCAGTGATTAAGATATTTTTTCTCAATAAAAAGTTAAGGCAGAGTTTCAGTGAACCTAGTTAATTTGTTTTTCAGAAATGTACAACTATGATATATAATTTCCCATCTTTTTTAGTCTTAATCAATATCTCATAGATTGGAATTGTGTCCGTGAGTAATAGTAATATGAAAGATAGTGTTACTAAGCCCTACAAAACTCTGGTTTTGCCTTCACAGGAAACTATTCAGCATGAAGTCCAGTCTCCTCTCATTGCTAGTCTCAGCCACCTCTGCAAAGAAATGAGGATTTGAGGATTCTGGTTTTTTTATCACTGAATTTCCATATTGTTGCTGCAACACCAACTCATAATTATTATTTTTCCTTCTAGTTTTTCAGATTTTATTTAAAGAAGGAATATTCACACACTCATGTTAGACTTCACAGTAAAAATTTATTTATACCATTGCAAGAAATAATACAGGTGTAGAACCTCATGCATGCCGACTCTAGGAATGTCTGTATTGGTTTTATTGATGTCACAATTGTAACTGCACTCTGTGTAAGATTATAGGGTAAATAATGTTTTCTTTCGTGCACTATTCCTCCCAGAAATAGGTATATACTACATTTTAAGTAACTTAAGATATTAAACCATTGTAGTGAAAGTGGGAGCCTGTGATGACTCTACATTAAAGTGCATTAGCCACTAAATAATTAATCTTATCTTTCCTTAAACTCAGATATAAGCATACTGAAATAATGTAATCAATGAGCATATGTAAGCGTTTTGTAATACTGCAATAGTATGCCAGACAAAATGCATAAGTTTTTTCTGTAAGTATGTGATCATTGTGCCCAACAAGAGAGAAATAAGTCTTGTGTAGCATGTAGGATACATGCAAATATTAAAAAAATGTTCCTAGGCAAGGATGAGATAAATACAAGGGACTGTAAAGAAGGCTGGACATCCTCAAAATATACTAGGAAGATGAAGGACGTAAAAAAGATAAACTGTACTGTTAGCAAATGAGCTGCAAAAGGATGTGGAGAGAGCAACTAACATAAAAATGTCGAGCAGGAACAGACAAGATGGGGTAAGACGAGCTTGTTTCTGGTCTAGCTTCTCACAGGGAGCTTTCAAACATTGCCGCTTCAACCCATGTGAGTAAGGCCATAAGGAACCATAGTTGTCTTCAATAACTATACAGTGTAACACCATTATATATATACTTACAGCTGTTTCAGAGTATAAATAGTAACAGCTTTCTGTATTATTATTGTATAAGAACTAACTTTTAGCATGAAATATTCTGTTAAGGAGTTAACTTAGGGTTTTCTTCTGTGTTGTTGTTTGTTGGAGGTTTTTGTTTGTTTTTTTTTGTTTGTTTTTTCTTTTTTAAATTTAAAAAGTGTTTTATAACTACCTCAGTTTGTCTTCTAAGTGTTCCCATCAAAACAATTTCTGAATCCCTTATATCTGAACGTATATATTCAGTTGCATTATTATACTCTGAAGTTCTGTGAAACTGGAGTGTGATTCCATTAGATACAAAATGTTTGAAAGGTTAAGCAAAACATTTGGAATTACTATTTTGCCTACATCAATACACTTCTGGATTTTTTTATTTCCTTATTCACACCAAATCATGGGATTTTTTAATGAAAAAATATGTACTATTAAATTGCACAGATTGACAAAATATGATCATATGATGACAAATATAATGTAGTATAATATGGTATCTATAATTAATACAATATAATTACTATATTATCACTTAATATATTGCAGCTTCATAATGAAGTAAATTGTGGATTTTAAAAATAGGGATACAGTGATTAACTGCTTCACTATAAGGAGTGTAAATCACTGTAAAACATAGATATTCTTTGCTGTTTTAAAGGTGAGGCCACGTACTAACTGTGGGAGCTCTAGGCTATTTCAATTAAACAAGTATCTTGGTGTCGGTGGGGGCAAATAACAGATATTTGGGAAATGAATGACTATATATAGACACATATGATTATACAGAGAAAATATGTGACAGTGGTGCCCCTGACTTTCAGAGTTTTGAGGGCATCACTAGTCCTGACTGTCCATGCTTAGCCTCTCCATCCTGCCGGTGAGCCCAGAACCCAGTATAACCATATATCCCACTGACACCACAGGAGACTTTGTGTTCAGTTCTGCCCCTAATCCTTCTCCCTGGATGGACCTCATATTTCCATAGTAGCCTTGTTACTAGTCCTACCTCCTGCTGCTCCTGAGTGTCCAAGTCCCCTGGATGGATGCCAGGCCTGGATTCTCACTTTGCCCTTCCTGGGTCGGTTGAGGAACCCTGTTACTGGCTCTGTCCACCCTGGTCAGATCCTGTGGGGCTGTTCCTCATCTCTAAGGGCACAGCCTGCCTGGGGTCACCCTTGCTTCCAGCTAACCTTCCTGTAGGAACCAAACTTGCCTCTGTTGTTCCCTGTATGACTCTCTAAAGACATACTATTAGAGTGCTTTTGCAGTATCAACTCTGTAAAGAAAATTAGAGATACAAATAATTGTTTGGTAAATAAAATGAAGAGTAAAAGGTAGAAGAGGAGGTCAAGAGACCTGCTAATTAATCTTTCCACTGAGTCATGGTCATGATATTTCAGAGTCATATTATTGAAAACTTCCAATCAAAAGTTTGATAACTTGGAGAGAAACTGTTTCAGCATCCCACTATTGTCAGTTAATGGCTTCCTATTATTCCCTCCCAATTTTGTTTCTTTCATATTACATGGTGAAATCAAATATCTTAAACTTATATTAAGATTATTGTAAGAATGAAAGACATAATGCAGAAAATAGAGCAAATCTAGGTTTGCTATGTCAAAACAGTTGAATTTAAATATTGTCTTTGTCATTTTTACACAGAAAATCAACACATGTATGCTGCAACAGCCAAAATCTTCATCTTGGCTGGAAACTATTTCCACTATCTTGGCATTCAGTGATTCTCTGCAGAAAATTGGTCTAGATTGTTAAAAAAAAAGATAAAAACCAAAATATATCTGAGATAATGAATTCTCTTTTAAGAGAGTTTGTTGACATTATAAGATGGTTAACATTCTTTTTTAGGACATATTCTGAAGTATTAATTATACAGCCCCAAATAATTTGTCTAATAATTAATAGAGTGATTCTTCACTCTGCTGTGTATAGGTACTCTGCTGCTGTTCTTAATCATGAATCAATTAAAAAGTAGAAAGAAAACAATGACCAGAATTCATCACTAGCTGTGATCAGATCAGATCAGGGATCTGAGTGTTGGTAGCTGAGGGTATAGTACCAGTTAGGTCAAAAAGTCACTTCCAAAATCTGCTACTGCTGTACTCTTTCTTTATTTTTGACAACTACAGAGCTAACTTAGTTATGCCTTTTAGACTCTGTGATTGCGAACAAAGGTGAGTTTTTCATGTGTGTGCAAGAGAGAGACAAGTAGGAGAAATGATTCAATTGAAAATAATCCTCAGAATTTCTAAAAGTAGTTTTTAGATTTGTTAGATCGTGTTTTTTAGACATTAGGTGCATATATGCAAGTATTTCCTTTCATAAAGTATTCAAGACAAAGCATAGTCCTGTATAAATAAAATCTGATAAGAAAGATGCTATCAGAACTTGCTCTTTTCCACCTGAACCTAAATATAAGGGACAATATGAGTGGTTGTCTGTTGTACACATAAGTTGATTTTATTTAGCAAAATAAACTTTTTTAAAATGAGTGGGCTTTGTATTCTGCCTGATCTGATTTCATGTATATGTATTTTAAAATTTGAGAGAGAAGATTTTTATTTCTTATTCGTTTAGGAAAAAAATCCATTTTTCACAGGAAACAGTGAAACTGATGTCTTTCTTCTAACAAGCTCATCAAGAATTGGGAGTAAAGTGTGAAATGGAATTACAACCTGAACAGCTTATGTATGTTTGGATATACTCAACTGTGCACTGAGTCTGTGTGATACTGAACTGGTGTTAAAAGTTGATTACTCATCACTTTTTTCAGCTGAAATAATTCAATAAACTACAACTTATTGCATAACTCAAAATGAAATGGCAATAGATCTAGAAGCTTATTAACTTGTTCATGATGTCTGCAGACTATATATAGGAAAAAATAGACAAAGGATGTATTTACCAATATTATTTAAATAGCAACAAAAAAAGCCACAAATCTGTTAAAATCAAGAACATGGCTAATGCCACTGATTTTGGTGGTGTTCAGCTTTCCCTCATTATTACAGGGTGCTGTTCTTCTGAGGTTAAAATCAAAAGCATTTGGATAGTATGTCCTAATAAAATCCTCTCGTTGCAATTGACTGATTAGCTTTTTGATGGTGTGGGAAAAAAAGAAACAAACAAACGTGCTTTATAACACTAATTCTTGATTTTCCTCAAGTCAGTTATAAAATATACCCATTCAGTTTTGGAATCAGCACCTCTTACCTCTGAGACCTTGATGATTTAAAGCAAAATATATTATTTTTATTTATTAATTTTATTTATATGTTTTAATTGATACCCGTTCTGAAAACCTGTGCCATCTCTGTCTTTGCTGTTAGGAAAAACAAAATATGAATTTATTCCCTGAAGACATTGAATATTATGCATTAAATCCGCCTAGGTAAGAAATTTAAAAGAAATAAAGATGTGTTATTTTGCTATGCTGAATGGATTCTATTGGACTTTACTCTTGATACAAGTAAAAAATACCATTAAAATACAGTAGACATGCTGAGGAAAAAGTCTCACAGAAGTCCTCTAATGTCAAATTTTTGACTGAAAGATCTATCTGACCCCATAAAACTAGGAATATAATTTTTTTTTCTATTTCGAAAAAAACACACATAATAGCATGAAAACATATCATCTAGGAAAAAAAATCATGAAATGATATTATTTTTACTAACAGAGAAACAACTATGCCTTTTGTGAATTTCTTTTAATGCAACACAAAAGACAAACAATTTGGAACATAAAAAACAAAAAGTAGGATATAACAGTCTGAAAGTAGTTGTGTTGGTTTTAACCTTGTAGACCTATGATGCACTTCATTCAGTCATGGTGCACTACTGCACTTGTTGAGGAATACATTCAGTGCCAATAGCTCGATGAGCAGCTGCAGTGTGAGCTGCAGGTTGAGCTCCAGGTTGTGGGACCTCAAGACAAGAGGCTGTGAGACCTCAAGACAAGAGGCTGTGAACTGCTGAGCCTTTGCATAACAAGGGCCATGGGAACCTGTGGCCCAGCCAGATGAGTAGACACTTAGAGACACAGCAAGAGTGGAGGACTCCAGACTATTACATGAGAGTATAAAAGCCCAGGGATTCCTTTCTTCAGAGTCCCTTCTTGAAGGCATCCAATTCAAGCTGTTATTTTGTTATTGCACAGTGATTAAATTATTTTAAGGGTCAGGGGATATCTGAGACTCTGCTATGACAAACATGGGGTCAAGCCAGTAAGGAAATCTGGTCTGACTGTGTGAATCTGGGATGTGTAGCCCTCAAGGGGGCTTGGTCCCAGTGCAGATGGTATGAGTGTGGCTGGCTGGATGGTCAGACAGTGAATTTTCCTTAACACACAAAGTCTGCACGTGGCAGACTTCAAGGGAGTACCTAGCTGAATAATGTCTAGAGATCTCACAAACTGTATTTGCTGTTACTAGATAGTTGCATGGCTAGATTACACAGACATATTAAGCCAACAACTTAATATTTGCATTCATGCACATTAGTTTATGAAATGTGATTCTATACAAAACATTTCAAGCAACAAAAATGCTATTATATAATATTGACAGAGTGTTCTCTAATTTAGGACTGCCTCACTTTGTGAAGTAATCTAGAATGTTGCCTAGAACTACATATCATAAAATCATGATTTTGGTTGGATGGGACCTTACAGATCATCCAGTTCCAACCCCGCTGCCATGGGCAGGGAGACCTTTCACTAGACCAGCTGCTCAAAACCCCATCCAGCCTGGCCTTGACCACTTCTAGGGATGGGGCATCCACAACTTCTCTGGGCATGCTGTTCCAGTGTCTCACCAACCGCACAGTAAAGAATATTTTCCTAATATCTACTCTAAACCTACATCTTTCTGTATGAACCCATTTCCCCTTGTCCTTTCATTATATGGCCTTGTAAAAAGTCCCTCTCCAGCTTTTTTTCTAGGCCTCTGCTCTAGGTACTGGTAGACTGCTGCAGCATTTCCCCAGAACCTTCTCTTCTCTGGGATGAACAAATCCAACTTTCTCAGTCTGTCTTAATAAGAGAGGTGCTCCAAACCTCAGATATCTGAAGTTGTACTAAATGGATACAGCCAATATGAGCATAACTTAAGCATTAAAGTAATTCAATTTAATGTGAGTGAAAGGTATTACTTACTTTCCTAATTTCATGTGTGACAACAGGATAGACGAGACAGAAAAGGATTTTGCCTTTTACTAAGTTGCAAATTTCCACTAACTTGGCACATGTTGACAGTACTCAGTTATTAAATATAAAAAATGTTCTCTATGTAATGGAAGACTTTTCTTCCATGAAAGCTATGTTTTTCCTTTAATAATGGCTAGTTAAGGAACAAATATATAGAGCATCACTTAAAGCAAACTGTCTAACGCTGAACCAAGCTGACAGGGAAATAAAGTAAATGAAACCATCAAAAACACATGTGGTATATAATATAAAGAGTCAAAATGATCGCAAGGTCAATGAGTTGCACATTATCAAAATATTAGTAAAATTATAAACATGCCTTGCTTAATGAAGTTAGACAGATTGTGATTTCTTTCTCAGTGCAAAGATTGTAAAGATTTTGCAAAAATAATAATAGAAATTTACTTAAAATTTTCCAAGTAAAGTTTTTGAAAAATACATTTTTTTACTCAGACAAACACTAATTTCATGGGGTGTTTTAAATGTTTTCAATTTTTAAATATTCTAAAATGGAACTAAATAATTTTTTTAAATCATTTAAAAAGTTGCTTTCCCAACAAATATAATCTACTTCATAAGGATGAGATATGCAGAGATAAATTGTCCTTTTTTACTGATTTTTGCAGCTAAAGCTGCAAGACAAAGATTGAAAACTTGTAAAAAACAAGAACTCTATAGAAACTGATATAATGATGCAAAAATTAATCTATATAAACCTTCCTGAAACAAATCCTGTAACGTAGTTTTGTTACAAAGAAGAACTCATTGCCTGTTTCAAATCCAGGATATATTTTGGGGTTTATTTTCAGATGCTGAGGAGGATTTCTGATTTCCGTCTTATTCTCATTTCCAAGAGTATTTTTTTCCCAGTTGACATCTGAGGATTTTTCTTACTTTTTTCTTTTTTGTGGCTTCCAGATGTAGTGACAAAGAATCAACAAAAAACTACAAATACCAGCCCTTCTTCCTGTTCCCACCTGTTATCTATCACCCACATAAAGTATGGAAAGAAGGTGTATATGAGTGGTTCAGAAAAGTTCTCAGAAAGATAATTTTATCAGTTCTACTTTTGACAAACACTTCCAAATTATTTTTATTTGAGTAAAATTTTGTAGGAATACAAAACTGAAAAATACCAGAATGCAGGAAGCTTCCCAAAGAGGATAGAGCTAATCCAATCTGCAGACACTGCCTCATATCTGGACACTCCTAAAGACCCTATTTGCATTTGACAAGATTTGCAGTTTCTGTGTATTCTCTGCTCTGCACGGAAACCTGTTTCAGCACATCTATTGTTCCCCCTTCCCTTGTGTTCATGAATAATGGATTAACCCTAGATACCTGCTTCCCCCCTAGTTAGCATAATGTATTTCCCTTAATTACCATGTTCTACACCCCCTGTTTAGCATAACCCAGCCTCCTAATATAACCCTAATTGTTGTAATAACCCTATATACTTCGAAATATGCTTATAATAAACCAATTTCGTTTTACCCCAGAAACAGAGTCAGTGGTAACTGACCGTTACAAAATTTTTAATTTCCAACAATGAAAATCAATTATATGCCCATAATCTAGATACTGCAACCCCTCAAAGACTACTGAGAGCTACTGAGAGCTTTCAAACTGTATTTAGTGTGAATTAAACAAACCGAGATTTTGCTTTCTCATGCTGAAAAATGAGTTTCAGTAAGATGAGACATTGGTAAGAGCATTAGTACTTCATTACTGCCTGAATACTAAAGAGACTACAAATTATTTTGTGTTCTTTAGAATGTGACTTTCCTAACACTTGTCTTCCTGCAGTACCATCTTTCATCCATTTAAATCATTGTGTTATTATTGTGATTAAAACTTCCTGAAAAAGATTTTCATCTCCTTGGAAAAAAAGTCAAGTTAAGAAAAGAAAAACAGAACGCATGTATCTTGAGATATCGTAAGTATAAGGTGAAATCCCACACAGATTTAGATGCAGTCTGAATTATTTTTATATTTTTCTTTTCAAAGTAAGCCTTTTTGACTGTAAGAGGACAACACTATGAAATATTTCAACCTTAAATTGTATTTACTGAGTTACTATTTTAAATATGAAACTTTGAAAACTTTCGAGCTTATTTTTTGATCATTTTCAAAGAAGTAATAGAAAACAAACACTTCTTGGATACTATTTTGCTATTATTGAACTAATATTTTCTTATAGCAAAAAGTCACATCAAAAAATTCCTAACTCGGTACAACTCTGAACTCCCTTTAATTATATTATTATTTAACTAGGCTTATAATTTTGCAAAAAGTTACTTATTCCCTCTGATAGGAATTAAGAACCCAACCTGTGGTGTGGGTGTGGAGGTTTGAGTTGGCTCCCTGCCAAACCCAACTGCAAGCCACACAGATTCCCCCCCCAAGAGAGAAGGGAAAAAAAAGTACCAAAAAGACAATTGTATTAAAGATATATATATATGTTCACATATATTACAACTATATACAATCAAACACTAGGGATCTACAGAACAAACCCCAGAGCAACCCCAAGAGGGAAAGGGGAAAAAGGGAGAAGGGAAGTAGGACAAAAATGGGTAAAACCAAACAAAACAGATACACTCGTAAACTCAGGGAAAGCTCAATAAGTAACTAATACAAT